>CAJOBZ010000064.1:3367500-3802859 GCA_905332375.1 Pieris macdunnoughi
AGAAGTGCAGTTTTAATGATAATTAAGTTAGTGTTGGTCTCCAAACATAGTCTAAATTACATACATTTTCCGTGTTTTAATATTTTTTATTCGCGTGAACCTTTGTGATCTCGTATTTACAATGACATATTGAGCACGTCGATCAACAAAACTCAAAAATATTAGGTATTGTTAATAAGGAAGAATTTTTCATAGAGTTACAAAACTATTACAGCGGGCATAATGAAAATAGTAAAAAAAATAATTGCAAAGAAATAAAAAGAAAGCTAATATGTTCTTTGTAACTCCAGGTGCCAAATAATAATACGTTAAATTGTAAGCAGTACGTTGAGTTCACAATCTTTCGACAGTTTATAATCTCGCGAGATAGATTACAATCTAACGGTATTAACAATTTTACGTTAACATATACAACTTAAGTAAATGGTATTGGTAACTCGGATGACCAAGCAGTACTACCTATTTACTTTAACAAGTTTTATGTACAATTCAATAAAGATGCTTCTTAACCTAATGTTGAACATTATGTACCCAAAATATTTGTCTTAGGGATGGTGGGGTACAATAAATTGTAAACCAGACGGGACTTACAGTTGGGCTACTACGTACTTAAGTCTTGAGGAGTGTAATGTGCAACCCAAGTGTACTCCAAGAACTGGGTTTCTTAGTACCTATGGGATATGTGCGACGGCGATGGCCGAGGTTATTTGCGATACCAAGGGCAAGAACCAGTCTGTTGCACAGATCCTCGAAATCCAAGACGTTGCGCCTACTGAATGCTGTCTCCGACACTATCGACATATTTATATGTTCGCAGAGTGAATTCACAGTAGCGATATTGTGTATCTTATGTGTTTAATATTATATATGTACTTTTTTATATTTTATTTCATGTTACTCGACATTATCGTTTTGGCTTAGTCTGTAAGGATAATGTTTGTATTTCTGTAATAAATAAATAAATAAATTATTTCCTTTAAATTCGTCTCTGTTACTTTTATTCCCATAGCTTGTCGTGATACATGTCGTGTCCATGCATTGGACATTCGAAACTGGGTTTCTTAGTACCTATGGGATATGAGTGACGGCGATGGCCGAGGTTATTTGCGATACCAAGGGCAAGAACCAGTCTGTTGCACAGATCCTCGTTATCCAAGACGTTGCGCCTACTGAATGCTGTCTCCGACACTATCGACATATTTATATGTTCGCAGAGTGAATTCACAGTGGCGATATTGTGTATATTATGTGTTTAATATTATATATGTACTTTATTATATTTTATTTAATGTTACTCGACATTATCGTTTTGGCTTAGTCTGTAAGTATAATGTTTGTATTTCTGTAATAAATAAATAAATAAATTATTTCCTTTAAATTCGTCTCTGTTACTTTTATTCTCATAGCTTGTCGTGATACATGTCGTGTCCATGCATTGGACATTCGATCACAACATGTAGCACAGTCTATTCAGCTCTATTGCTACAAGGACAGGCACCACTTTGTCTAATCCTGAACCTGTAAAGATACGACAAGAATCCTCCGTGACCTGTCAATATCTGGGTAATCAATCACGTTGGTTTTATTTCATTAATTATCGAAAAGGACGGTTTGAATAACTCAGATATTTGGCCGATGGGATTAAAATGTCTTCTATATAATGAAATATCGAACGTTTAAGCATGTGTGTACCTAAGCCGTACTGTGTAAATCAGTGAAAACAAATGAAGATCATCAGTCAAGGGTAGGCGCTCGGTCCGTCGTTAGTGGTTGAAACCTCGAGCGATAAATCTCCACGCCTTGAGGACAGACCTATAAAACATGATCGGTTTTGTAATAATTTATTTACTACACGAAACAATAGTTTATTCAAGAATAAATTTTACATCAGAAATGAATTATTTAATTATGTATGGGGAAGATTTCTGTGTCAAGTCGGTGATTCTGAACAGTACTTTCACTGGATATTAAAACCGCGATTAAATTACCTGCGATTTAAATTCTGATTTCATTTTAACATTTCTTTAATATCAAAGTTAGAGTGTACTCCTCCCTCAAAGGCCGGCACCCACTAAAAATGGGGGTCCATGAGCGATGACTTCCCTTTATAAGCTTCCCGTAGGCTATTTTATAAAAAATAAATATTTGGTAAATTTCGAAAATCGAATCACGGCCCCACTTTAAAACAGCTCCAAATTTTTTTTTCTAAAAATTTAATCTCTCGGCAATGGTGTATCATGCAATAATGTGGTGGCGCATGCTCTTTTACCCCATATAAATAAATTAACACATCATGATTTGTGAAATGAATGAATGTGCAAATCTTTTGCTTTAACCTCACCTAATGTTAGGTAGGTACTGGAAACTGAGACAATATCATTTACATCATGTATGTAATTATAAGTTTTATATTTTTAAGAAGTCCAAAGCCATGCGCCTCCTTAATATTACTTGGGGTACTAGGTACATACAAGTCGTAAAGAACGCAAGAAAAAAAAAACTACGGGTTGCACTCCGGGAGTGCCGGCAGAAGTAAAAACTTGAATATTAATGTTGTGCATTTTTGATAATTTTGCATGAATTGCTTTAACTATCAGTATAAAAGTACTATCATTTATGTGGTAGAATACAATATTTATTTATTGTGAGATAGCACAAACCTGACAATTTATATTACATTAAATACGCCGCGCCAGCTGTCTACTCTCAATCCGTCTTACGAATTTTCGATCAGGTCACGTGTCCTGACGCGAGTTTAACATTTTTTACCCATTTCAAAAAAGTGTACAACGCCGCTAAAGAAGTTTTCATGTAATAAATACATTTAGAGCTGTTTTTAGGTGGAGCCGTGATTCGACAACTTTACCCAATATTTTTTAACAATAATCATATTAGGGTAAGTTCCATTTGAACACAACTATTTCACAGATATAAACAAAAAGAACCATAAAAGCGTTCAGGTGGACGCTGTCACAAAACCTAAAAGCTAATAGATATATGGTGGAAATGGACAAATGGATGGCAATATATTTTTATTTATAGCCAGTATGGGGACAAAATGTTGTCAAACGGTGCAGTATGAATCCGAATAGAATATCTTGAAAGGTATTTTAATATTTGTTAGTTGCACTAATAATTAAAACATCTCAATTAAGATACGTTAATAAACACAGCAGAGAGCACAGTGTTGTGGCTTCAGAATGCGACTCTCAATCCTGAGGTCGTAGGTTCGATCCCCGGCTGTGATCCAATGGACTTTCTATGTGCGCATTTAGCATTGGCTCGAACGGTGATGGAAAACATCGTGGGGAACCCGGCTTGTCGGTTTAGACCCAAAGAGTCGCCATGTGTCAGGCACAGGAGGCTGATCACCTACTTGCCTATTAAATTGACTAATGATCATGAGACAGATTCAGAAATCTGAAGAACAGACCCAATTAGGGTTTTTAATAAACATATAACATCAGTAAAAAAAATTAATGCTTCTAAATAATTTACTACCAGTTCTTAAAAGAAGCCCATGTACACTCTCAATGCTAGAAAGCTGGTGAGTGTGTTGCCGGCCTTTTAAGAATCAGTACGCTCTTCTTGGAGGACCCTAAGTCGAAGTGGTTCGGAAATACTTCAGTGGGCAGTAGGTTCCACACAATGCTGGTAATAAGACCACGACAAAGCCGTACTGATAATCGCTTATCAGCTGTTGGCCTACTAAATATCACAGGTGCTGGCCCTTAATAATAGTTTCCAATTTGTAGAACAAGGAGGTTAAAGCTATTGCAATAATTCGGGATTTGATGCACAAGTACGCAGCAATTGGTACAAAAAAAAATCTCAAAATAAACCCTGAAATTGTTGTTAAATTTAATTTAATTTTCATATGCACCAAAAGTTGTATTGCAAATTAAGAAAACACTATTCAAATGGAACATTAACAATAATATTACATCCACAAATAGTTGAATCTAAACTCTTTCTCTCATATTGTGTACATAATTATCCTTTTGCCAGGATGTGGATGTTGATAACCAAATGAAAAAAACCACTATAGGCCCTTAAAATAACAGTCATCATAAATATTCAACCAGAGTATTGAAGGCCGCAAACGTGTGTACTAGACTTTTAATCTCCGAGCACCAAACGTGCAATACACATCGTGTAATCGCCGCTTTCATACCCCACCTATTTTTAATCTTCGCGTTCATATTGCTCTGTATATTCTACACATTGGTATTGTATACACTTTTAATTGAAAAGCGATTTTAAATTATAAAACCCAGTGTATGCAATACGTGTACTTCTTTAACTGTTAGGTTTAAAGACATTTATTCTCATAACAGACAATGGTCACTTACATGAGAACTTATATACTAAAGATACAATTTATCACGTCGTGGGTCATGAAGAGCTTCAAGGATGAATTAGCGAAGTAGAACTTGGGTAGGCTTTCATTTACGTAGAGAACTGGGATCACTCAATAGATGGTCTTTTAGTCTTAATTTAAATATTGCCAGGCTGTCTGCACTTTTTATATTTTGTGGAAGTCTATTATACCGCAGCACTCCCCCAACGCTCAATGTTTTTTCACCGTAATTGGTTCCAAACTTAGGTAGAATTAGATTGTTAAACTGTTAAACAAACATTTAGAAAATGATAAAAAGATTACATATAGTATTGTCTTTTATTGACATAACCGTGACCACGCACGCTGTAAACCACGCGAAACGTCGGTTAAATTTAAAATTATGTAAAATAATTGTAAATTTATAATACATAACTTCAATCCGTGAAAAAATTGTTTCCTTTAAAAGATTACATATTATTGCCGGCCGCCCCGCGAACTTAGTTTCGCTTTAATATTATTCTTATCTTTTTAGTAGCTACATACGAACATGTGGAACATTTTGGTATGCTTCTCTATAAAGACTGTTCGCTATTCCGGAATTAAAACGTATTGAATCCAATTTTTCTCTCTATAAAAATCGTAAGAAAAGAATAAAAAAAATATCGAATTTGTCCAGCCATCTTCCAACGCTTAATAACATATTTTTTAAATCATTTTTATATAATTATATAGATTGTTAACGGTATAGACAAATTTAATAATATAAATTTCTATATTGCTAATTAAAAGGAGATTTAGTTTTAATACAAAAATATTGAATTATCTCAAAATATTAATGTGTAGGAGCGTCGAGACATCGAGGTCATTAACCCTCTTACACCCACCTACACCTAATCCTACTGACTAAATAATATATATTATGTAATGTAATATATAAAATTCTCGTGTCTTTGTAATTAAACACCTCCGAAATGGCTTGACCGATTTTCGTGAAATTTTGTGTGCAAATTGGTCAGGCCGTGCATCGGACAGAATCTATTTTTCATCCCCGTAAATATTAAGTGGACCCCTAGTTTTTTTATGTTTTTAGAAAAAAATATATATATTTTTTTTTATGGTAAGTACAGCATACACAAATACAAACAACCCTTAATTTTCATCCCTCTACGATATACCCTATTTTTTATTTGTTAATTAAAAACTTAAACTCTGAGGTTTATAAAGAGAAAAATTCACAGAAATACCTAAAAAGTTTTCATTCCGGAAAACCAAACAGTCTCTGGGGTAGTATAGCAAAATGTTTCATGTTGGTATCTACTAAAAAGGTAGGCTAAGTAAAATCACATTAAGGAGAAACGAAGTTCCGGGGGGGCAGCTAGTAATATATATTTTATAACATACAAATTTAAACTACAACTTTATAAGTATTCAAATTCTACACTAAACATATTCTAAACACTTAAAATAGTTTAATGGTTCAATCAGACAAAACAAAGATATCCCGTGAGCTAACCAGACATTTCCTATTACCCTCTCTGATTGCATCTGTGGTTCGTACATTCACTTTTTTGCTCCCCTATGAACGAGACAGAAAGGGTTTTAAAATATAATCTACGGTTTACTAAAAGTAATTTAAACATCCGAGAAATGTGTTACGGACGGTGATCGTTTTCGTTTTAATTCAATATTGAGTTTCTAGACTATTCTTTGAGATTCTTATTACATTATACTCACTTAGGTTTCCATAGTTTTATAAACGTGGCAGTGGAGTTGGAGTTCGGAGTTTCCAAAATATTTTGGTCCTTCGAGCCGGATGTCAAATTGACTTGTAAAGCAAATATATGAGAATTGGTTGCACTTTATTGAATAGAAGAAGATCTATTTATCATAAAGGTTAAGACGTTACTATTTATAGCAGTGTTTTCCTAGTGGCTTCAGCATGTGACTCTCACCCCTGTGGTCGTAGGTTCGTTCACCAGCCATGCACAATTAGACTTTCCGTTTACTAGTCGAGGTTGTGACGGGCACAGAAGGTATCTACTTGCCTATTAGAAAAACAAATGATCACTAAACATATACAGAAATCTAAGACTTGGCCTAAAAGTTTTTTAATGATGTTATTCTTCAAACAAGTGTTTTGTTGGCCGAGTGCCTTCAGTGTGCGACTCTCATACCCGAGGTCGTAGGTTCGATCCCCGGCTATGCATCAATGGAATTTCTTCTATGTGCGCATTTAACATTTTCTCGAACGGTGAAGGAAATCATCGTGAGGAAACCGACATGTCTTAGACCCAACAAGTCGACGGCGTGTGTCAGGCACTGGATGCTGATCACCTACTTGCCTATTAGATTTAAAAATGATCATGAAACATACTAAAGTTATAAAATCTATATAAATAAATAGTTTTAATTGCTAGTACATTAGCTTTTTTAACAAGGCATCGTACATGTGAAATATTTTTTTTATCACCCTATCTTCAGTTAATAAACGAACATGCAAAAACAAGTATAACTCTCGATTAATTAAATACTTTGGCCTGGCTCTTCACATCAGATACATATATCTGTTTCCTTCATTATTTTAGGTCAGCTGATCATCAGGTTTTCACGTTTCCTTCGCCTTTTTAACACCAATTGCACACACAAACACAGTGCACCATACACCAATACAAGTCACGTACGCCTTTCGGTTGGTCTGGAAAGGCAATAACTAGTGTTAATAAATATTTGTAGCTAACTACAATACAATTTATGAAGATGTACACATTTTGTGTAGCAGGAAGACTTTGACTTTATTTAACTGAAGTAACAATTTCTTTTTTCTTTTAAATGTTAAGTTGTAGATTGTTTAATGTCTAATGTCAGTTTTCTTTTTAGTATCTACTCATGTAATAATTGACTTATGTTTTCTGTTTCTATTTTATCTATATATTAACACTTCGTTGCATACAGAAATATAATACAATTGGCATAATTAAATAAAACTCAAACTCAAACTCAAAATATCTTTATTCAAGTGGGTAACCAAGTACACTTTTGAATCGTCAAGTTAAATTAATCGTAAATTTACATTTACTACCAGTTCGCAAGTCAAGGGCGTAGAGCGGGTAAGAAGAACTGGCAAGAAACTTTCCGCCACTCTTTTTAATCGCCAAGTATTGTAATACAAATTGTTTCAACTGGAGCAAATCAATCCCAAGGATTAGGATCATTTAAGTAGTCCTCAAATTTATAAAAAGCTTTGTTGATTAATTTTCGTTTAACGAGGGCTTTGAATTTATTTTGTGATAATTCTCTAATTTCGCTTGGGAGTTTGTTGTAAAAACGAATACAATTTCCATATAAGGAGTGGTTTATTTGGAGCCTGGTTGGTCGTACACTCAAATTAGTTCTATTTCGTGTATTATACTGGTGAAAGTCACCATTTGTTTTAAAATCGTTTATATTTTTTTGGACATACAACAAGGCTTCAAGAATACATTGACACTATCGGGTCATAATATTTAATTCCTTAAACTTATTCCGTACCGACTCCCTTGGAGAAACACAACAAATACCCCGAACAGCCCGCTTCTGCAGCACAAATATGGATTGGTGGGCGACTGGCGGTTCTCTTCCAGAGTGATCTCTTCCAGACAACAACTGTGAAAATTGGAAAAGGTAAGCAAAGAGTACAAGTTTGCAAGAAGTGCAAAAATACATAAAACTAATGAAACAAAACAAAGCAATTGAAGCATATAACTTATGTTTTGTTTAACAATGTAATCTGTTTTGGATATGTGTTAGTGTTTTCTTTTTTAATTGTATATGTGTAGCTGTAAGATTACCCACTTATAAATAATAATAAATTTTAATAAATATTAATTAAGAATAATGTAATTTTTTTTAATAAATATTAGACTATTAATAACTAAATTAAATCTGAACTAACTAATTCTGAATTAATATTTATTTTCTGTTTTTTAGTTAAGTTTTCTATATAAATCGTGTGTTCTAGTTTTTTTAACTATTATTTATTTTTAATTTTATAGTTAATTTTTGAAGTCAAACTTCTTTATCGGCGTTAAAATATACATATATATGTTTTTGATTTAAGTTTGACAACGGATTACATTTTCGAAGTCAAACTTCTTTATCGGCGTTAAAATATGACATATAGTATGTTTTTGACTTTGAAGTTTGACAACGGATTACATTTTCGACTTGAAATTTGCTAATCGCAATTTGCAGCAATTAATTTGTAAATTGTATGCTAGGCAGTGTATCAAAATTTACTGTGCTTAAAGAAATAGTTTCTAATAAGGTCATAAAGAAGTTTCACTTCTTACGTGTGTACCTAGTACACGCACACATTTTTTTAAAATTTTTTTTTTTCGGATTATAGCATTGTCATCGATCTTTGACAGGTGCGCAAAGTTTGAATTAAATCTGATCGGTCAAAGTAGGACAAAATCGAGCTCAAAGGGGTCGGTTACATACATACATACATACAGGTGAAGCTAATATAAAGCGTGTAAAAAGGCTTTATATGTAAATTCCACAAGCGAAAATTGCGAAATAAAGCGAAACGGCTAATTGCAAATAATTGGCAAAAGTTTAAATTTTCATTTGTTTTCGTTATAGGAAATGTTCCGAAAGTTAACTCGTAAAAACGTCCCGTATGTCAATACCTTTTGAATAACGGTAATGGAAATACGAAATAAAACAGAAAGCAAAGTATGATTAGTGAGTGCCATACGACCCGTTGCTTTTACGGCCTCAACTCGTTGTATATTTTAATGTTCGTTTATCGCACAAAAGTTTACTATTTGTTTTTACTGTTGCAGCGACCCAAAATGGAGAACCCACCTTCGCTGATCAAGCAAGGAGCTTACGTGCATCCTTCTTCATCTTACATTTGTTTTGATATAAGTTTTAATTATCCAATTACGAAACAACCTTTGAGAAACAAAATTGATTATTTTATTTTATAAGTATGACTTTTCTCAGATGCCGGTTTCCTACCGTGTTTTTACCGTACGGCTAAGTACATGGAATAAATATTCATAGGGGCACAGCCGTCATTTGATCTGAGGATTGAGAGTCACAATACTTCTTCAGGGTATTATTGGCAGAAAAATGCTTAAGATAGAGAGAAATGGGGCAAATTGAAAGAGGCGTGAAGGCCTAGCTATTTTTGTACAAAAATACCTTTTGTAAATAGTATTGTTTCAAGAAATAAATGAGGCCTAAACATTATTATTGTTAATGTTTAATTCGGCAGTGTTCACCTAGTGGCTTCAGCGTGCGACTCTCATCCCAGAGGTCGTAGATTCGATCCCCGGCTCAATGGACTTTCTTTCTAGGTGCGCATTTAAGATTAGCTCGAACTGTGAAAGAAAATATCGTGAAGAAACCAAACCGTAGACCCAAAAACACGACGGCGTGTGTCAGGCACAAATGATCATAAAGTAGATACAGAAATATGAGGCTCAGACAGATAGACATTGTAACAATTATAAGAATTTCACTATACATTTACGATACAAATAGTCTGGTACATTAAATATAGAAACCCTATAGCAAAACAGTAATTTAGCCAAACATTGTTCATGTCGATAACAACATTATAATTCCCTCAAACTCCAGAAAATGTTACTTTAATCACTTTGTTCGCCTATTAGGGACCTTGTATCCGATACAATTTGATTTACACTGTAAATTTCAGTATAAGCAAAGTAAGCGCCGTAATTCCTATCCCTTTAAATTTAATACATATATTCTAGAACGGGGGGCAAACGGGCAGGAGGCTCACCTGATGTTAACCCTTTCAGAACTGATTTTTTTTTTCGGGTGCCATTGTGCAAGTTTCTTTTCTATGCTTCATTACTTTATTAGGTAAGAGGAACATTAAACAATATTACTAAAAATCATTAGTTCAAGAGAAAATTGCAATTTTCTTTATGTGACCAATTGAGGACACCGGACCATATAATCAAGATTTTTGACGTAGGGCCCATGGAGAAAATTAAAATTATAGATTTTGTTACAATTATTTATTAGGAAATAATAAAATATATTAATTTTCTTTATAAGAATAATGAAATTGCATTTTACCTACTCTTATGGAAATAAAATACATATCTTACTGTGCTAAGAGGAATTTTGATTGCACTTCAAATTTTAGGTAAATACTTATTTTGTATTTCAAGTATGAAAAGTAAAAACAATTTTTATCTTTGGTTAGGCATAAGTAATTTTACATTTTATGCACTTGATTCGAGACTTTCCCTTACAACCAGGTAGCTTACAAGTGTGCCAGGGCCATCATCATCCCGGCAAATGGCCAACACCATCACGGGCTATTTCACGGTAAGGTCTCGTTTCTCTGGTCTCCTTGGAATGACTTGGGGGTGGGATTTGGACTGTTCTGGCTGGGCGTCCTCTTTTATTCCTGCAGAATTTTTTTCGATAACTAAATTTCTGCCACTCGCTAACTGAAGAAGTGACATTTGTTTAGCTTTTTAATACCAAGATTTCAGCCTCATTTGTACTCTCTAAAATGTATTACCGCCAAATCAGATGATAAAGATTGCCCTAGAGTCCATTTTTGGATTTAATGAACGTCCTGTAATAATCATAAGCTGGTCTAATAAATCGACCCCTCCATCGTGATTATACTTTTACTATTTCGGGTCTTTCGACTTGAACAAAAGTTTGTCTTTTTGACCATCTTCAACAGTGTCCTTTTCACCATTCAACAAAATTTGAGGCTAAGTTAGTTGGCTTATTGTCAGCCACTTCACCAAGGTAAATCTTCTTCATATTAGTTATCTTTGACAGAATCCTCTTGGTTTTTATTGAAGTCCTTATCATTGTCAATTGAGGTGTCTTACCGAATCGATTTATACGAGCGTACGCACCATAATACCCTTTTGTTTCAGAATTTGCAACAAGTGGTATGATGAAAAGTAATTGTCAAAATAAGTTCATGACCTCCTGTCGCCAATTCTTTTCTCAGATGCATACAACAGAAGCTCCATAGCCAATTCTTTTTATCATGTTTTTATCAAGTTCGGGTGACGAACTCTGATACAAAATAAATCATAAACTGTACCACTCTTACCGCACAGAGGAAACAGCTTTAGACCCCAGGGACAAGGCTTTCCTTTTACATACTGTTTTGCCACATGTTTTCCCGTAAAAGGAATCATCTGTTCATCAACACATAGCTCTTTTTCCAAGGGCAATTCAAACATCTCTTTCGTAAAGAATCGTATATTGGCCGCACTTTGTAATAAACATCTTGACAATCAGTTGGCTTTTTGTATTATCAACCATGTGTAAATTGCTCCGTAGTTCGAAAAATCTGTCTCTTTCATGTTTTCTAGAAAAAGGCTAACGGATATGTTGTTTTCCCAATACATCTTCAAGCAAGGGTAGTTGAAGATTCCTGTGGCAAATGTAACCCAAACAACACTTCTAACTCACTTCGGTTGTGGGAGAAATCGTAGTCTTCCTGATTGCACTCATATAAATTTGTCATTTCAGACATCATCTCAAAAAATCTTCTTGGAATGTATTTATCGTAATATTCAATCGGTGGTTTTTCCGACGGATCAACAAATATAGGAGGGGTCCAGTTCGTTGCATCGCATTCAATTGGTTTTGTCGCTTTGATTCGGTTTCGTGTAAATAATCAAACCGTAGTCAGTTCTTCATCACTTCATACCTGGTATCAAGTGATAGTTGAGATGGGCCTTGACTCGTTACAAATACCTCCTCCTCGTCTTCAAATCTTGGCACTACTCATGCTGAACCGAAGTGATGCGGTTTGCGCCTAACCTTACGGTCTATTCGAAGCAACATTACTGACTGGCTGTCTTCTTCATCCGAAGAAGTTCTAAATCAGACAAATTTCAGTTTGAAGCAACTGAGAGCATCCGTGAGAACATTTTGTTTTCTTTTTCACTGAAACATAAAGCAGGTGTCTCAAAAGAAAGAAAATAATAAAATGTAATAAAATGGTTAAAAGTTGAAAAAAATACATTTCTAAGACTACCTTCAAAGATTCATTTAAAACTATAATGTAAGACCTAATGATTGAGCACAAAAAAGAAAAAATCATTTACAAATAAAAACATTGAAATCTAGTAAATATATCACATTCAGTACCTAACATATCTATGCAGTATGAAATATTTTTTGTTTGGTCTGAATTGCGCAAATTTTATAAATATCAATAAAATTACGATTATTACCCTTCGCAACTGCCAGTCACTGATTTCGGTTGCACTTTTTAGTCACTTCTACGCATCAAAGATGGCGCGACTTGTGTTTTCATTGTAATTTGGTTTGTCCTCAAATGATAACACTGGTTCAAAAACGAGAAAAAATTGTTTTTGCCTACATTATACGAATAAAAGGTTATGTCCTCAATTGTGCACGAAGGTTCTGAAAGGGTTAAGTGATACCACCCATGGACACTCACAATGCCAGAAGGTTTGCTAGTGCGTTGCCGGCCTTTCAAGAATTGGTACGCTCTTTTCTTGAAGGACCCTAAGTCGAATTGGTTCGGAAATACTTCAGCGGGCAGCTGGTTACACAGTGGTGGTGCGCGGCAAATACTGCCTTAGAAAACGCTCAGTTGTGGAACGACGGACGTCGAGGTGATACGGATGGTATTTTGTATTTTGAAAAGTTAAGTGATAGCGCCGCCCATGGACACTCAATGCCATAGAGCTTCGTTTCCGGCCTTTTAAAGCTTCAAGTCAAGTCAAGCCAAGCCAAAATAACTTTATTCATACAGGTATACTAGTACACTTATGAACGTTTTTTTTAATTATTATTATTTTTTTTTAATTATTATTGTTATTTTTTCTTTAGACTTACTTTACTTTAATTTTAGTTATATTAACGTGTATTTTGAGCTTCTTTTTTTTTTGTTAATAATTTTTGCATTTCTTGTACTCTACCCTCTGTAGGTGTTTCTTTTTCATTGTTCCACATTAGGGTTGTCTAGAAGAAATCGCTTGTAAGCGAAAAGGCCCCCCGTTGCCTTATAACTTTTGTAAGCTGCTTTTTTATTATTGGTATGTGTATGTTTTTGAATAAGGTAATGAAGTATAAATAAATAAATAAATAAACGTCAGAAAAGAAGTTAAATCTATTCTAAATTTACATTTACTACCAGTTCGTAAGTCAAGGGCGTAGAGCGGGCCAGAAAGCTTTATTCTTGAAGGACCCTAAATCGAATTGGTTCGGAAATACTTTAGTGAGCAGCTGGTTACACAGTGGTGGTGCGCGGCAAATACTTCCTTAAAAAACGCTCAGTTGTCAGTTGTTTGTATTGTATTGACGTCCGATGATGAAACTCAGCTGCAGACATTGATCCGAAGAACTCTGAACACTCTCCATGGTAAATGCGGTAGAAGATGCAGCGTGACCCCAGATCTCTACATCAAGCTGCTCGGAAAAGGACTGGTCGCTTGTGTTTTGTTCGTTTCAACGTTGTTTTAAATTTGAGTATCATGCCATGCCAAACGTAATACTATTGTGTAGTTAGGCCCTTAAGATCTTCCTCACATTCCATACTAACGATCACGTGGCCGGAAGGGTTTCGGAAACCGATGTAAACAAGGTACACTATAATAAATTATGTATGATCCGTGCCATATCGGGGGATACATTTTCATGATTCTGCGGTTTGATATCCTGGCTTGTTAATATTAGTTTATTACTCTCTTACCACATTGTGTACAAGATATACGAATTCCTATGTATTACATTCTCTACATTTTAAGGTTAGTCTTGTAAAATAAAACAAAATTGGCACATGATATTTATAAACGGAACCATAAGTTATCTACAACAATACAAAAACTGGTTATTTATACCTCAAAAACAAATTGTTATTTAATTATCCATTAGATATTAGTGTCGACCAGTCTCTTTCCAAGCAGCTTGATCCCTTGGCGTTCCTCTCTGCATCTTCCACCGCATTTACCATGGAGAGTGTTCAGAGAAGTTATTCGGATTAATACCTGCAGCTGAGTTCCATCATCGGACGTCATTATAAATATATAGGTATTATAATGATCAATGCATCTTAGAACTTAGATTTAGAATTTATTATAAATATACATTTTGTTTGCGTGTTATTTGTATAAATAGGTAAAAATTGTTAACTGTGATTTATGTTTATGTTTGAATGTGTATTCGGTTTTTGGATTTTGTGTATAATTGTTTGGATATTGTTTAGTGAGTAGCTGTAAAACTGATGATCAAATAAATAAATAAATGACAAATCATTAAAAACAAATGAAATTGAAAATTCAAATTTGAAATAACATCGTTTGATATGATTATATATGATTAGACAATTCACACCAATTGACCTAGTCCCATGCTAAGCTAGTGAAGCTTGTGTTATGGGTACTAGGCAACGGATATACATACATATTATAAATAGATAGACATATAAATACATATTTAAACACCCAAGACCTAAGCACAACACCAAATGCTCATCACATCGATGTTTGTCTCAGCCGGGGATCGAACCCGGGTCCCATGGATTCGCAGTCAGGGGTACTAACCACTAGACCAATGAGCCGTTTGATGCTGATATATTCTACTGGTTGTAACAAGAATTGTAGCAAAATGCGGTTGAAATAATCTTAAAAAGTAATAATCAGTGAAACGTGCACACATGTTGTACAAATATTTTGAATAGTACGGCAGGAGAAGCTACGAGATTATTTTGTGTATTGTATCTCGCAAAACAATATCGTTGAAAGGAACACAATATTTATTCAAATGGCTAAAGAAAATAGAGACTGCAAGCTCACTCTTGTAATAAGAACCTTTGTAATTTTACAAAGCGATAAAGGTTATTTTAAATTAAACATTGATAGTTTCAAAGGAAAATACAATGTGTCTGCGACCAATGAGGTCGTACGTTCGAATCCTGGCTGTGCACGAATTCTGTCTCGCATTTAACACTCGTAGATTAAAACATCGGCAGACCCAAAAAGTCGGCCTGTTAGGTAAAAAATCTAATTGCCAGGCCATCTTATTGCAGAAATTTCAGGTCCAAGGGTTTTAGTGGATTTTTTAATGCAAAGTAAAAAAATGACTTCTATATTATTTTTACAGAGAAATAGAGCTTTTTCTAGAAGGGTAACCTGATGTTTAGTCGGCCCGCCCAGGGACACTAACCAGCCAGACTAGAGAGCCAGAAAACAGCCAGACGGCTCAGAAGTGCATTGCTGAAGTTTAAAGAATCGGTATGCTATTTTCTTGACCCTAAGCTGCAGGTATTAGACCGAACAACTCCTTGTAGTAGATGCAGAGAGACCCCACATCTCTACGCAACGCAAAGGGAGCAACCCCTCGGAAACTCACTGATCGTCGACGTTTCGAATCGCTCTTCGTTGAATACGGACAAGCGAATGGTTCTGGTACTTCTGAGCTTCCGCCCAGAGGTGAGAACAGTACTCCATGTGGGGACAAATTTGCGAGATAAAAAACAATGCAGCATAACCATAGAGACTTTTTATATAATACTAGCAGACCAGCCAAGCGTTGCTGTGGCTAAGGTTTTTGTTATATTACATAGTAGTAAACTATCCAAGGGAAACGGTAGGAGAACACCAGTCATGGGAAAAACCATGCTTTATTGGTGGCTATGCCATTAAATTGTAGCTTATGTGAAACGTTGGTACTTTCAACACAGCGCCATCTGTTAGAATTATGACTATCAAATAATAACAAATATTTTGCAATAAAATAATATTGCGGGTATAAATTGAGATATAAGCTATCCTATCTTTTAAGTTAGATCAAACTGCACACGGTGTGCAAATTTGATTGATATCGGTTCGGTAGTTTAGGAGTCCATAGCGGACAAACAACGTGACACATAATTTATATATAATAAGATTAGTGTTACTAATAATTAATATAATTAAGACTCTAAACTCATATAAACATTAAATAAACATAACTTACATACCTTTACTATTAAAAGAATTGATGTAGACGAGGAAAATCGCAATACCATTTAATATAATGCCAGCTAAAGCCCTCTTAAAGAACATCAACAATTGAAGTTTGAAGATTTAAATTTCCACAAAAATAGACCGTCTGGGCCGGGGTAATCGCAGCTTGTTAAAAGTTTTCATACAAAAATGTTTATACTTCGAACTAAAAAGCAAAGTAACGTTTTGTAAGCCAGCAAAAAATCAGCGGGAGTTGCGGTGACCTCTCTTTAACAGTGACTGAGCGGTCGTTGTCACGTCGTGGGTTGAGCCCCAACAATTTGTTCAACCTTAACGAATTCGCTAAAGTAATGCTTTTCATAAATTAATTTAATTTTTTGTTTGCATAATCTGTATTGCCAAGACGTGACTGGTTGTTATGAAATTTAAATTTTACTCGAAGTGTGACGTAGAAGTGTATTTGATAATTCTGCAAATGCACACAATTTATACATAATTTTGCATAATCATCACTAATCTTTAACTTTTATTTTTAACACATAGATATTCACGTATCTTTGCCAGTTGACAAAAAATTTTGTTTATTACATTGACTGTTTGTAGATATATTATGTGAGCACCATGTATTTACATAATAATTTAGTTCTCTGCTGCATTGTTTTTACAACACCATGCGCCTATTTTATTTAAATAAAGTAGTTTGTTGATTCTAGGTACATGGTCTTCTTCTTCTAATAGTTATCAAATAAATGTATACAAAATATTGTAAAAACTATATTAATAGAGTAAGAATGAAGTTTCTTGCCTATTGTTCTCCATATGAAACTACCTTTTGGAAGGGGCAACGTCAGTAATCTTTTTTTTTTTTATATTTTTACCTTGTAATTTTGACTTTCGAAAGTCCCTTTATAGTAGGTCAAATTAAAATAAATGATTTGACGACAGAACTGGTGCAACGCCATCTTGGAATCAGTCTATTAAAAATGTAAATATTTAATTTGAATGAAAGCCAGAGTAATTTTAACAGAATTAAAACATTTTGTATATGTGTAATGACTAATAAATCGGAAATGATTTTTCCTCTTGTCAAATAAGCGTTTTTTATTACATCGTTCAAGTGTTCATATTTATTTGGACAGTTGGCATATTTATATGTATATCTTTAATAACACTGCGTTCACTACCCTATTATGGGTATCTACTGGGCCGAGAAGATCTCCAAGTGGAACTGGATAGGTCATACACTCCGAAGACATTCCTATACCCCGCAGGCGCTTGATTGGAATCCAAGGAAAGCGGATGCGTCCCAAGCAAACCTTACTCTGGAGAAACTACAGACTGGACGCCCCAGTCATTGGACAATAAATTATTATTTCACTACCACTCACGTAATTTTTATGAAAAATAACTAGTTTAAAAGAAAAAAAACAAAAAAATGTAGCCGAAGCATGCTGATAGTACATCATTGTCTAAGCACAATTGAGGCACAATATTGCTGTAACAACATGGACGGATGTTTCCGCTTGATGCATTTTTGATGTTTTTCTGATGTGGGTCTATCGCGTCGTTCTATCTAAATGTGATGAATATTCAACACGTTGGTTTTAGATAGATACGTTTAAATTAACTTCATTCTATATTTATTGGAATTTGCGGACATAGATGGTAAAGCGTTGTATAGTAATTTAATTTTAAATTAATAGATAGGAATTCTTCTAAGCATTTTTTTTACTTATTTATATTTTTGCACAAAAATTAAAAAAAAACTAAAAACACGGTGCAACTGTCGTTATAAGTTATAAGTGTCGTTATACAACTAAGCCATCACAGACTACACTTGTTTATACATATATTTAAATTGGATACGTTAACATTTACTTCAAACATAATAACGATTCTAATTTTAAATCCAGCAAAATTCTATTTTTAAATTTCACGTAAATAATAACTTTGCTACACTTGTTTATATATTCAAAATTTGATACGTTCAAATTTACTTTAAACATAATAACGATTCTAATTTTAAATCCATTAATATTCTATTTTCAAATAATCACTTTGCTACACTTGTTTGATATTAAATTTTGATACTTTTTTAAAGCATCTCCTGTAAGTAAGTAGCGATTCTAATTTTAAATCCATTAAAATTCTATTTTCAAATAATCACTTTGCTACACTTGTTTGATATTAAATTTTGATACTTTTTTAAAGCATCTCCTGTAAGTCTTATCAATACTTTTGCCATTATTTAAAAATTTCACAAGGACAAGAGTATCCGAAAGAGCCCATCAAATAAAAAGACCTTCTGTGCATAGATAAAGGGCGTTCGACTGTCGTCAACTAAATTGAATTTTGTTGGGAGAAATTTCGCATCAAATGAATGTTTAGGTATACATTTAATTTACGGGGAAAGCTTCTGAAGAGATTAAAAAAAGGTTTGCCGTTGTAAACAGTATTTTTTTAATTTATTTAATTAAGGGATATCGATAGGAGATTTGAAATAACAACTCTGTAGCAGACATTTTGTTTTCAATAAAGTTTACGCACTTTTTACAGTAAGGAAAGTAATACATACAATAAACTTCAAATAGCAAATTGTTTTAATATGGTTACATTATAAAAGAATAAATAATTACAAAAATAAATAAATCAGTGTCGCTACACCTTTTTAGGTCTGGGCCTCAGATTTCTGTAACTGTTTCATGATCATTTGGCAATCTAATCGGCAAAACGGGCATGACACACGCCGTCGACCTTTGGGTCTAGGGCAAGCCCCTAACGATTATCCTTCACAGTTCGAGCAAATGTTTAACGCGCACATAGAAAGAAAGTCCATTGGTGCACAGCCCGGGATTGAACCTACGACCTCAGGGATGAGGATCACACGCTGAAGCCATTATGCCAACACTTTTTTCTTACACAATTTTTCTATTTAACCACGTTGTTTTGACAATGATAATTAACATAGATTGTTTAAAACGCCACAGATTATTACGAATTTTTATGTTCCATTTTCAAAATATCTAATTTATACAATCTATATGAGACAGGGCGTAAGAGGACCGCATCCGAAACATGGCACATGAAGAGCTGAGTCAACCCGTGGCTTCTATTTACACAATAAATTGTAAATTCCTGAGTTTCACTTCGAACGGCCACTGACTTGGCTTTTCACTTGATTTTGAAAAAAGAACAAATACAGTCTACAGTTATACACCCAGTAACTCTTTAGTTCGGTAAATTGGGTTAGGTTAGAATTATCGAAATGTACGGCATTTTTAAAATGTGTAGTTTTAAAAACAAAAGTTTAAAAAAGGAATTTTAAACGTTTACGAAATTAAACTACTTGTAATAAAAAAACTAGTTTTTCCGTTAATATGTATTGTTTTTGTATTAATGATCATGGTTTTTATACTAGTCAGCCAGTTAAACAATAGTCAATAATGTTATTGTTTGTTTAAATATTACTTTTTATAGAAAAGGGGCAAACGGGCAGGAGGCTCATTTGATATGAAGTGGATGAGGGTGGCTGTATCCCTCTGGATACTCTGAATGCCAGAGGGCTCGCGAGTGCGTTGTCGTCCTTTTAAGAATTAGTACGCTCTTTTCTTAAAGGCCCCTAAGTCGAATTACTTCGGAAATACTTCAATGTGCTGGTTTCGTATCCTGCCTCGACGTCCGATGATGAAACCCAGATAGGCGCTTATCATCGTCACTTGATGATGGATACCTAACCTTAAGTGTATGTTTATTTGTTATATTTTTGTATTAAATAATTTTTTCGTTTTCATTATCTAATAATAATAATTTTATTTATTGTCAGAAATTGGTTACATAAGAAATACTGGCTTCTGAAGTAATGAAAACTGGATGTCAGCAGCCTGTTAGATATATTGTGAAGCAATATCGAGAATTACAATAATTTCAATAAAAAATTAATAATAAACCAAATTAAATTATGATCAAGTAATACGATGTTAAAATTCCATCAATTGGCTTCCACATCCACCATATTCTCCAGATTTGACCCCCAGTTTCCAGCTCTAAGACCTCAAGAGAATGCTCGCTCGAAAATTTGCGCTGATGAAGAAACTGAATGCAGCCGATTTTGAGCCTGATTTTAACAGGAGGCTCATCAGATGTTAGGTGATACCGCCGCCCATGGACATAACCGAAATTGAATTTGGAAATAGTTCAGTGGGCTGGAGCTGGAGTATTTTTGAAGTTATACTTCTTTAGGCGCGTTATGAAAAATTGATGAGAGTGAAATTTTACGATGCCCGCGCACCGTGACACAAAATTAACAGAATGAAGTTGCCCACGGAAGATGCTACGGCATTGGACATAATTTAAAAACAACATTCGAATAATAATAGAATTTATGTTACACTTAATGTAAGAGAATAATAATAAATATTTATTTATTTAATTTTTCAAATGTAAACTGAACTTTATTGACTATAATGACTCCTTTTCCAGTCTTTGATTATTTAATTATTTGCATGCAATCAAAAACTATTTTTAATAATGCCAAAGAAGTATAACTTCTTACGCGCGTACATAAGTACACGCAACCTTTTTTTTGTATCGCTCTCGAGGCCATCAAATACTAACTGTTTAGTTGATATAAATTTACTAAATTTTTCTTATTTCATATAAAAATATAATTTTCCACGTCATAGATAAATGGTGAAAATCCATGATTTGTATATGATTGTAGTACACGTCCCTTTTACGAAATTGAGTTGTAGAAGAAAATCCGATCTCTCATGGTATTAAATTGATGTTGCATTATCGCCTTTGTAATCAGAGAAACAAATGGCGGTAGTTAGTTGTGCACCGCAGAGGGCAGTATCAACGATTTATGTAGCACTGTCTGAGCGTAGCTTATGAAGAACCACTTAAAGCCTTAAACCGAAATTGCTTTGTTTATCGTAATATATATTCTGCTTATCACTATATGTAGCATTGGTTAATAAGTAATCTTCCAGCAACACATGTACATGTTATAAAAGAAAACACTTAGACAATATACAAAGCCAAAACAGATTATATTTATAAACAAAAAAATATGAAACAGAAAACATAAGTCAATTAAGTACATCAATGAATAAAAAAGAAAAATTTATTAAACATTAAACAAACGAGCGAATGTTAAACGCGCATACTGAAAGAAAGTCCATTGGTACACAGCCGGGGATCGAACCTACGACCTCAGGGATGAGAGTCGCACGCTGAAGTCGCTAGACCAACACTGCTCGGTAAAATAATACGTATACAATTACGAAAAAATGCTAAGTGGTCTTTATGAAGAAGACTTTCAGAGATAGCTAATCGTTATTAATACTATTTATTTCTTAGATATATTATAAACCAAATTATAAATAGTCCAATTTGATTTTGGTTTAAATAATTATACCGGTTGTACCGATCACCCCAGAGCTGGTGCTTTCCTCGCTCAATGAATATGTATCGCAATACAACGATTGCTGCCAGCATTAAAGGTACACTGCCACAGGGACAAAACTTTTTAAATTTGTTTTAATTTTATTTTTAATTATTTTTACTATTACTATGTAGGTTCAGAAAATTGTAAATACTGTGTATTGTAATCTTTATACCTTATATAACATAGCTATGGGTATTAATTGTTCCATTTATTTTAAGAGTAAATATGCAATTTTCTCTTCTAATGGCATATGGCGTTTCGTTTGACGGCGAAGCAATACTTTTGATATAAACCATATCTAACAAAATATTTTAGCTGAATTTGGTAAGGTTTTGAGAATGCCCCAAGAATGGGGCATGGAGCTTACATTCTAAGTCTATATTATTTATATATTTCCTATGGGGCGGTAGGTGACTTCTGATTCATACATGCACGCTACTAGATTAGCACTGGCAAGGTAAGGTAGAAACAGCCTTATATAGATAGCCTAGAATAAAATTAATAATATTAAAACAGCTATATTCTTTACTATATAATTTTATCTATAAATGTGAATTAATATTGGAAATTTAAGTTAAACGCTCATATGTATGAATGGCGCCAAAGCTAACACAGATACAGATTAGTAAAAATTGGAATGACATCGACAATAGAAGTGGCGGGCTTCTTGCATAGTAATGAATGTTGATTCTAATTTCAAAATCTTTTATACTGATATTTCAATAGCAGGGATGTTATGAACATTGTTATTAATTTAATATTCGATATTTAAACCACAGCCACATATTAGAAAAATTTGAATATGTCATTGACTATAGAAATGGCGCGCTTTTTGCATAGTAATGAAAAGTGATTCTAATTACAAAATCTTTTATACTGACATTTTAATAGCTATATTATGAGCTTTGCTTTTAATTTAATATTCTATATTTAAACTATGCGAAAAATGGGGGCTAATTTGCTTATTTTTGTCCAAATTATTGAAGACGTGACGTGAATACGAGATAAGATAAAAATAACTTTTAGAATATGCCTAGATTTTTATTCATTTGTTTTCACTGTTCATATAAAATTGAAAAAGTGAATTGAATATTTCATTTCAATCTCGTATGGTCCACTGTCATCCGATAACATTCGATTACATGCGGTGGGAAGGCTACACAATACAGTCCAGGGTTATTTCAAAATGCAGTATTTAAATTTTACTGTCTATCGGCCGTGATTATAGATTAACTTACTAAAAATAACTTATATGAAAAAAAAAAACTTATGAAGAATAATAATTATATAATGGAGATATAAGAATAATTATGCAAATATAAAATGAAATGGCGTCATTTCACAGCATTCCAAATTTAAAATTTAATTTTCCAAGAACGAGTGACTATATATAACCGTTTCCAAATTTAAAAATGTTATCCCGATCTAGCCGTTTTAAATGTTAAATAAATTACTAAAAATTTCGAATTTCAAAATAATTTAAAAATCGAACCTAAAGCATTTGTATATGTAATGGGCGTTCGGGTAAGTACTTACTAAACTTAGTAAGCCAGTAAGCATAAAAAAAGTTAAAGTCTTACAAGCTGACTGTGCGCTTTTCGAAAGACTTACTGGTTATTAACATAACACAAAACACCGGTTTTATGTCATGTCCCGTACATAACCTCATAGACTGAATATAATTGAAGTACTAAATTTAGGAATATAATTTAATACCTGTGAATAGTTTCAAATGGATAATTTTATGAGAAATATTTTATTGGATATTTTATTGTCCGTTTTGTTTACATCAACAATAAGCAAAATGGCGTCGTATATTAAGCCATACTTACTGCGTTGGCTTATTTTGTGTCCCGGCCAAAATTTTGTAAGATAGTAGTGACTTACTAAATTTAGTAAGTACTTACTTCGGCCGAACACGCCTAATGACTCGATATCATTATAGCATTTCCAAATTCAAAATAAACATTTGAAAATAGAATGAAAACTAAAGAACATTACATATTGGTACATTATAATAATTAAAAGTTTCACGTAGGAAAGCAGCTAATTAAAGCGACGTACGGTACACGATGTGAAAGCAATTACTCTACTCGTAGTTCGCTCTATTCTCACAGGATATACATACTCGCTTCACTTGCTACTTCATATTTTTAAAGCTTTTGTAATTAACTTGTTAATTATCAGCTTTTATATTAATCTAGTTAAGCTTTGAATACTGTAGGGTGATTAATTATATCATCGTTATTAAAAGATAATAGGAGAATTGTAAAAGATTACATCAAGATTGTTCTAAACTAATAGACGATTATCCTAAATACGCTAATATTCATCCATATTCATCAAACCTAGCTTTAACCACTAAGCTACATACTGTATAAGTAAAACTTTACCAGCTCCGTGTAGTCACAAACGGGTCAGAATCTTAAGGCCGGCAATGCACTTGCTAGCCCCCTTACCGGCTCCTTACTTCATAGGCGATAATACTAATTGAAGGTCCCATGAAAATTCATAAATCGAATCTAGCTACGACACTGCCACGTTATAAAAAAAAACTGTGTGCGTGTACCACGTGTATAATGAAATATACTTTTAGAAACTATTTCTTTAAACCGTAAATTTTGCCTGCCCGCCATTTTAAATTTAATTTCTAAAAGGATTCTTTATTTGAATTTTTAAATAAAAACCTCAGCCTTATACATCGAATCTAGCCAGAAAGAAGTTTGACTTCGAAACATGTAATCCGTTATCAAATCAAAAAATACTTAGTCCGATATACTTGTTTCAAAAAAGATGGCCACAAAGGACGGTAACGCAAAAATTTATCTAAATTATATAATAAAAACCTCAGCCGCATACATTGTAATCTCATAAATCAAACAGAAACATTGCCACACTATAAAAAAAATTTTTTATTTTAAACACCTTTGAATTTTCTAATAAAAAACCTCATACACTCATTGTAATCTATCCATGCACATTTTTAATACCGCATCAAAGAGATTACGGTCAGCTGTTTCATATGGATATGGATGATTAGCAAATGGTGAGATTTCATTCCAATGTTCATTCCTTTCGATTGGCAATCGACATGAGCGGTAGAGCCGTCTGCAAACACAATAGCGAATGCATTGAGACTCGAATGAGAACGATTGAACCGCGAACGAAGATGAGAGTTGTGTAAATAATAACATTCTATATGATTTGCGGTTTTTGTATGCGGGTTTTTTTATTGAAATATCTTCATCCTAACGTATACGATTTATATAACGTATACGATATATAAATGTCATCGCATTTGACTTTGAATTGTTTAATTTCTGTCCCGGCTTCGCTTGGATTATTTGATTAAATATGTAATATTTTGTGGTATTAAATTGTAGATATTGACGTCTTCTATAAAACTGTGGTACATCACTTTGCTCTATTGTCAATAGTTTCCACAGCGTACGCGATATAGAGATTTTCATTGCTATTTTCACATTGTTTATAATAGAAGTTTTCATATGCATCTCTAGCTTTTTTAAATATACCATAGCCTATTTCATCAGGGATAGTGGAGGATTCCAATGGTGAATGAAATATTCAAATCGGTCCAGTAGTTTTAGCCTAATCGATGCAAACAAACAAATATTTCCTAATAAGGAAATATATATATATATATATATTATATGTAATATTATACTTACAAATATTATATATTTTTAAGCAGGGGCCAACAGCTTTAAAAGGACTGTCACTCACTGCACGGCCAGAAGGCTCTCGAGTGCGTTGCCGGCATTTTACGAGTAGCTCTTTTCGAAGTCGAATTAGATCAGATATTTGTCGACGGGTAGTTGGTTCGACTAGTAAGCGCTTACTTGTGACAGACGAGGTAATGATGCAAAGGCTGCAGGACTTTGAGATATCGATAATCTAGCTATCGATATATAATTTACTAGCCCGCTTCGCTGGGCGAATTAAAATAGGAAATAAATAAAATTTGATGTTTAATTATTATTATTTTTTTCATATTTTTATTATTCTTCTTTTTAACTTCCTGCTAAGAAAATTGTAAATATTTAGAAAATCGAGTTTTTAACAGATGTTGACGTTTTGAGGTTCTAGGAGGCCTCCCCGAATGTTTCCGCGGTGAAGTCCGTATGGATAAATTTTCATAAAAGTAAAACAGCAATAAAAAAATGAAGGAACGTTGGAATTTAAAAAATAAATAGCCATAAACCATCTAGGAAAAATTTCGCATCGAATGGCAGATGTCGATACGATCAGTGGTTTAGGCGTGAAGGAGCCTCAAACGAAGACCATTTTTCTTTTATATATATAGATTAAGTTTCCAAAATCAAAAATCTACTAAAATTTTAATCTTTAGTAGACCTTATATTCAAAATAAATTCCATAATCGACATGAAACTACCAACATCAAATTTTCATTTTATTTTAATACAATACAACGTTACTAAAAACATTTTAATTTTGTAGAATTTTTTAGCGGAACAAAAGAAGAATTAAATTAATTCGTCCAGCAAGCGCCTACGGTAATATTAACATAATTACATTTACAAATTAATATATTTTATTATTATTTAATTGTTGCAAATGTTTTTTCGTAAACATAAAACTGTACTTTGAAACACCACGGCTAAAACGTCCTTCAAAGCGTTAGTTGTAAGTGTAATATAAAAGATCTTCCCGCTTCATGCACTCAAGCCGGGAATAATTTATTACGGAAAAAGATTTAAAAACACATCGTGAACATCTCGAAAAACCGCTTAGTACGTGTGTGAATTATCACAGATGGGTCGCTGTACGTAATATATAGTTCATTTGTTTCTTTATTTATTTACTAGCTGACCCGGCAAACGTCGTTTTGCCATGTATTTTCTAGGAAACATTTTTTTAGTTCTATAAAAATAACTACAGTGTAATCTTTATAACGTTATTCGTTACACAAAACCTCTCTCTAAAGTAAAAATGAGTTAATAAAACACTATTTTGACCGGATTGAAGTTATGTATTATTATAAATTTACAACTATTTAACATAATTTTAAATTTATCCGACGTTTCGCGTGCTTTACAGCGTGCGTGATCACGGTGACGGTGAGTCAATTAAATGAATAAAAGTTATGTTAATCAATGACAATAAAAATGAGTTAAATTTATTTGGTTTAACCCACTACATTAATTCATCCCTTCCTATAACGAACGCTCGCTATAAGGAATATAAAGGATCGGTTCCTTGAAATTCGTTATAAAGGGTTTACACTGTATCTACTATAATAAAAATAGGGGTGAAAATTGGGTGTTGTATGTATTATCAGAAAAATCTGTTGTATCAGAAAAAAATAAAAACAAATTTGTCTAAATATAAAAATTTTGGTGTGGGACCACCCTTAACATTTAGGGGGATGAAAAATAAATTCTCAGACTTACTGAATTTGCATAAAAAATTTCATATGAAACGGTCATGCCGTTTTGTAGGAGTATGTGACACGAGAATTTTATATATTAGATTACTAGCACCTTAGCAAATAAAATCAAAATCAGTGACGCTACAACCTTTTTAGGTTTACAGTTTTCTGTATCTGCTTCATGACTTGTCAACCTAATAAGAAAGTAGCTGATTAACCATCTGTGACACACGCCGAATATTTGGGACTGAGCCTAGGTAATCCTCACGATATTTTCCTTCACCGTTCGAGCGCATGTTAAATGCGCTCATGGAAAGTCCATTGGTGCACGACAATAACAATGACGACAGAACCCCTCTACAAGTTGCCAAGAGAACTATTTAAAAAGAGCCGTATTGGCCTAGTGGCTTCAGCGTGAGACCCTCGTCCATGAGGTCGTAGGTTCGATCGGTTGTGCACCAATGGACTTTCTTTCTATGTGCGTATTTAATATTCGCTCGAACGGCTTGACTTAGACCCAAAAAGTCGACGGTGTGAGTCAGGCACAGGACTTGCCTATAAATTGACAAATGCTCATGAAACAAATACAGAGCTAAAAAGATTGTAGCGCTACTGATTTATTTTTTACATTAAAAAAAATTATTACTGAGAAATTAAAACATTTTTGTTAGTAAGTAAATTATGAGAATGTGAATAAAGGATAAATGTGAATCATAACATAACGATTTATCTGAAATGTCATCAAATTTCGATGAAGTATCCGATGGCGTATAACATATTCCAAGAAAGACGTCTCCATTTCTGATCATCGATCATGTGTGACGGGAGAGGGCCTCTAATTCTGATCGATCATATATGTATTCATTTCTTTGATACATTTTTACACAGATTATAAATCAGGCACAGACTATAATGCATTTGGAATAATGGTTAACGATTAATGTTCTAACAGTTTATGTCTGCCTGGTACTTTTAGATCGGGGCACAGACACTTTTTTCTGTTTATAACTTTATTTTTTTTTTTTTAATAATTTTATGGCCTGGTAACGAGACCTTTAAGCCAAGTCTTATTTTCGGTCACTAAATTTACTTATTTTCCTTCATTTAATTTCACTATGTTATTCTTATTCCAACATTCCACTTGTTTTCTTAAATCTTCCCTACGTATTTTTAACGTATTTATATAATCACTATAACACTTTTTGTTTTTGAGCAAATCACACAACTGGCGGCGGAGGGATCACTAACTTCCATTATTTCACTTGCTAATAGTAGTCTATTAAAAATGAAAATTTGGTTTTGGCATTTAAAAAAATATGATTCATATCTGCATCTCTTAGTGCAGAAAGAGCAAACATTGTTATCTATAATATTAAGTTTAGCGAGGTGTGCGGGTGTAGTGTTGTGACCAAAACGCAATCTGTTGATTGTGGTAACGAACTCACGACTAACTGTATCCAACTCATAATCTTCATACCAGGGTCTTCTCAGTAAATTTTCTTGTATACTTCCATACCATTTTCCTTTAAGTTTTTGATCTTCTTTCCATAAATTTGCCCATATATCTTTTATTGAATTATTTATATTATAATAATAATCGGTCATAGGAACATGTACCACATTTCTGACATTAAGAGTGTTAATCCCTTCATATGCAGATTTGTCTGCTATTTCATTACTAGTAATACCTTTTATGTGAGGGTACCCACATAAAGGCAATAGTTACATCATTCTTATACAACCGCAAGACAGTATCTTTAATTAAATAGAGAATATAATTGGTTTTAAAATTATTAAGAGTAGCATGCTTAAGACTATTTAAAAGACTCAAAGAGTCTGTCAAAATTAGAAAATATTTACAATTGTTTATAGAAGTAATCGATTTTAAAGCTGCAAAAACTGCATATGCCTCTGCTGTAAATATGGAGCAGTTTTTATCTAGAACAAAGCTTTGAGCAACATCTTTTTGGGAATCATATACCGCTTATAACTTTAAATGTGTACACCATAGACAATCTTATTGACCATATGACATTTAGCGCATTTAAATATTAAATTATTACAGTGCTACATATTTTTCTTGGCCGGTAAGAACGTCGCTGGCATGGGTTTCAGGGTCAAAAATTAACCATTTATAAGGGGATTCGAAGTCATACAGGCTAACTTAATAGTTAAATGAAATATCTTAATAAAACTGGGTATACTCGTATCTAGAAAATATAGTTCTACAAATAAATGTGACACAAACTTAAGAATAACTGATATGATAGGCTTTGTTACTTGTACTATTAATATAATATTTTAAGCACCTAGCAATCAGAACCGTTCCTTAATTAAAACTTTGCCATTGTAATGAATAATGCAACTAATAAAAAAAAATACATTTTAGTTGGATTTTTATTAGATGTTGATAGTAAAATTATTTATTGTACGCGCCAAAATGGTGACGGTAGTACCAATTTGCAACCGGCCAAGAAAAGTATGTGGCACTGTAATTAATACTGTTGTTTATAAAAAATATTCATTGACGTTAAGTTGTATGTAAGTCCAAAGGTACTTAAGCATAAAAGCAAAGTAAATTTTCAAAGATATTTGTTCGTATTAAAGGAAATTTTCCGGTAGTCCCGTCTGAAAGTGTTTCAATTTCACGGGGTGTTTGCCGGACGTCAAAGACGCCCAGAGGTGTCGTTTCAGAAGCTACGCAAACTTGTACTACATTTTTGTGTTACGGTCTTCTTTTATAACGATGCAACTATAGTTATGTCATGAAAGTAAGAGCTCGTTCAAATATAAAATAAATCGTTTCATTGTGATTGGTCGGATGGATCGGTGGATCGTGTCGCGTGTCTGTCATTGGACTAAAGATCCTGTTCACCATGACAGTGAATAAAAACGCTTTTTCACGACTTTAAACTCAAACTCAAAATATCTTTATTCAAATAGGTAACCAAGTACACTTAAACGTCAAAAAAAAGGTAAATTAATTGTAGATTTACATTGACTACCAGTTCGCAAGTCAAGGGCGTAGAGCGGGTAAAACTCAAAGACGGCTGGACCAATTCGTGATGAGCTTTTTAGTCGCAAAAACACCTAGACTTAATTTAATTTCTTTATAATGTATATTATAACGAGGTATGACACTGTAATTTACAATAGCAATTGTCATTAAACTCAAAATAACTTTATGCATATATGTAAACAAGTACACTTATGAACGTCAACAGAAAAGATGTTAAATTGATTCTAAATTTACAATTACTACCAGCTCGCAAGTCAAGGGCGTAGAGCGATAAGAACTGGCAAGAAACTCTCCGCCACTCTTTTTAATCACCAAGTTTTGAGTCATACATATTATTGTTTGAAAAGTCGTAAAATTTATAATATGCTTTATTGATTAATTTACGTTTAACGAAAGTTTTGAATTTATTCGGTGATAATTATCTTATTTTGCTTGAGAGTTTGTTTTTAAAACGAATACAATTTCCATATAAAGAGTGGTTTATCTTCTGGAGCCTGGTTGGTCGTACGCTAAGATTTGTTCTGTTTTGAGTATTATACTGGTGAAAGTCACCATTTGTTTTAAAATCTATGTTTTTGTACAACAAGGCTTCAAGAATATATTGACCAGATAGTGTCATAATATTAATTCCTTAAACTTATTCCGTACCCTGGGTAAACAATAAATACCGTAGAACAAAACGCTGTGAAAGTGGGAGAAAGTAGGGGAACACTTGGGTATATAAATACCACTACCATTTGTAAAGAAAAGATTCTATATAATATTATTGAATAATATGATAATGTATGACTGAATGGAACGGATTTAGTTCTGGCCATTACGCATCCCTTCACACGTACTATCATTATTCATTTTGACGAATCATTCATATAAATCTTCCTAAGCCCTTTCTCCTTAAATGGAAAATATACACGTTATTAGAACTGCGTATTATAATATATTTACTTTCTATATTCTTCAATATATCGACGTAAACGAAAGAGTGAGAGGTACTTGAGAACTTGGTAGGTCACCTATAATATTTATTAAAAAAAAAATACATACAAAATAATTCGTAAATTATAACAAACAAAAACGGTATTTTTTTTAAATCTCCAAATTTTTTCTACATGTTTGCTTCACTCGGCAATAGTTACCATACAAATTAAAACATCATTTGGGAAACGAATGAATGAAGGTACAAATTAGCGTTAACCTAATCTAACCTATTCTAATGTAATTCAGTGGGAACTGAGATAATACCATTTACATCATGTATGTAATATTATCAGTTTTACATTTTTTAAGGGGTCCAAAGCCATGCGTCTCCTTAATATTACTTGGAGTACTACATACAAGTCGTAACGTTCTTAAAAAAAAAATGGAGCTGTTTTTAGGTGATTCGACAAATTATCTACTAAAGGATAGATAGTTCACTATTACAATGCCACATAACCCCTGACTAACATAGGCAATGTTTATTTCCAAAATGTATTAAAAAGAAGGTGCGAGTCCTTATACGCGCGTAAGAAGTTATACTTCTTTGGCATTATTAAAAATAGTTTTTGCTTGCATGCAAATAATTAATTACAATTAAATAATCAAAGACTGGAAAAGGAGTCATTATAGTCAATAAAGTTCAGTTTCCATTTGAAAAATTAAATAAATAAATATTTATTATTATTCTCTTACATTAAGTGTAACATAAATTCTATTATTATTCGAATGTTGTTTTTAAATTATGTCCAATGCCGTAGCATCTTCCGTGGGCAACTTCATTCTGTTAATTTTGTGTCACGGTGCGCGCGCATCGTAAAATTTCACTCTCATCAATTTTTCATAACGCGCCTAAAGAAGCAAGCTCCCTTATCAGAATGCCAAATCGTAAAATGACTGCTTCACGACTGATTTGTGCGCGACCGCCGCTGCGAAAACCGCTGTGAGAGTTCGAAAAGTGAGTTACAGAATCGCAAGGCAGATATCAAACTCAAACTTAAATAACTTTATTCATATAGGTCAAGTTATCAACAGAAAAAATTAATTCATTCTAATTAATAAAACACTCGCTCGTACGGTGAAGAAAATGATGGCATGTCTCAAATCCATAAATCAAATGTAATGCATTTGTCTATTAAATAAAAATTATCTGAGAAACGGATGTAATCTACACATACAGTGTTGTAGCGCCAAGATTATTAATAAAAGGAATTGAAGCGGTATTAATGTTTTTAATTTCACCAATTCCTGTATTTTTGTGTTATCTTATATGTAAACCCTTTAAGTTATTACGAGTAAGTTGTAATTACTTACATAGTTATGGAACCATGTTTTCCGAAATAAACAATTTATTATTACCTATTTTGTATGTAAAAATATGAATTTATTTGCACCATTATAAGCACTAACTTAGTACTTAAAACCAAGTACGAGAAAGTTGTAATGGATGGTAAGATACAGTGCAAATATGTCAAAGTTTGTTGCAACCCAAATAAAGTTCACCTCGTGTGACGTGGCTAAAGCAAGCTTTTACGGTATGAGTAGCTTCTACCTTAACTTTTAACTTGTACGTAAACGTCGATTCTTGAATCGCTTAAATTGTGATTGCCAAAACAAATGAAGTAACGTTCTACAGTCATTTGAGTTTTGGCTTGCTCTTTTGGAGTTCGAACGGGACATTCATGTTTCATACGTATTTATTAAAAAAATATATATGTTTATTATGTTATGTTTATTCCACGTCATTAAATTTGAATTTGTAGGCATCCCTACTCATCGGCAAAGAAGACAGAGGGTGGCCGAGATAAGCCGGCGTTAAAAATTCTCGGTACTCATTTATAAAAGTTCACCACTTTTTTTATGTAAACGGGCAAACAGGCAGGAAGCTCACCTTATGTTAAGTGATAAATCAAAAGACACTCACGTTTGGCGTAGTCTGCTCTTTCGCGAATTTTGTAAACGTTTTTGACATTCATAAGCATGCGCTAAGACGCAACTAAACTGAATAAACGTATTTTGATTTGATTTGATTTGACTCACATTGCCAGAGGACTCGTTACCGGGCTTAAATATCTATATCCACGGTATATGTTACCAGCTGTATTTAGTAGAAGACTATTATGGTAAATAAAATATTACACTTACAATTATAAATAGATGTTATTATTAAAAAAAACATACTCGTAAAACAGCGGATCATATAAATCTTAAATATAAAAAAACAAATCAGTGGCAGATTTCTCAATCTTTTTCATGATCATTTTTAAATCTAATAGGCAAGTAGGTGATCAGCCTCCAGACCGACACACGACATCGACTTTTTGGGTCTAAGACAGTCTATGTCGGTTTTCTCACGATGTTTTCCTTCACCGTTCGAGCAAATGTTTAATGCGCACATAGAAATAAATTCCATTGGTACACAGCCGGGGATCGAACCTACGACCTCAGGTATAAGAGTCGCACGCTGAAGCCACTAGGCCAATACGGCTAAAAACATCTTAAATATAGTTCTCCTTTTATAGACATTTCTGCGTTTTGGTGATAAAATCTATCGTTTGTCGTACTATCTAAAGATATATAAATAACAGCTTCGGAGGGAAAACATATTTTATACTTAATATTATTTCTGTAGGCAGGTAATATAAGGATACGACTATTTGTATTGTTTCATATTATTATATTACGAAAAATCTTTGTTGAAACAAATAACATACTGTTTACCAAACATAAACAAATCCACAAAAAATGATACAAAAATATTTCCTCATCGATATCTATATGTATTGATAGAGAGTAGTCTTATATTAATAGATAGAGAGTAGGGAAAAATTGACAGACACGGGGCGGTGATTGCCGTGCCGTATTGGACGCTTTTGAGTTATAAATTGTTCCTTATGTTGTTGTACTTTGGATTTTGGTTGTGAAGTTATTTGAAATGTTTTTTTAAAGCTTTGGGAAATTCCGTCCAATTAAGTGTCCAATTATAGGATAATAAACATAGGTTTGGTAGGACAAAATCCTCTAAGCTTAACTTATTAGTGTTAATTATAACATTACTTTAGTTTCAGTTATTGTATTGTGGTAGATAACTTGTGGTTCCTATTATATATATCCTGCGCTAATTTTATATTATTTTACATGACCCATAACAATCGTAATAAATACTTTTTAAACACTTTAGAAAGCTAATAGAGTAAACCTAAATTACAGATTAAAGATAAAACAAAAACATCGACACTGTTCCAATTCCAAATTCAAACTCCCGAATCTCGTAAAATATTGGCTTAGTGCCACCAGGGTACACAATTCAACTCCATCCTTTGCTAGTGTCTGAGTGCAAAGGCGTGTCGAGTTGCCGGACGGAGTCGGCCTCCGTGAAAATTCAACGCCCGCCGGAAAATATGGCCGCTGATGGAACCTTAATGTTTCCGACTTGAAACGGCCAAGCGGTCAGCCACGACAGCCTTGGAACGATCCCTTTACTACAAATTGTTTGGAGATCGACAATGCTTCGGAAATTTATTTTGCGATCTCATTAGCACCACTGCCGGACAGGCGAGACGTGTGATTGGCACTACGGAAATGATGGCCTTATCTCGAAAAGGTATTTGTAACGAATATTTGATGTCTGATATGGTTACATTAACCCTCCAAACACATTTCGCGTAATTACTGAAAAACATTATGATATTTTATTGCTTATTGGCGTCGTAGAGCGGTGATTAACCTCCTTGTCTTCCTTTTCTCCTGGTATATTGCTACTGGTATTGATTATTTTTAACATAACTTAATACATACATTACATATTTATTATATTATAAATTATAAATCAGTGGTCCTACAACCTCTTTAGGTCTGGGCCTCAGATTTCTGAATCTGTTTCATGATCATTTTTAAATGTAATAGGCAAGTAGGTGATCAGCCTCCAGTGCCTGACACACGCCGTCGACTTTTTGCGTCTAAGACATGTCAGTTTCCTCACGATGTTTTCCTTCACCGTTCAAGTGAATGTTGCGCACATAGAAAGAAAGTCCATTGGTGCACAGCTGGGGATCGAACCTACGACCTTAGGGGTTAGAATCGCACGCTGAAGCCACTAGGCCAATACTGCTCCTGCTGCATTATTATTGCAAGTTAATTATAAATAATTAATTAATATTATTTTAATTAGCGTACATTAAATATTAGATTTTTTCCAGTTAGATAACACACATCAATTGTAGTTAGTAAGTAAATTAAAGACTAATTTTAGTATCTACATCAACAACAAATAAAAATAAAATAAATATATGTATAAACAGAATACGCGTACATTGTCTCCCAGAGAGGTAAGAATGCGTTAACGCTAAGTCAAGCCATTATAATAATAATAAAAATAAAAACTTTCATTATGATTGTTTTGACACGCATAAACATTACCTTTCAGGTACTGCGGCGCAGTGGCTGTCATCAATATTATGCAATAACATTATTTTACCATAAATTACATTTAATTCAGGACATATCGTGGAGACATCCCTGCCAACCTTATGGGTGACTAATCGTTTTACTAACGTGGGAAAGAAGGGTCAATCGTTGATATAGATTTCTGTAGTAATAGGACTCAAACGCTCATGCCTTATCGGGGGTGCGAGCAAGATTGGTACAAAATTATCAAACCATAACTATACACACGCCATAACAATTCAAGATTTACAGTAATGTACTTATTATGCAATAGAAGTAAAAAATACCTCTTCGCATTTCGTCTCTCCTGGTACATTTGTACTGGGATTATATTAATCCATGATTTTTTTAAATAAAACACAACTTATAAAAATTATTATTATTAAAGTTTTGTGTGACAATTAACTTATAAAATTATTATTATTAAAGTTTTGTGTGACAATTAACTTAGATAATATTTAGTCAAGTTACATATATATATATTTTAGTAAATAAAATTAGAAGCCAAATGTTAGGAATTATCGCATACTTGAAGCCATAATGCTCTTTAGTTTCCGATAATGTCGACAAGATCGACTATACTTACATTGTTTGTAGGTAACAGAAGTGTTACTTAGATTTAAGAACCCTTACATAAGTCAAGTTAAGTTTTCTGTTAATCCAGCGTCGCAACCACACTACCCCTAATTATATGTTAGTTATAAGCTCATGTTTTAAACGATTAAAGCCAGTTGACACCTAGCTTCAAACAAAGTGTTTCATTTATTTGAACATCTAACAACCACCACCGAACTTAATTCGTGCAAATATAAATATAGATTTTCTTTGTGAAAAATACGAACATTTTTATTTTCGAAAAAGGTTAGCAATCTCATGCCTCACAGGTTAACATTGATGGAGACGTAAAAAATATTGCGCTAAACAAACATACAGATTGGTATTTGACGGTTTTCTTTTTAGTGCACGAAACTCCGGAAACAATTTCCCAGTGATGATACCTTCGGGTGAAATAAACCGAAACATCGAGTGGGAAAACCGTAAAAACGATTCCCTGAAAATTAACTCAATCGACGCCTTCATGCCAAGAATCATTTATGACTTTGGAATCATTTCGTTTATTTCTTACATTAATATTTTTAAGACAAGGTCATATCGTGTAATATTTTCAAGATTATTCTTCCGACCCAAATATCGACCAATAGAATTGCACCATTCGACGTCACGTGGTACAACCTACATGGTATTATACTGATAATTTTTTGAAAATTTTCTCTGTTAGTTGCTTCAAGAAAAGTATTAAGTAGTTGTTTTATTCATTATGAAATTCTTATTTCTGTTAACTGTACATTTCGTCTCCCCATGGTGCAATTCATATTGGCCGATCATTTGGTTCGGAAAAACCACCCCCCCCCCCCCCCCCCCCCCCCCTGGGGATTAATCTGGCATTTCCCACTAGGTTCCCCGGAAATAACCCCAATCGTCAAGTTTTTTTTTTCCCCCCCCGCCCCGCGGCCCCCCCCCCCCCCCCCCCCCCCCCCCACCACGCAATTTTTTTTTTTTCTTTTCTTTTTCCCCTTTCCTTTTTTTTTTTTTTTTTTTTTTTTTTTTTTTTTTTTTCTTTTCCCCCCCCCCCCCCTTTCGTGATTTTTTAACCTGAAAAACTTGACTCCTTCATTTGTTTGCAACGACGACCTATCGGGAAATACCCCGATAATTTTGAAGCTCTTGTGGTATTATAAGATAATTTTCTAACAAAAAAAAGTGCGTGCTTACAAAGTACACATGTCAGAAGGGAAACTTCTTTGGCAAACTAATTAACTCTTGTTCATATTGATACAAATCTAAAACTTTTGATTTCCGATACTTAGAGGGAGGGAAAAAGGAAGATATGTTAGTAATTTAATTGTCATTAAAATATTAAGTGTCGAAAATTAATACAAATAATAAATTTAATTTTTTAAATGTATTTCTTCGATAATAAAAACACGTGGCATTTTAATTTACATTTCGTCATTTGAGATTTGAATAAATTATTTTGCACAAAATATAAAATACTAATATTTCATAAATTCTCTTTACGAAAATTTAATTTAAAAAATAGAATTTCTATAAGTTAGTTTCTATAGTTAGTTCTTAGACAAAAACGCTGCACATATTCGTGACGTTTTTTTTAAATTTTACCCTCACGCGCCTAAAGAAGTTTCACTTCAAAATAGTTACAACTTAGAAGTGAACTGTAGGTTTTACTATTGTATTTCGCTGTACATAAATATACATTAATAAATAATGACACGGCTAAGAAAACAAAAGTGAGTATTACGTTTCCTCGCTCAACGAATAAGTATCGCAATACAGCGAGGAAATTCTACCAGTGTTAAAGGTACACTGCCACAGGGACCAAACTTTTTAAATCTGTTTTAATTTTCTTTTTATTAATTTTTAATTATTTTTATTATTACTATGTAGGTTAGGAAAATTCTAAATACTGTTAATTTTATTGTATGTTTAGGTTTTAATAAACGAATTATGTCACGGATAATAAACGCATTGTTTTATTTTCATAACATTAAAAACATTTGAAATGTAAATTATTATTATTATTATTTTAGTTGTTGAAGTAATAAATGTTAATTTCCGTTGTAAGTTACTAATGTTAAATAATTGATAAATTAATTCATTTTTAAACCTCAAATTTTTGTAGTTTGTAAAAATTCTTAATTTTCATCCTGCAGAAGATTATATTCGTGCAATCTATCATTTAAAATGTAGGGAATCTCTGAGAGATAAATTCAAGGAAATTAATATACTTACCTTTCCCTCGCAATATATTTATGAAAATATGTATATAAAAATAGTGATAAGTTTACTAGAATAGAACATACGCACAATGTTAATACTCGGTACAAACGCAGGCTGCAATTTCCCCGTACTAGACTAGGGTTAGGGTTAGGGTAGAAGGACTCCTTTCTCCGCAATTAGACTCGTGGTTGGTCCGTTGTGCGTACGAGTCCTGGCTAATTTAGCCAGCCTAGCTCCTTCCAGAAGCACAGAAGTCTCCTGGGCACTTCACAGGCTTCCCGGAGCGACCTCACCGTTCCGAGGATTTTTTCACGTTGATTAGCCACAGCCTCGCATTCCAGGACTACGTGGGTGACTGTTTCCTCTGCGCTGAAACAGCCTCTGCACAGGGGGCTGTCTGTCGCGCCTAGGATAAAAAGATGTTTATTTAGGAGGCAATGACCCGTTATTGTCCCTATCATTATTTTAAGGTTGGTTCTATTTAAGTTAAGTAGTCGCTTTGTCAGTTGCGGGTTTACTGCTGGCAGAGCCACTTTGGACTGTCTGCAGGCCGCACCATGCGACCATCGTTGTTGCTGGAGTTCAGCGGATCTCTGGCGAATCCGCACAAATGGTTCGCACCAGCGAGAAGGGCAAAGGAAGGAGCGGATACGGGCCAGCAGGCATCATTCCGGAGCCTCTTCTCGCAAGCTCGTCCGCAGCATCATTGCCGAGAGATCCACTGTGTCCCTTAATCCACTGCAAGGTAACCCTATTGGTTCGGGTTATGACCTCCAGTGCTTCATGACACTCCAGTATTAGTTTGCTGTTGGTTTTTTTGTTTCCGAGCGCCATCAGCACGGATGCACTGTCGGATACGAATTTAATGCAAAAGTCATTAATCCCTAGCCGCTGCACGGCTCTGGCTGCTTCCCCGTACTAGACTATCTAAAGTTAGTAATTTTTTTTTGGGAAAAGGGATACTTTTCTTTAACAAAATCCCAGAGGCTCTTTTATCTCTGCCTTTTAACAAATTTAAGAAATGTATTAAAGAAAATCTGTGTAAAAAGGCTTACTATAAAGTTAACGATTATCTAGTTGATAAAAGGGCCTGGGACTAGTGCTAGACAGTCTACTTCGACTTCGACCAATTCGACTTAGGGTCCTTCAAGAAAAGAGCGTACCAATTCTTAAAAGGCCGGCAACGCACTCGCGAGCCCTCTGGCATTGAGAGTGTCCATGGGCGGCGGTATCACTTAACATCAGGTGAGCCTCCTGCCCGTTTGCCCCCCGTTCTATAAAAAAAAAAAAAAACTTCTAATTAATTTGCGATATTTGTTTTAAAGTAAGTGTTGTTTGGTGATTTGCTATTTTTTGAGTACCGAGAGTTTTTTACGCTGGCTTTTTCTCTTGACCTACACCTTCTGTCTTCTTTGCCGATGAGTAGGGATGCCTACATATTCAAATTTAATGACGTGGAATAAGTGATACAGGTATCTTATAATAAACATATTTTATTTTATATTTATTTATTTTAATAAACGTTATAATATATGATGTGTAATAAACTCAAAACAAACAAACTTGAATACCTGTAAACATTTATAACCAAACCAACATCGTCGTCTAAATTGGACTGGGTTAAATTTTTCTGATCTCTACATTGTCAACTCACAATTTGGTGTTCCACGACAGAGCGCTTTTTAAGACACTTCTTGCCGTGCACTACCCGTTTATAGAGGATAAAGGGTGTTTCAGCACCGATTTTTAACGTTAGATGGGGCCACAGCCCACACAGCTAGGGTCTTCATGGACACACTAAAAGCGTTGTTTCCTTGAAAAATCATAAGCCGCTTTGGAGACATAATATCTTAACCCCATCTGACTTTATTTTATAAGGGTTATCTTAAAGCAAGCAAGAAGAGGCCGACCACGCAAGAGATGGCAGAAGAAAAGATAGAGAACAGTAGGAAGGGTTAGAGGAGGCCTTTGCCAAGAGGCACACCGAACTCCGAGATATACTGGAGTGAAAATATATTCGGAATTTAAAGTCTATATTATTATATCTTGAAGCAAGAGTTTGTGATACCCCTCGTACGAAATTTGAGCAGTTGAAGACTAAAATAACGACAGAAGTGAGAGCCAATACATTATAATTTACTGCAATTATAATATTACAAATACAATTATTTTTCATCAATATTTTAAGTTTAAAATCTGCGCTGAGACACCCTTTCCGAATTGTTACGACTTAGGAGCCTTCAATAGAAGAGTGTAGCGCCAAAAGGTCGGCAACGCATATTTAAACCTTTTAGTGTTGCGACGGTAAACATTTAAGTCGACACAAAACGAACAGACAAAAAAATGCATGTTGAAACGTCCTGAAATTATAATTAAATTATTTATAAAGCGCATGTAATCTTATTAGTGTATCACCATAAGCCAATTAAAGCAAGGTACCTACTTAAAAGTTTCTACAAAGTGAAAAGTCGAAAATCTCTAGTTAAGGGCGAAATGAGATTTCCCGCGACCACACTGAAGCGAGCATCAACACTTATTAAAAGTGGATTAACTCGTTAAAATTCGATTGAACTTCGACCTAACCGCTTTCATCAAAACTTGAATATTAATTTCTTGAGCGCGAACTTGTCGATGTCAATTGTAGCAATGACATATTGTTATTATCAGTGCCGCATATGCGACTTTATTAGATTGTAACAAAATTATTCTTAGAATTTTTAGTCACGCAATCGCATGCTTTAGAACTACGAGAGTGCAAGAGAGTATTCTCGAGTATATAGTGGCATTGGCTAGATTGAACTAAACCCTTTCTAACTAAATTACAAAGTTAATAACTTTTGTCTTTTCTATTTCATTTTTGTAACAAAATCAACAAGATTTTACATTTGCTTAAACCATTTTATATTTACTAACTCTATGATTCTACTATTTATAAAGACATAAGGCCGGCAATGCACTCGCGAGTTAAAGGTCGCGAGCCTTACTTATCACCAGGTTAGCCTCCTGCCCTGCCTTGTTAAAGTACAAAAAAAAAATTGCAATATTCAAATAAATTATGTAAAAAAAAAGTATCCAAGATTTTCGTTAATTATTCAAATTATTTATATTATTTTTAATTATTGTACAATATACTAAACATCATAACAAAATATCATAACAATAATAAAAAATTCAACTCTGATGGGGCAGAAACTTGAAACTGCCTTCAAAGATTTTATTGAATCCCGTCCGAATGTTTTTTTAGTAAAGGGATCAATAAACTACCTATAAGATTGCAAAAGTGAATAGATAGCAAAATACTTTGATTAATTAAATATATTATATTTTAAAAAGGCAACTTTTTGTTCCTCCTATAGTTTTGCACATATAACGACGTGTAAGTTTCATATGAAAATATATATAACACATATTAAATGGTATAAATGTTTTGACACGAACAAAGCTATTTTAATAGAAACATTTTTGTATATATTAAGCACTGCGTATGCGTGAACGTAGCACTATTTACACTTAAATAATTCACGTAAAAAATGCGCTTACTAATGATACATTACGTTTTCATGGTGTATTTTGTTTGTTTTTACGTAGCGGTTACGACGGCGTGGAGCGCGATATTTCTTTGGTCAAACAAATTGCGGTCGGGCGTTAGTTTGATTGAGGGTTATTTGTTGCTCCTACAATGAACATTAGCGGAAACCCGTGTTCCCGACGTCCATACATTCACCTAATGTGTTTTTATTTAAAGTTTAATTTAACAGAAGTTCAGTATTTTTTTATCGAATAGTATGTTCCTATATATATATATATATATTATAGAAAATAGAAGTAATACAAAGATGTATAACTTCTGTTTTCTTCATATATTTTTAGTGTTATAATTTGTTAACAAAATATTGGTTTTATGGATCAAATTTAAAATAAAAATTAATCTCTCTTGGCCTCAGATGTCTCATGCACATTTGTCAATCAAATAGGCAAGCACCTATCAGCCTCCTGTGCCTGACACTTAACCTTTTTGGGCTCTCTTCCCCCCCCCTCACGACGTTTCCTGTATTGTTTGAGTGAATGTTAAATGCGCACATAGAAAGTCGATTGGTGCAAAGCCGGTGATCGATTCTATGACTTTGGGGATCAGAATCGCAACGATGAAGCCAATCATTGATCAAATGTAGTTTAGATTTCGCACTCCTCTACTGCTTCATTTAAGAATAATTTAAAACAACTATTTATGTCCTAATCCCTGTATCTTTCTTCTTTATTATAGCTTCTAGTATGTTTGTCGTTCTCCGGATTTATAAATTTTGTGTTGTCACGTTTTGTTTTGCTTTGCTCTGTATCATATTTATTATTAGTGAAACTCTTTGTGGATACATCCAATGTGTTTATTTTATCGTATAGTTGTATCTGTTTTATTTCCAAATAAATAAATAGATGATTGTCATTCCTGAGAATGTCTTTGTCGTTATAGGTTAATAGAAATTAATATATAACTGTTATTGTAAAAGACGTTGTAAAAAACTTTGGCAAAATGACGAAATCCACGCGGACGATGTATCAGGCAATAGTTACTCATCCTTAAAACTACCTTAAAAAGGTCCTTTTTATAGAATAGCAGGATAAACGAGCCTACGGGACGCCCAAAAAGGTCAGCCATCGCCCATGGACACGCATTTTAGTGGGCGCGTTGCCGAGTTGAGGGCTCTTCCCATATGCTATTATTTTTCTTTAGGAAAACAAAAGGATCCAACAGCCCTGTGGTACCAAATATATTTTTGTGTCTGTTTAAAGGTGTACTTCAATTTAATGAACATTTCACCGAATCTAACCAAGTTAATTACCTATTTCTTTAGATTTAATTAAAAACAAAACATAAAAACGTGTGTGTACTTAGGTACACGCTTTAGAAGTTATACTTCTTTGGCGTAACAAGATAAAAATCTTTTCAAAAATCTAATTCTACGTTTCTAGAAAAAACTACACTAACAATAGTAAAAACTAAAATATTGACTATAGCTAACTTCAGGGTGTCTGTTTTTTGTGAAAATCGTAAAAATTACTCCCACCATTTATTCCTAACGCGCCAAAAGAAGTATAACTTCAATAAAACAAGGCATGAGTTGCTTCCGTCTACATGTTTTAAAGTATTTCATCTTCTTCTTCATTCTACTTTATTACTTAAGGTTGGCTGTTAACAACTTGAATTGCTGGGTATCTTGGCCAGTCTTAACTGCTCTTCCGTACATTCCGCACCCACGACTTCTTTCTTCTACCGGCCCCTATCTTGCCTTGAATTATGCACATCAATATAAGCTGTAACAATTCGCAAATATTTTAAAAGAACAACAATAATCCGCAAAACAATTAAACCACTGAAAGTATGGAATAATATTAACTATCATTTGTTAAATGAAAATGTCCTATTGTGTTCTGATGAGGGTGTCCCGACCCTTAGATATCGTGATAATTTTAATTCAAGAATTTATTTAGGCAATCAAATTTGTTGTTATTATATAGTTCTTACTTTTTTTATGTAATAGGAGGCAAAAAGACAGGAGGCTTACGTTCGTGAGTGCGTTGCCGGCTTTTTTACATTTGTATACCCGTATATAAATAAATAGCCAATTAAGTAAATCCGAAATATTGCTACGATATTATTTGTTATGAATGGAATCGGAAACTTTTAAAAATTTCATTCGAGATTTGTTCATTGTTCAGATGTAGTGTATCTATATTCTATGATGAGTTGTCAATAAACAAAAGCTCTTTACTAAGTTAGATAACATAGAACTCGAAAATGCTTTCGATAAATCTCTGAGAAGCAACAGTTGTTTGATCAACTTTGATCCAACACGAAATACACCAATTTCCGTATCAAAGCGATACAGACAACATGCGGTCGTGTATTTAGGAACGTAACAGACATTTTATAAAAAATAAATAAAAATAAAAATAAAATAAAAATCATTTAATTCAGACCATTAAAAAATCCATATATTGTTAGTAAAGTAATCCTTATAACTATGTTAGTAAAATTAAAATTAAATTTAGCAAAATTATTAAAGACACAAAGAAGTAAACATTTAATTCATATATCTACGTTGATTCGAGGTACCAGGTACACAGGCATGTATATGAACCCAATGTCTCAAAACAGCACATTCGGGTTTACCTATAACCATCAGGATATTGTTAGAACTCGCACGAACCCCACGCATCAGTGAGGCTGTCCGTTTGCGGATGATTGACGAAAAATCATCCACGTGTGCATCTGCAAACATACCTGATGCGCTACAGTACCGCGGGAGCCCCAACAACATCCTGAAAGCATTATTGTATTGCACTCGGAGAGCATTGTATGCCCGCCGCTTATATCTAACCCACATGGGCACATGTATAAAAGGACTGGCAAAACGCCTTGAACAAGGTTACCTTGACCTGTGCGTAACAACGATAGAACCTGCGGGCCAGCACATTGCAACGAACAGCTAATGCTCTCCGTTCCCTTTCAACATCTGCATCGTCATTAAGGTGCTCAGTTACAATATGGCCAAGGTATTTGAACTCAGTAACCCTCTTCAGTGGAACGCCTCCGAGCGTTACTGGTGGCACATAAGTCGGTTTTTTCTTTGCTGCCTTAAAGACGAGCAATTCACTTTTTAACATTATAGCGGAGCCCATGCGATTCCGCGAACCTCTCACAGATGGACAACAACCGCCGGAGAGCACAGACCGATGGGCTCAACAGCACCATGTCATCTGCGTAACTGATGCTATTCACACAGTGACCATCGATCGAGCAGCCGACACGTGCGCCACCGAGCGCCTCGATCAGCTCATTTATATACAGGTTGAAAAGCGCCGGTGAGGTTAAACCCCGCTGCCTCACCCCGCATTCCAACCTATACTCCTCCGACAGTGTGTTTGACCATCTTACCTGATTCGTCTGACGCTCATACCAATACGAGAACAGGTCGTAAGGTCCCGGTACGCCAGTCTGCCTCAACTTACCCCACAACAAGTCGTATCTGACCAGGTCGAAAGCCTTGGAAAGATCAAGAAACACTGCATAAACAGGCGTATTCCTCTCCGTGTAGTATCCTACCACATGCTTCAGCGACAGGATTGCACACTCGGTAGATAACATGGGTCTAAAACCAAACTGAGCATCACTTAATTTAAGATGATTACTCACCTGCCGCTCGAGCACTGCGTCGAGTACCTTAGCAGTTATGGTTGCCAGGGAGATCGGCCGATAGTTGTTACAGTCCGATACGTCACCTGTTTTGTTTTTTAAAATCGGGACAACGACCGTTCTCATTAAAGAACTGGGTAGATACGAATGTCTGATACAGAAGGTATATAAGAGCGCCAACAATCTAGGCAAATGCGGACCAGCGTGTTGAAGGTGCTCAATGCTGAGGTGGTCATGACCCGGAGACTTACCCTTAGTCATATTATTTATTATCATAGCTATTTCCTTTGCTGTTATCCGAGGTGGTACTAGCGAGGGTCGACTCGGATCCACCACACCAGCATCCGCACCCCCACTTAACTGTCCAAGTGATTGTACCCTGAAATGGTTCTTAAACAGGTTAGCAATCTTCACAGGCTCACACTCACCCTCAATGCTCACCGGGATACCAGCTTTCGGACTCAATTTCCTTGTTTGTTTCCAGAAACCTCGGAAGTCTTTTTGCTCATGTTTTGTAGCAAGAATATTCATTTTTATTTGCTCCTGGTGGTTTTGACAAAATTTAACCTTTTTTTTGAATAGTTTCCTCGATTCCACCATATCACTATAAACAGTTCCTATCCGAGGTTTCCCGTTCCAAACCCAGCAGAGAAATTTTTGTCTAGCATCTTGGTGAGCAATGCAGACATGCTTGTTCCACCCTATCAATGGTCGAATTCTCCCATGGGTTATTCCACACTTATTACTAAAATTTTCGTAACAATTAATAGAGGATTCAGTTAAAACATTAATAATACACATATATAAATTATTTATCACAGATAGATGATTCACATTAGTACACATATTATCACAACATTTGCTTAATTCTAGAGGAAAATCTATTAATTTCAATTTATCATTACAATATTTAAAATACATATAAATTTGATCTCTTGTGCGCTCACCCCATATAATTTTATTTACATTACCAATATTAGGCGGAATAGTCATGGGTCTAACCCATTCAAGATTACATTCGACCTCCAATGGAAAGTGATCTGACCAGAAGACATCATAATGTATTTTTACATTTACTACTGTTCGCCATGCGGACATAGTAGTTAAACAATGGTCAAGCCACGAACAAGTACCATGCACATCGCTAGTGTAAGTATATGATTGAGAGTCAATACCTAGTCTCTCAATGTCCGCACATAGCCAATTCTGCTCTGCGCAAAAGCTTAACATTTAATTTCCAAATAATTTGCCGGGATGAGCATTAAAATCTCCTAACACATATATAGATTCAATATTTTCATTCTCAACTATAGCAGAAATTTCGCTAAGACATTCAACAAATTCACATAAATTATCAAGCTCGTTTGTAGGCATATACACACTAAAAAATAACATAGACCGGTCCGCGACACACACTTTGATCGCAACAATACGCTCACTCACACAGGGGATCACATATATAGATTCTTTAGTCTGTGGATTATAGTGTGTTCGATCTTCAACTGTTTTTTTTTTAATTTTCATCCGCGATATTATCTGTAAATTCACTGTAATAAATATGATATTGTTTAAAGGTGCCCATGACCGACATGGGTCATCTCTCACCATTAGTTTGCATTCGAAAGTCTTCATTAGTATGTGACAAAGGGAATTGTTATGACATTAATAAAGCAATTTATGCAATCACTAAATAATTGAAAAAGTTATTAATTTTTATTTTATTGTCTGTCACAGGTAAAATACAGTTTTTCCTTCTGGAATATAATATGATCTAATAAAATGTTCGGTCTATCAGTTCACCAGTGCGTGTGAGACCTGATCGATCGATTATCATTGCTTTACTTTTGGAAGTAATAATAAGCCTTTGTTCATTTAATTGTCCTTCAAGAAAAGAGCGTACCAATTTATAAAAGGCTGGCAACGCACTCGCGAGCCCTCTGGCATTGAGTGTCCATGGGCGGAGGTATCACTTAACACAAAAAATTACCACTTTAAGATTCTTTGGAAGTATCTAGGACATATATTACTTAAAAATAAATCAGTGGCGCTACAACCTCTTTAAGTCTTGGCCTCAGATTTCTGAATCTGTTCCATGATCATTTTTAAATCTAATAGGCAAGTAGGTGATCAGCCTCCAGTCCCTGACACACGCCGTCGACTTTTTTGGGTCTAAGACATGTCGGTTTCCTCACGATGTTTTCTTTCACCGTTCGAGCAAATTTTAAATGCGCACATAGAAAGAAAGTCCATTGGTGCACGGCCGGGGATCGAACCTACGACCTCAGGTATGAGAGACACTAGCCTTCTAAAGCTCTACTTGAATTACTTATTAATCCTAATTTGTATTATAATTTACAATGATCCATTTATAGGAAAATTTATATGAATATATAATTAAGGCATACAAAAGCCAAATTAAGATGTATAGGGGAAGATCGTTACCCTTCGTACGCGGGGCACATTCATACAGTCAAAATAAAACTTGAACGAAACAACGTACGGTCTTGCCTTTACATGTGTGCGTGAGTCGAGGTACCAACTTTACGACAACGAAGTTTCCCGCCATTCGCACCGATGACAGTGAAGTGACAGGCACGGACGTATTTTTGCGCTCGGTAAGTAATTTTTTGATAAATGTTTTTGTTTATTGTTAGCGTAGATAAAATAAGTTTTCGTGTAGAGTATTCTATCAGTAACTCGCAAAATATATTTAAGATATGATTTCAATACTTAATTTATGACGTTTTCCTATCAATATTTAAATAGCTTATATTTTGTTGTTATTCAATGAGTGGGGTACATTCGGACAGAACTAGATGGGGCACGTTTGAACGAATGTGCCCCAACTGGTAGGTAGGTACGATTTAGTGTGTTAGTGTGCTAATTGCTAATTTTTGCATTAATTTGTCCTGTTTTTGCTTTCGTATAATATATATGCAAGTATATATTTTAATACCTATTTCTTATTATTTTTTCACAGAAACATGGTTCGGACTTATAAACCAAAAAATACAAGCAGACAAGCTGTGGATGAAAAATCCATGCAGTCAGCAATACAGGATGTTATGCATGGAGTGTTGTCATATAGAAAAGCTGCGGACAAGTACAATTTGAAATTGTCTACATTAGAAAGCCGAGTACAAAAATATAAGAATATCAATGATGCTAAAGGTTCAAGCAAACGTACATTTGACTCTAAATATACAAGTTTTCAAGTCTTTTCTATGGAAGAAGAAAAGCTGCTAAATGATTATATTATTAAATGTTGTAAGATGCATTATGGACTTACGACGATTCAAACAAGAAAGCTAGCATATGAGTATGCCAAATCTTTGTGTTTGAAATATCCAGCAAAGTGGGAAGAAAATAAGATGGCTGGGAAAGAATGGTTGTATGGTTTTCGTAGAAGAAACCCGGAACTGAGTTTACGCAAACCCGAAAACACAAGCGCTGCCAGGTCTTTTGCGTTTAACAAAATTTCGGTGACCGAGTTTTATACCAACTTGAAGACAGTGTTCGAGCGACATCCATTAACTGCTGACAGAATCTTTAATTTCGACGAATCAGGTGTATCTACCGTTCTAGCTACTCCCAAAGTCTTGGCTTCAAGATATCAAAAACAAGTCGGACAAATTGTATCAGCTGAAAGAGGCGAACTCGTCACTTTTGGTGGCATTATATCTGCCAGTGGAAATACCATTCCTCCACTTTTCGTGTTTCCACGCGTACATTATAAAGATAATTTTCTCGAAGGAGCACCCGAAGGAAGTCTCGGCGCTGCAAATAAAAGTGGCTGGATAAATAGCGATATATTCGTCTGTGTTTTAAAACACATCCAGAAGCATACACTCTGCACAAGAGATAACCCTATATTATTGTTATGTGACAACCATGAAAGCCATGTTTCTCTCGAAGCCATCAACTACGCCAAAGTTAATGGCATAATTTACCTATCTTTTCCGCCACATACATCTCAACGCCTACAACCACTTGATGTGGGAGTCTTCGGACCATTTAAATCAAAGTTGAAAATTGCTTTCAACAATTGGCATATGATGAACCCAGGCAAAGCATTGACAATTTACAATATTCCAAAGCTTGTAAAAATTGCATTTTTCGAATCATTCACATTAAAAAATATCATAAGCGGGTTTAACAGTCCCGGAATATGGCCTCTTAATGAATTAGCCTTTAGTGACGAAGATTTTGCTCCAACTGAGGTGTATAGATCCGGTAACGTAGAGTATGTGCCTTCTACTCAAAACGTCGTTGAAGATTTATCAGCACCTAATCCGGAGCCAAGTGTCTCCGATATCTGCCAACCCTCTACTTCTGGGACACAGGTTTTTTTGGAGATTCCGCGAGAATCTAAAGATCAAAGTATTAACTCACCGTTGATAACTTATGATAATGAACTACAACTACAAAGGTTTAATTTAGATGCTTGTGAACCAGATGCTTTGAATAACTCACCAATCCATCAAATAGTAGCTCCTTTGAAGACAGTTAATTTGACACCAGAGGCAAATCGACCCTATCCGACTGTTGTAAGAAGTAATAAAACAAATAAAGGACGACGGTCAGGAAAATCACGTATTTATACCGACACACCCGAAAAAAAGCTAATTGAAGAGAAACACAATGTAAAGCAATTGAAAAAGCTAGAACAGGAAAGGAGGGCTAGGGCAAGACAACTGAAACGTAGTTTAGATGATTTTAATTTAAAAGTGAAGAACAAGAAAGCTAAAAACACAAGAAGTGATGGATCTGATATAAGCTTTCAAGAGAGTTTAACTTCTATCACAGATGAAAATGAAACAGATCATGAAAATTTTGAAATGAACAGAAGCCATGTGACAGTTGATGTAATACCAGAAAATATTAAAGACGGTTCGTTTATTTTAGTGAGGTTCCCTAAGAAAAAAAGTATTGTTTACTATGTAGGAAAAGTTGTCAGTCACTATAGTCAGTCTGAATTTAAGGTATCTTATCTAAGAAAGAAGCCAGGCTTTGCTCGGACATTTGTTTTCCCTAATGTTAAAGATATTCATACTGTTTATGTAACTGATGTTGAAATGATTCTTCCTGAACCTAAGCCTCCAACAGTTTGTACTTCTAGAACATCAAAACTTTTCACTTTTTCAGTAAATTTTTCAAATCTTACTGTTCATTAGTGTTTATTATCTTGTTAAGTAACAACAGCTTTTTGTAGTGTTAATCCACACCAAAGAAAAAAAAAGGTGATTCTAAATTTAATATAACTAATTTACATAGAAAATGAAGAAATTTCGTGTTTTATTGTTAGAGGAAAGTAATTTAATTTTCGTTAATTTTAAGAAGAGTCATTTAAGTTTTGTTTTACATAAGAAAAGCTATATAATATTTGTTGACCATAAGAAAAGTATTTTATTTTAGTTTAATAGAAGTTAAATATTTATTTTTGAGTTTAATGTCATTGCTAATAAAAGAAATATTTATTTATATGTGTCGTTTTAATTGCACTTACGGAACAACCCCACAGCGTACGAAGGTACCCCCAACACTGTACGAAGGTGCCCCGTTGGTGGGGCAGATTCGTACATATTTCAGATTTAGTTTAAATCATAATTATGGTTGAAACATCAGATGAAATCATTTGTCATTTTTTATAAGAATCTCAGATAGTTAGACTATACATTTAAGCTATCAGGTGATTGATTCATGGAAAAATAAAAAAATAAAAAAATAAAATGTGAAAACCGTACGAAGGGTCCCGACCTTCCCCTATGTATTTTTTTGTTAAACTCGGCAAGAATGCGATGAGCACGCTTGATATATCCGTGTGATTATACTGAAGCACGTAGATCGGATTTACTAGATATTCCTACTTCATAATTTTCTAAGCGTTCATATTTTGCTATTTACACAAGATAATCCACATCAAAAGAAATATTTATATAAGGAGCTGGCTTAGTTGTTACAATGGGTTCTTTGTAAAGGAATACACCATGAGGAAACGAAGATATAACAATTAAAATATAACATATACATAAAGTTTGATGAAGAATGTCAGAGGAATTGTTTGGAAAACCTGCAGCTGAGTTCCATCATCAGACGTCAAGGCAGAATACGAAATTCCACCCGTATCGCCTCGACGTCCGTCGCTCCACAACTATGTGGAACCAGCTGCCCATTGAAGTATTTCCGAACCATGACCATGGGCGGCGGTATCACATAACATTAGGTGAGCCTCCGGCCCGTTTGCCCCCTGTTCTATAAAAAAATGAAACACCTAATCTATGCATAATTAAGTTCAATTACAAAAATATATAAAAAGTGTTAGTGTATATCCATTAAACAGATATAATAGGTAAATGTATGAAATATAGAATCATTACCGTAATAACACATTACACTTCTAAGTACAAATTTATTAGTAAACATAATAACAATCAAATATACAGTAGGTATTTACAATTTTCTTAACCTAATAAGAAAAATTTATAAAAAGAAAATTATAACAAATTTAAAAGGTTTGGTCCCTGTGGCAGTGTACCTTTAACGCTGGCAGCATTTCCTCGCTGTATTGCGAAACTACAAATTTTAGTTTTGATTATTTACCTATTTAAAAATACTTATTCGCTTTACAATCCGGAATACTTATCCGATAGGCTCTTAAAAACTTATTTTTTTTTAAATTGAAGTGTTATATTTATTAATGTACATAAACACAATTATTAATAGCAGTAAAAAACTTTCATTAGTAGAAATAATCGGCACTAACAAACACAAACAGAAGTAAGAACTTCTATATTAAAGTCGATCAAAGATACCACCACTGTGGTACCAGCTGCTGGCTTTCAAGTAAAGAGCGTAACAAGAGCTCAAAGTTCAGCAACATAATCGTAAGCCCCCGCGTGTCATACTCATCTTCACTTATAAAGTTACGTACCTAGTTAATTTTGCGTTTTAAGAACATTATAATTGAAAGGTCTTCAAAGAAATAAAAAACTTTAGAGGTGTCAAGGGACACCCGGATGGAACGAAATTCCTTTCGATTAATTTATATGTTAATTGGTATCATAACAGTATGATAGATTATCTCGACACCAATCTAACGACGAAAAAAAAAAGCCAATATCACGAAGTGTTCCCAGGCGGTCACCCATCCAAGTACTGACCTCGCCCGGCGTTGCTTAACTTGGGTGATCGGACGATAACCGGTGTATTACAATAGCAAATAGCAAAAAAGTGTCGTGACAACTTTTCGTAAGAATTTTTTCCGTCTACCCCCCTTTCACAACGCGCGATAAGGAACTTCGTTCCAATATTATATTTTATTATAAAAAATAAATACACCTTTTAAACAGCTATAGAAACAGAATTTTAATTCCGGCGACTATTTAAAAAACAGAATCTTAAAAATTTCGTTTTCACACACAGCGTTAGTTTTAATCTTCGGTATAACCGTGTAGAGTATAAAAACAATTTTTAATTACGGATGTTCGTTGGTTTAATATAGCAACGGTGCAGCGTATAAAAATGTCAAGAGGAAAGCATTCATGACCGGTTATTTCTACAGGGAGCAGTATAAGAACGGAGCAAACCTCTACCCCATTATATCTGCAGTAATACGGTCTGGCTGCGGAAACAATATTAAAGTGTGTATATTGGATATGCTGATAAAGAACAATTTTTATATAGTATGAGCTGTTCCCCATGGAACTTCGAAACGCCCTGGTCGTTTAATATTTTTGCGGAGTTATTTTTATTTATTTAATAATACTTTATATAAATATTAAACAGCTTAAGCATTGTAAATAAGGAATTATATATTTTAAATTACATCAATATAAATTTAACTTTTACATAACCATTCATTTAAAATCATTTTTTTTATAAAAATTAGGGCCAAATGAAATGCCCACGGATGGGTAGCCGGCCTTTTAAAAACTGGTACACTTTTTTCTTGGTCTATCTGGTGATCACCGATTCGAACCTTCGTCGAATACGAAGTGAAAAATTTCCGACATTGAAGTATCACACCACATTTACCTGATGTCTGGCAAGAGAACATACCCCTCGCTAAACTCTTAATCTGAATGATATTTCAAATATAAAATATAATCCTTGAGACAACAATATCGATCACTTTAGCGCTTACCCCACATAATAAAGGATAACGTATCGTGTGGGATTCCTGATGTCAGCCAACTTTTATGTAATTGGCTGCGCGTTGGAGCTCCATAATCCCTCTCGCATTCATTAGCGCGGCGTAACTGCAACTTATAATCTCTTGTCGGCGATGGCCACGCAGCTTCAACGCTCAGGGGAGAGCTATACTGATCAAATAGCTTTATTGTATTTTATACACTGGCTTTTACTTGTTTCATGTGTAAAGTTTTACAAGCTTCGAACGTGTGGATTTTGTGTAATTTTTTAGACTTTCATAATAACCGTTGTAATCATAAAACTATAGTGATATACGACTACATATTTTCCAAGAATTGCAGTATCTTTTCTATATAATTATGTTCGGTTGTTTGTGTATATTGCGTTACTGACTTAATTAGAATTTAGACGTTAATTTTATTCTGTATTACTAAAGATATTTACTACATACACAGTATTGGCAAGCTAGTAATAGGACTTTTAAATATCTTTTATATTTTACCAGGGGGTCCAGGGAGCTGGTGAAAATTTCCAAGGATGAAAAAATGTTAAGCGAATCTTCGCTTCGGTATCTCACTCTCTTCAGTCGGAAGCTCATATCTGAGTGACATGGTCAGCAAAGAAACATCTGGATCGGACAATCAGTTTCCACCGATATATGTCCAGTGTCTCTCTTATGACAGTGTTTAGTTCTTCGTTTATGTCTATGTATGTATAGTCATTATAGGTTATTAACAGCAATTAAATTAGTTTAAAAAAAAAATATAACACAAATTAATAAATAACTCAAAACGTTCTTTGTCTCTTACATTATTTTATACTGTTAAAAAATGTATAATAATTAATCACTTTTATTAACTAACATTTTCACGCACAGATAACTCACATCCAAAGATAGACCCACAATACATGCGCACGCACACACACATATTCACTTGTATTGGATTAGCTGTAACAGTAAACTTACTTTTTCTCAAAAAACTTACTCTTTTAAACGTCATGTAACACTGACTAATTGTTATTTAGTTTCCCACAACACAGGGACTCCCTAGTGTAAGTTTCTAGCGAAGGATGGATTTTGACACAACCTATTTGTCATGAATAAAGTTTTAATTATTATTTGACAGCTGACAATGACATCTTTAAAAATTGCTACCATTTAAAGAACAGTTCCAATAGTTTCCGCAATATAATAATAATAATTTCATCCATTTGTTTCACCATCTTTATGCCTAAAACAGTATGTGTGTGTAACACATGTCTGTTTAAATAAGGCAACATTAAATTTTTATAAACGGTTTTTTAATCTATGGTGTCTTCTCTGCACTGTGTCTATGGGCTCATACTTAGTATCTTCTTCTTGTGTAGAGTCAAATACACTGCTTTAAAAATAGTAATTGTTTTAAGAATATATTAAACGTTATTTAGACCAAATACAAGTGTTTCTATAGCAATCCACTACCACTGTTCGAACACATATTCTGCGAACAATGTCGATTTTGGATTCAAGACATGCTGGTTTCCTAACGATGCTTTTCTTCATCGTACGATCAAGCATTAAATTAGAAAGTCCATTGTTGTCTCTCTCCCTAAAGTATGGCGAGGAGGCCGATGGCTGGCCATGCGTCATACTAGTGAACGGGTGCTACTTGTGGTGACTGGTCGTACTTGAATTCGTGTATGCGGTGATGTAAGTACGTGCTCCTATTTCACCATGCCTCCTGCTGATAGAGTACAAATCTTTGTTTTTAATTTATTTTATTATTATTTATTACTAAGGACGTCATGTTGAACATGTGGTGTTGTGTAAAACAAAAAACTTGGCGACTAAAAAGAGTGGCGGAGAGTTTATTGACAGTTCTTTTAGTCCGTTCTACGCCCTTGATTTGTGAACTGGCAGTAAATGTAAAATTAGAAGCATTTAATGTATATTTCTTTTTTAACGTTCATAAGTGTACGTTGTGTTACCTACATGAATAAATGATTTTTGACTTTGACTTTTTTCCGCAATAAACTGAGGTAATTTTTTTTTATTACTCAGATTTTAAAACACACTACACTAACCCACATTCGTCGTTCTATATTAAAAAAACTGAATAACGAGACTCTTCAATTAAATGAATCCTTTTCGTTATAATTTCTCATTTCACTATTTTCATGAATTCACCCTTCAATTAAATTACCCTTTCAGACGGCGAGTAACTTGTACATCTGATCTTTAGCAATGAGGAGCAGGGCTTATTTTTCTTAACGAATCTTGTAACACTTTAGATTTATAGATGTTTTGTTTCATCTGGTTGAGCTGTATTTGGCTAGGTGATAATCATCTTAGGTAATGCGTTCGTATTAAGGCTGGCAACCAATTTTTTTTCATGTAATATTTCAACAGTTGCCCGTAGTGAAGTAAGACGTGGTGAAATAGCATGACAGAAAAAAAAATCGTCACAAAAATTAACTTGCCAATGACGATCAGGAATTAAATTTTTTAAACAGGTTAAATTAAATATGTACCTACCTATATGTTATGATTAAAATACATATACTTACGATTTATATTCTCTCCCCGTCACTCCCAAACTTTTACCTTACCCTCATTAAATGATCATGTACTCAATCTAATGATGTACCTACTTTGTTTTGTAAACTGTGTGTTTTTTTAGTGTCAAATGCTACTACTACGTTTTGACTCACACTTGTCGCGATTCTGAATTTAAACTTAGGTTTAAATGTAGAACAGTGTTAGCCTACAGGCTTCGGCGTGCGACTCTCATACCTAAGGTTGTATGTTCGAACCGGGGCTGTGCACCAATCTTTCTTTCTATGAGCGCATTAATATTCGCTCGAACGGTGAAGGAAGACATTATGAGGAAACCGAGATGTCTTCGACCCAAAAAGTAAACGGCGTGTGTCAGGCTCTGGAGGCTGATCACCTACTTGCTTATTAGAATTATAAAATGATCATGAAACAGATTCAGAAATCTGAGGCCAAGACCTAAAGAGGTACTACTAAAGAGGAGCCACTGATTTTTTTTAAACGTAGAACAGAAATTAAAAAGCTTCTTATAGCTGTTTAAATTTCTGCTCTTAATTGTATCCCAATTTTCGCCTTATTAATTTTTATCTAGTGTTCTTAAATACTTACATGTCAAGGATAATAAATAAACAAAAAGGGATAAAGAACTGAGGAACTATAAATCTCGTTCATATTGAGCGAAAAATGCAGTTATTATAGGCACGAATGTTTAATTTGAAATTCTTTATAACAAAGACACTGGGAACGCAGACATTGGACGTTCTTATGAATCTGACACTGAATTCTTAGATTAAATTCATAGCCTAAGGTGCTATCCGTTACAGCGCATCGTCCACAGCTCGAGAATGAAAAATGGGAGTATTATCCCGATTTCACTTGTCAAGTTTTGCACAAGGATAGTTTTTGTGTTGAATTGTTCGCGATCTTGTGCTCGCTTTATGAATTTATTCAACTTGAAGCATTCTGAATTGAGAATGTTTTTGTACTTGATGGAGAATGTTTTTAATATTTACGACTTTATAAGGCACACTTATTTCGATAATTAAGGCTGCAAGTGTAAAAGCTTATGCCATTGTTACATAAATCAGTTGTGCTACAAACTTTTTAGGTTTGGGCCTCAGATTTCTATATCTGTTTCATGTTCATCAACCATCATCTACTCAAGGCAAGCAGGTGATCAGCCCCCTGTGATTGACACTCGCCGTCGACTTTTTGGGTCTAAGACAATCCGGTTTCCTCACGTAGCTTTCCTTCACCGTTTAGCGAATGTTAATTAATGTGCAAATAGTAAGGAAGTCCAATGGTGCACAGCTGGGGATCGATTCTACGACCTCAGGTATGAGAGTCACACGCTGAAGCCTCTAGGCCAACACTACTCGTTTAATCAATTGTTAAGTTTATTGCGAATACGATATTAACCATTACCAAATATATCATTTCATGGAGAAAAATGGTACGTCAGCAATTGTAATTAGATTAACATTGCAGCCTATGGGATTATTAGTATTGAAGTGTAGGTAATTTAATTATATATTTTTTAATACAAAAGGGGGCAAACGGGCATCCTCATCTGATGTTAAGTGATACCGCCCATGGACACACTCAATGCCAGAGTCTAAAGTACAGAAATCACTATATAATTATGACTGAAGTATTTCAGAAATAATTCGACTTAGGGTCTTTCAAGAAAAGAGCGTACCAATTCTGAAAAGGCCGGCAACGCACTTGCGCGCCTTATGGTTATGTGAATGTCCTTGGGCGGCATTATCTCATAACACCAGATGAGCCTCCTGTTATAAAAAAATCTCTACGCTGGTAAAACTATTGTTTTTAGCAGAATTCCAAACGATTGCAAAATTGCCGATTCAATGTACCTACTTTAAATACTTTTAAACAAATTAGAATCACAGCTATTTATCCCCAATGTAAATAATGTACACCAATAAAATTAAATGAAAACCAATTAATATATAGTCCGACCGATTACGCATTATCTGTGCCATTTAAAAGCTCCAAATATAAAGATTGTGATAGTCGCTTCAGCAATTAAGCGGTGATGAAACTTAATTAAAATTTGTTGATCACGGCTCGAAAGCGATTAAAAGTTTAAACGAAGCGGCGATAGATCGCCTTAACGAAACGAGTTTATTTACGTATCTGCATATCTTAGATGTTTGATGTATTTTAATAGAGTGGTATTTGTATTATTTGTTTATAACACCAACAAGGCCTCATAAAAAAAAGGGTGCGTGTACTTATGTACGCGCGTAAGAAGTTATACTTCTTTGCCATTATTAAAAATAGTTTTTGATTGCATGCAAATAATTAATTACAATTAAATAATCAAAGACTGGAAAAGGAGTCATTATAGTCAATAAAGTTCAGTTTACATTTGAAAAATTAAATTAAGTGTAACATAAGTTCTATTATTATTCGAATGTTGTTTTAAAATTATGTCCAATGCCGTATCATCTTCCGTGGGCAACTTCATACTGATAATTTTGGGTCACGGTGCGTGCGTATCGTAAAATTTCACTCTCAACAATTTTTCATAACGTGCCTAAAGAAGTATAACTTCAAAAATAAATTTAAACCAATGTGTGATAATTAATAATAATAAAAATCATTATTCATGGCAAAAGCGTTGTGACAATTCATATATCGCCAGTTCCCACATTAGGGAGTCAGTAACTAGATAAAAGTTAGTCAGTGGTACAGGGTTCATGATTAGAATAGTTTTTTGAGAAAAAGTAGGTTTAGTGTTAGTCAAACTCTTAATAACTTTATTCATATAGGTAACCAAGTACACAATTATGAACGTCAACAGAAAAGATGTTGAATTAATTCTAAATTACATTTACTACCAGTTTTTCTTGCTTTCTTTTTTTTTCTTTATATTTTCTAATACAACTAATCAAACACAAGTCTTATAAGACATTAAGTATGTGTGAATGTGTAAGTGTGTGAGTGTAGATAAAAGCTGTTATAAGCGTTTATAATTTATGAAATTGTAATATAATTTTGGCTTCGAATGTGCGATGATTGCTAACATTTGGTTTGCGTGTCTAATTAACTAAAATATATACAGTGTAAACTCTATATAACGATACTCAAGGGACTGTGCCTATTTTGACGTTACAGAGAGTTGTAGTTAAACGGAAAGTAGAAAAATCTGTATTAGAAAAAGTTTATTTCGGACTAATAGCTGTACCAGCAAATATTACGTTGTATTTTTTTACTTATTTCATTTATATCTTGCAATATCTTGCAAGTTTGATAAAGCACGCACAAGCAATCCCAATTTGTAAACAAAAGCACGGATTGCTCAGAAAGTTCAGAACACATGAAGCCGATGCGAAATGCTATGTAGAGTGTATCATTGTATGGAAGACAAGCTAAACCAACCAAAGCCGAGTGACTTCGACGCTTTATCGAGATTGTCGTTATATCGAGGGACGTTACATGGAGTTTACACTGTATATGTAATTTAACAAATTTTAGGTTATTTCGTTTTAGAAAAACACGTCCATCCTTCCTACAGAACAGGCCAGTCATTATTAATTTTTTAAACAAAATAAAGGTTGGTCCCATGATACTGCCTATTTAAATACAAGTTATATTCTTTGTGTAGTAAATAAACTTTAGTCACTGGGGATACATTAAAGGGTTGTTATATAAACTTGACTTGTTCGACCAAGTTATGTACGAATTTATGTTGGGTCTACACGAACTTAACGTCCTAGTGTAGATTTATGAGGTTTCTTGGATTTACACTGAAGCTTGCTTAGTTTTTCATTAGCTTTTCCTTTGTTACGGGAATTTGAAAACAATATTTGACGTTATGTATAGGTGTTATATATTTTCAATCCCGAGGTGGGGAGTTTCAACCCTAGTGAGTGTTGCCTATTTATTTGTTTAATATTTGTAAACAATGCAAAAAATTGTGTTTTTTTTAATCTAAAAGGAGGCTCAGCTGATGTTATGTGATACAGCCGCCCATGGACACTCACATTGCCAGGAGGCTCGCAAGTGTGTTGCCGGCTTTTCAAGAATTGGTACGCGTTTTTCTTAAAGGACCCTAAGTCGAATTGGTTCGGAAATACTGTTAGTAAAATTAACTTGAATTCTATATTATTTGTTTATTTGCATACAAAATAACAATAATGCCCGCCTTCCACTGCGAGCGGAACGGACCCATTACGGACCGACTCATTTTCATTTCCGTGGGAAACTCGGTCAACTCGCTAACCTCATATGTGACTCTTTCAACTCGCTCTCTCCGCTGCGCTCGTCTCTGCTTTGGTGGAAGCACACATGTATATAATAAGTGCATGTGACTTACAGTTTAAAAATCTCTTCTAGGGGACCCGTGCCAAAAGACAGCTAAGAGTACTCAGAGAAGTGCAAAAAAGATGTAATAAGAATGAAGTAAAAAGTTTAAAAAGTCAAAGTTTTTGAATTTTTAGTGATTGTTCCATCGTCACATAAATTTATGTACCTATCATTCTTACTTAACGTAAGTCGTATCTTCAAAATTAAAAGATTTCAGCCTAGAAACATTTATCCCCGTTTGTATGTTTTCTACAGTCCTTCATCAGTATATTTTCAAAACTGAAAAATGAAACTGGCTGAAAAGAGTCTGAAAAAAATGCAACGATTTTCCTGCCGCTTACAGGCTGTGTAAGCAAAGGCTAGACGGCGTTAGAAAAAATATAAAAGGTCAACCAAAGCTGGCCGGATCGTAAAATCATGGGATTGTTTACTGAACCTTTCTATCCAATGTAGAAGTTTCAGCTTGCGAATACAATGTAGATAGCGCAATAAAATAATTTTGCTTATGCTATGGCCGAATCGGATATACAATTTCTACTTAAGGACAAATATTTTATATGAAAATAAAGAGAATATTTTATTTACTTTTTTTATACAGAACAGGGGGCAAATTGGAGACTCATCTGATGTCAAGTGATACCGCCGCCCATGGACACTGTCAATGGCTGAGGGCTCGCAAGAACGTTTCCGGAGAACGATGAATTTTTATATATCGGAATAGCTGATCCGGCAAACGTCGTTTTGCCATGTATATCATTTATAATAAAAAATATTGGTTGATCGTGGAGGGGTGAAAATTAGGGGTTGTATGTATTTTTTAATGCTGTATCATAAAAAAATAAAAATAAAAAATTAAAAAAAAAAAATAATTTAGGGGTGGACTACCCTTAACATTTAGGGGGATTAAAAATAGATGTTGTCCGATTCTCAGACATACCCAATATGCACACAAAATTTCATGAGAATCGGTCGAGCCGTTTCGGAGGAGTTTAACTACAAACACCGCGACACGAGAATTTAATTCGATTATTAGAACCTCAACATAACAATCAAACATACATCATTTATAATTTTCTTAACCTACATAGTATAATAAATAATTAGAAAATTAAAACAAATTTAAAAAGGTCGCTGTGGCAGTGTATCTTTATTCTTTTAACAATCGATTGCAATACCTATTCATTGAGCGAGGAAAATACCAGCTCTGGTGTCACCACTCACCGCTACTATCTACCAGGCGCCAACTTAAATCTTTAATTATCGCCTGTACACTTGATGGCCCGAGAGTCTCCTTAGGCCAAAGGGAAGAAAATCGAAGTTGGAGGAAAGACTCTTATATTTGAGCCGTGTATTATTTTCCGCCTGCTCTGTGGCCGCCCCAGCTTTTTACTTGTCCGAGCCCCAAAGCCCGTCCCATATTCCAAAGGATCAACGACATCCCATCCGACCACCCGTCACCTGTTGGCTCCAAAATGGCTGAAACATTGACGAAAAGCCGACTTAGTTAACCACTACGGTTTATTTGAACTTTCATTTTTGATTAGTCTTTTATACACTTTGTAACAATTTTGATGTATATTATATACCTAGTAGCGGATCCGACAGACGTTGTCCTGTACACACGTCTTCCATACAAAAAAATCTAACAATGTAAAGCAATCTCGACTCGAACACACAAAAAATTTCATCAAAATCTGTCCAGCCGTTTAAGAGTTTAATTACGAACACATGCACAGAAGATTTATATATATACCAGCTGTTTATTTGCTGTATAGATAAATAATCTAGATACCGACTACAGCGCCATTTGCCAGGCTTATTTGTGAATGTAAACCATCCAGGGCGCCACCCAAACGCATACAATTTGTTTAATTAAAATCGGTACAGCCGTTTAAGAGGAGTTCAGTGTCATACACACGTACAGTAGAATTATATATATAAAGATATAACTGAGAAAAAAAGGAAACATGGAACAAAAATATATTTCTTTCGATTGCAAGTTGTTTATCGTTTAGCTGGTAAATCCCAAAACCCTATGGTAGACATAGAGAAGAAAAAATATGATTGTTAATTGTATAGTATATAAGAACTTATTTACTATATAATTTACATATAAGATGATGGTAGAAATATTATTAATTTCGTTCAAGCTTCATACAGTACAAGTGTGATTGACTTGAATATATCACCTCCCAAAAATATACATATATAGTAATCGGTTTGTATGTTTATTTAATAAAATTATTGGAAAAGACTTTTTTATACGGCGCAGAGTGTTGACTTAGCCGGCTCACCCTGAGCTCTTGCACTCAAACTGTTCTTCATAATATTTTCATAAAACTGCATTTCACTCCAGACGTGTCTCACCATGAAATGCGATCAACAATTTAATACCCACGAACTGCAAGTGGAAATATTGTACTCTTACTCTACTCTTTCGTCTCTTTCTGTTATATTGTGATTATAAGTGATGAAAAGAGATAGATGTACAGTACAACAGTCGAAAGAACTTTCAAAACCATATTAGTCCCAAGCAAGCGTAGAGCCAGTGTCAGGCAGACACAGTTTTAGTCCATAACAAAAGTGTTTATAATTATTGTGGCTAATTTTAATTATATTTTATATAAGCAAGACCATTCCTCAAAGGGGTCCTTGGGTAGAATGCCTTGGCGAACCCCGAGGGCACGTCATTTTAAGTGCTGTGGTGTTTTAGTGGATAGGGTCTCGATACCCCTCTGAGCAGCAGTAGATCCAGTCCCCGCGTAAAGCTCGACATTCTTCTAAGTCTGCGTAAGCGCATTTTCACCTCATTTAAACAAAAAGGCCTAACGGGTTGGACCCTGTGACAATCTTGAACCAACCGGTCTCAGATTTCTGAATCTGTTTCATGATCATTTTGAAATCTAATAGGCAAGTAGGTGATCAGCCTCCAGTGCCTGACACACGCCGTCGACTTTATGGGTCTAAGACATGTCGGTTACCTCACAATGTTTTCCTTCACCGTTCGAGCAAATGTCAAATGCGCACATAGAAAGTCCATTGGTGCACAGCCGGGTATCGAGCCTACGACCTCAGGGAAGCTGAAGCTACTAGGCCAACACTGCTCAACTAGGGTAACTAGGGTAGATAGGAATCTTAATACACCCTTATATAAGCAAAGCCACGGGATTAAGCCAATATTGTATAAAGTAGATGAGCGATGATGCGACTCCTCTCCTCGCAAATTAACTGCTTTGATAAATGTACAACGTAACCATTTTATCTAGGCCTCTGGTCGTTGTAATTTAACTCCGCAACTTACGATAACTCCAAAGAGGTCAGTGCTTCTATAGGTCAACGTGCTCTGGTTAATAACGGTTGCTCTTGATGTATCACTTGCCACGGTTAATTAGTGTCAAATATTGTTTAAGGTTATTTTGGGTATAGAAACATATAGTATTTTTAATATGTACATTGTACATGTACACTTGGCACGAGTGTCAATAAAAGGTTCCTTAACGCACGTATCATTTCTTATTTTAATCTTTAGTAGTTAATTTCATTTCTAAATATAACATCGTCACTTGTACATAAATTACTGTTGTAATTTTTTAATTAATAAACATTAATATTTGAAATGAAAAACAGTGTTATACATAGATAAATATATTTTAAGGAATAATAACCTGTGGATTGCGACTAATTGTACTAAAATTGTCTCAAATTTTATTTCTTCTATATATAGATGGATAGTTATGTCTAGAATTGTGTGTCTAATGTTCGTGTAATTTTAAAGATTTCCGTTATAAAAAGGACTATTTAAAACCAATAACTAAATTATATTTATATATAAATAGAAATTAAAAAAATTCTGTCTCTTTCCTTATAATTTAAATTAAAGTAAATTTCTACGTATCTAGGAAATATCTTTTTCCAATTATTGTTAAAAATATAAACGTGTCGGGGTCGTTTATCCGATTTCATTTGTTTTTTCGTGACTCATACTTAGAACTTTCAAATCGAAATCTCAGGAAATATTTGAAGAATTATTTTTTTAATAATCCATTTTTCAAGGAAGAATTTCGCTATGTCCGAAGCGGGTAAACCGCGGAGCAATACTAGTTACATATAAAATCAGATACAGTTATTCACACGGTTCAGTTCACCTTGTAATAACATTTTTATTGACTTAGCAATAATCTGTGGCAATATCGACTGTAATTAACGGACGTATGATATTTATTATCTGTGACTTACCGGTTTTATTAGTTTAATTAGCTTGTAATGAAGTTAGTATATTCTATATTTCTACGATGAACGTTTTGGTTTATTCTCTGTTTTTATTGTCTATGCATAGATGTGTGGCATGCTCTGTGCCAGTTCATCTCGTCTGTTAGTCTGTTAGGCATGATATTTTAGAAGCATTTTATTTATTTTAGAGCTGTGTTTGCGTGTGTTATTCACGAGATCGCCCTTCGATCCCTGGCTGTGAACTAATAGCCGCATTCAGACCGGACGATCCATCGCGCTCCGATCGCGCGCGGCATGAGTGCGATCCATGCGCGCGTCGAAGATCGCGCGCTCCACACCGCGTGCGATCCGTTTGCTGTCGGTTTTTTGTTCACGCTCAAAGGGGCCTCAATCGCTTGGCGCACGCGGTGTGGACGGTTGTGATTTTGAATCACGTGATCCGCCGTTATGGATAATTCGCAATGTATTCGTTTATTATCCCTTTATAGGGAGAATAAATGTTTATTGAATCCTAATGATATTACACAAATATAAGTGTAAGAGAAGATGCTTGTCGGCAAATTAGTCGGGAAATGAACAATAAGTCCATAGCCAGACAAAGTTTATCTGATTCAGTATGGATCGGCAGGAGCGTGATGGAGCAGCCAGTCAGGATCGCAACAAATTGCTGTTGGATCGGCTTAGTACGATCCACGCTCCACGCATCACGATCTTGGATCGCGGATCGCGGGATCGCCGATCCATTTTGGATCGTCCGGTGTGGATGCGGCTAATGGACTTTCTATACATGTGCGCATCTTACACAATTCGTTAGGAAACTTTTTATCAAAATATACAACAATGTACTAAACAGAAGGCTGAACACCTACCTGTCAATGAAATAAAAATTTAGTTTTAATTATTATTAAATGCATTGAAGTGATATATTTGACAAACGTCATCTCAGGTCCGAAAGAAAATTTGAAATATTACAGTATAAAGTCTTCATAAATTGTATTTTAAAACCCTCTTGGTTACGCCAGATTGAGTTGGTTGAACGCCACAACCTGGGTGAGAAAATTTCATAGACGGCCCGTCACTTCAATGCAACATCCTCTTTGTTTTATAAACACCGGAAAATGTTGAACCTAAGTTTCCCAGGTTTTTATTTCTTTATCCTTGAATAACAGGGATTACTAAATCATATTTATCCAGTATAAATAAGGTTAGCTTAAACTGAGTGGCTATTGTGACATCAACTGAGTCGCTTTAATTTGGTAAATACTTTCTAATGAGTGATATCATGCATTTTATTTAGCTCTGGGATCATGCGTTCGATTCCTGGTGAAACAATTATTAGTCAGTGTGGTGCAAAACTCTCAACGGAGCTTAGGACCGTATAGCAAGTACGAGATTTTTTTGGAAAGATTTTTTTTTTCAGATTTTTATGTGTCCGAACTAAAGAATATTTTATATATTTATAAAAGTTTTTTTCATTGTTCTACTTAAGGGTTGCCTGGAAGAAATCGCTTCTTAGCGATAAGGCTGCCCGTTGCCTTATAACTTTTGTAACCTGCTTTTTTTTATTTTTGTTATGTGTATGTTTTTGATTAAGGTAATAAAGTATAAATAAATAAATATGTATCAAACAAGGTTATATTATGGGACTTGAAGGTAATCATTGAATCATAATAACTATATAATCTAATAATTTACTTCAGCTAAGAGAAGCACACAAAATGTCGAGTATTGTATATTATATTTTTTATTTATCAAAATAAGCTAATGGTAGCTATTACCGATTACTCCAACGCGACTACTATTTACATCACATACAAAACAATACATACACATTAAAAAACCTTTTTTACTGATTAAAATATTTACAAAAAGACCATTTCTAACAGTATAAGAAATGACATGAAGCAAATCTTTTGTCAGTTCACTCAACGGAAAACTAAAACGTTTGTTATCAGGCAGATCATTAATTATTTCCATACATTATCATGTGTAGCATTTTCGGGAGGTTAGTTTTAATTTCCGTTTATCCTTAGGTTCTTCGCCTAGTCAGCGTGCGACTCTCATCCTTGAGGTCGTAGGTTTGAACTGTCCACCAATCGACTTTCTGTCTGTGTGCGCTTTGAACACTCGCTTAAGGAAAACTTCGTGAAAGCGTTAGAACCAAAAACGACGACGGCGTTTTTCAGGCACAGAAGCTAGGTAAGCTATCTTGCCTATTGGAAAGAAAAGTGCGTGCGTACAAAGTACACGTCAGAAGTGAAACTTCTTTGGCCAACTAATTTTTAAGTCTTGTTCATATTTATATACAAATCTAGAACTATAAATAAATAATCTATAATAATAATAAATAAATATATAATCAATATAATATATAGATTGATTTATTTATTTATTTCGTAATCCTACAGCTAATATAAATTATATATAATAACAAACAGTTACACTGAAAATATAGCCAGAGATGGAATACATAATACATTTTACTACAAAAAGGTTCAAAAATTTACAAAATCAAACAAACAAAAAAAAATTATCAATACATTCAACTAAATAATACCTAATTTGGCTGTGTTGTGTGATGGTGTAAAAGTGAGGGTAAGTACGTGATTTCCGATACTTAGAGGGAGGGAAAAGGAAGAGATATGCTAGGAATTTAATGAATTTAATTCTCATTAAAATATTAAGTGTCGAAAATTATAAATTTAATTTTCGTAATTTATTTCTTCGATAATAAAAACACGTGGCATTTTAATTTACAATTCGTCATTGAGATTTCAATAAATTATTTTGCATAAAGTCTAAAATTCTCTTTACGAAATTTTAATTTTAAAAATAAAATTTCTATAAGGTAATACGCCCTTCTCACTCTCTCTCTCAATCGGTCTCAATCGCTCTCTCCCTTTTCTTCAACAAAAACGCTGCTCATCTTCGTGACGCTAATATTATTATTATTATTGCGTTACATCCGTGAAAAATTTACCCTCATGCGCCTAAAGAAGTTTCACTTTCAAAATATCACGAAACAGATACAGAAATCTTACGCCCAGACCTTAAAAGCGCCACTGGTTTTTTTCTTAAAGAAATTTATTGCCACAATCTAAATATAAACATTGTTCCAAACGCAGCTGATCGCACAAAAAGCCGTATATAACGGAAAGAAAGATCAGAAAAAGAAACACAACAAAGAAAGATTTATACGTTCACACCCGAACGTTTACTGTAATAAGAACTCCTTAAAGCTGTGGACCACGTAATACAACCTTAGAAAGTTTGTCGGGACAAAGAGCGGGTCAGTCTGAGTAATTTATACGTGACCGCGGAGCCAACTCCTGAGGGACTTGCGTGTCGGACTGCCGTGACAGCGAATTTACACAGCGCTTTTTAACAGCGCAGCAAATAGCAATCGACATTTATGTCTATGAGTTTAGAGGGTAGTACTTGGTGGATTTTTTTTAAGTACCCGCAGTGCATAGCAAATGAGATAAACTATTCAAAAAAATTCCTGTCAACCACAAAAATTTTTTTTTTGGCTTGGTACGATATACGCTTGCAACAATGCGTGTTTATCTCAAAAACTACTCACCCGATTTTAATAAAACTTGGAAATTTTCCTAAGTTGCAATATGCATTTTTTTAAATTTTAAGTATTTTTTTTTAAGTATTAAGTACTTTTAATGTATTTAAAGGTGGAGTGTTACAAAATAGTTTAAATGTACATAGTTAAAGGTGAAATATTCCAAAATACTTTAAGTTAAAGGTGGAATATTACAAAATAATTTGAATTTATTTAAATATGGAATATTACAAAATACTTTAAATTTATTTAAAAATGGAATATTCCGAAATGCTCAATAACTGAGTTGAAATATCGTTATTCCATAACGAGTATCGTATTGAACCGGGCGTTTCAATCAGGCTCATATCGTGTTAACCGATCTTGAATCAAATGGGAGCTATTTGCCTCCTGTCTCGCCGCACTACAGCCTCTAACAGATTCTTAATTTCATGCCCGAGTTGCTCCAACTACACGTACGTTATTACGAAACTAAATGGAAAAACCTGTAGCCAATTACCTTGTCCCATTACACCTTCTAATTAGCCTCACTTCTGATTAAATTTATAACGGACTTTGAAATTTTTGAATTAATTTGTCTAGAAATTTAATATAAAAATTATCTTAAAATAGTTTTGACAATAATTATTAACAAGTTAATTGTTCTTATTACATAATGATAATTAACATGACATTTGCATGCCTATTTTTATATGGCATACCTTGATGGCTGGAAGTCTTCCAAGACACTTTCTTTTCCGAATTAGCGAACTGTGGAATCCAAAACAATGAATGAAAAACTCCATCACTCCACGAGCGTTGGGGTAGTTTCTGATTGTGCTGCACCTTGTATGGTAATAAATATAAATGTTTGAAGGAAGGTACTGGTCAGTGGTCATCCAACCGAAAGAGTTCCTTAAACAGTCTAACAACTGACTGACCTGATGGGTAAGGTCGAGAAGCGAGAAGCGGTCGGAAGAACTGTTACCGCCTTTCTGGTATGACGTCATTGTAATAATTGTAGGTATCGCTACTAAAGTGTACCCTGTGTGTGTATGTATATTTGTGTGTAGTCTATATTTTGTAACAACTTTTTTTTATTTAATAAAAGAGTAGTAAATGGAACACCGTTTAATGGGTGAGATGCCAGCATATGAGGAAGGAGTAATGTTTTGTTTTTGAATACTTGTATCTTCCTGTACCGATTTCACATGCAAATTAATATGCCAAGTGAAGCAGACAGCAGGTTCAACCTGCTATTCTGAAATTATTTCGTGCGGTGATTAAACGAGGCAGCATATTTTGTAACAATTCTTCAGAGCACTCTTCTCCACTTGGTTAAATACGGATACAGATACAATGCCCTTGCAAGATTCAAGAGAAGTTGACAAAAGAAAGAAGCTTTCATGACGATTTGTTGTTTGATAATTTGCTATTTTAAAAGAGTACCGAGAGTTTCTTACGCCGGCTTTTTCTCTCGGCCTACACCCTCTGTCTTCTTTGCCGATGAATAGGGATGCCTACAAATTCAAATTTAATGACGTGGAATAAGTGATACATGTATCTTATGTTCCATAATAAACATTTTTTTTTTTAAATATTTGTGTTTTTGTAATGTTTTCACACAAAATCTACTGTACCGATTTAAAAACTTCTTTCATCATTAGAAAGCTGCATCTGTACTGACTGACAAAGGTTATATTACTATTTTCAAAAAAATAGGGATCCCTAATAAAAATGCAATAAACCCAAGGTGTGTAAGAATTATCCATAAAAAAACTGTCATACGCGTGCGCTGTGGAAGCTATTGATGATACAAGAAAAAAATGTTGTACAGTATTATTGAACGTATCAACAAAAATAAAAAGAATGTTTTACCCATGGGCAATTGTATGTTGGCCTATCCCGAGTCGGAAAAATGTATACGATACGTCAAATGTTGTATATAGGGAAATTCTAAGACTCTGAAGTTCTTTCTACAAATAAATCTCTAATACTATAGAAGAAAGTTTTAGATATTTTTTATTTCTAACAATTTATAATAATCAAGCTCAAAATTGTAAGTGTGTATCTAATAATCTTAAAAACTAAGTTAAATAAAACTTTTATGATAACAAAAATATATCTATAGTCCGGCTCAGTAGACTTTCCACCACCACGAGATCGTTATCTACGCGGGGCATTGCTAGTTTTTTATATAATTTATTGTTAGTTTAATATAATTTAAACAATTTCTTTAAAAAGTTATAATGCTCAAGTGCTTTAAAATTCCTAAGTTACAACATAACTAAACAAGTTATTCACCGTCAATCTCGTAGCAAATAAAAAGTTAGATCTAAAAGCAATTCTACGTGGTTTTCCACTGACGAGTATCATGGCTTTGATACGGTGGCTTGTTTAATATCCAGTCGAATCCGCAAATCCGTATGTTAAAGCTGACAGATACTGTACCCGTAGACAGACGGGGAAAGCTTGTGGGATTTCCCGACTGTTTAATCTGTGTTAACGCTTTTATGGTATTGTTTTATTAAGTTATGAATTATTTAAGTTCTTGTTGAAACGTTGAAACTTAGAGACAAAGTTTAACAAAATTTAAAGTTCGTGTACCCCAGGCATCCCTTCATGCCATTTGTCCCTCCTTTCAGAAGAACGCGTTTGGGCCAAAACTCATCAATGTCGTGGAATATGGAGATGGGGCAGAGGGCGTCCTGAGTGAGCGGACTATCGCGTTCGGTCAACGGATTATAATTTCAGATGATTTATTAGTGACCCATACAATTATCATTTTTAATTCTATTAAGTGTTGTGTTTAAAAATTCAAATGAAACATTAATTATTTCAAAATCCCGCCAAAACCCTTTAACAAGATGGCGTCGCACCATCATCACCCAACATCTCACATACACACCCTCACACAACACCCCCAAATTAGGTATTACTTAGATTTTTTAGTAAATGTTTGAAAGTTTTTGTATACATATACTGTCCTTTACCTATATATTATATTTTGTATATTGTCTTAAAACGTAGTATAAATTTATGCTTAACAAACAATAATTGTTATACATGCAAGAGGTTACAAAGCCATATGAAGTATGTGTATCTGTGTGAGTGTGTATGTGTGCGTGTGTATGTATTAATGAAAATGAATGCGTATTTTTTTTCGTTCACTTGTTAATCTAATAAACTTTACACTATTATACTATAATATATATCTTTAGTTTAATTGTTTTCTGGTTATATATAATTTATGTAGGATTATGAAATAAACAAATTAATTAATGATTATTTAACGCCATATTTTATACAAATTATTCTTAATATCACTTTATTTCAAACTGTCAAAAAGCCTAATCAATAAATGCCATAAGTCGACCAGTATAATAAATGTTTCAGCGGAAACGTAAGATTAACTCATTTCTATTGACGCACATCAACTTGATTTTACTTCTCCCGGATACGGCAAGTTTCCCCGAAGGCCTCATACAAACAAATTGTAGCCAGTCTTTATAGCCTGTTCGCGCCCTCGCACTTTTCATACAAGATCCGCATTGTACGAGCAGCCTATTTATTTATAAATTAATAAATATTTTTGTATATTACAGACAGGAGGCTCATGCATACTCACATTGCCAGAAGGCTCGCAAGTGCGTCGCTGGCCTTTTAATAATTTGTCTTTTGAACGTCCCTTAGTCGAATTGGTTCACTACTAGTGGGTTGCTGGTTCCACATGGTGTTGGTGCGCGGCAAAACTGCTTTAAAAACGCTCAGTTGTGGAACGACGGACGACGAGGTGATACGGGTGGAATTTCGTATTCTGCCAGCTGCCTTGACGTCCGATGATGAAACTCAGCTGCAGGTAACCCGAACAACTCCTCTGAACACTCTCCATGGTAAGCATAAATACAATTTGGCAGAAAGAGACGTAAGAGTACTAGTTATAAAAATAAAACAGATTTTTTTGAATATCAACAAAATACGCATCAAAAGGTGCAGGTTTGTTAATAAATTTATTTTTAATGTTAAAATGTTTTGAATATTTGTCTATAAATTACCTTCTTGAAATAATTTCAGCTATTCCGCTCTGGTATTTCGTAAATTTCAAGAATTCTGCTGAGCGGATTAAATGTGATAGAATTTCGATTTACCTACAATTTACTATAATATATATCTAACCAACCAACCCAATGCTCACCGGTGTGACTGCACACGGGCATTTTTGGCTGCACCCCAGGGCCCCCATGGATACAAATGGCCCCACCTACTGAAAATAAGCGGTTTAATAATTAAAAAAATATGACATTTAAAAAATCCAATTATAATGATCTCAGATCATTCAACTCATGTCGAGCGCACTATCGAATAAAACAGGAATTCCCCGTGCTTGTTTTCGGTCAGTGTATATTCTCGCGTGTTACGGGGAGTTCCCGCCGTAATAGCCCAGAGCCCACAAATTCACGTTACGCCCATGGGCTGTGATGTATTTCTATATACAACAAATGCTGGTACGGTGTTTATCACTGATTCATGTTGTCAGCCGTGTATGTCAACCGACCGAGACAGTTTTTGCTTACATAACCCAATAATTGACTTTCGTTAACCATTAATCCACGATTCAGCTAATAGCTAAAGTGGACAATTAAGTAATTTAATACTAAATAGGTTCTGTTGATAGTAAGAATTATCTCATTTCGGTCACACAATGAGCAGAGGCGATGAGAATTTGACTGTGGTGGAACACAAAAACAGAGGCATTCACAACAATCATCAATAAATATCTCTCAACTACACTGTATAAGAGAGGATAAAAGAAACGTGGAAATCCTCAGATCTTCCTTCTGACCACGCGCCAGAGACGAGAAGAGAGAGAGAATTGTAAGGAAAAATGATATAATTTACGATAATAAAAACTAATGAATCAATTTTGATAAAAACTTGAACAGCTGTTCCCTAGTTATTGTTAGTTTGTTCGATCCTTAGTTTCCAGGAAATAAGTGGACATACATACGAAATTAAGCACGTCATACTCAAATATTAAATTTCATATCGCAGAAAAATCCCTTTTTTTAAGTCGGTAGAAAAATGACCCAAGCTATAAATTCGTTACCTCAAGAAAGTTTAGATTATAATAAGTGGCACTACTAACTGTCAGAAACAGACCTGCCCACCACGGCTTAATCGCCAAAGTTAACCAACGATTGGAGTTTTTGCGGCCGTGCGGAAAACTAATTTATGGGGAAAGAGCACTTATATATTCAGGGCATCGTTCAAATGGATTATGGGAGTTCCCAATTATATTTTTAATTTTTGTCTTTGAATTTGTGAAAATAGGACACCATGACACCTTAATCGGAGTACAACACGCTCACGAAACGAAACAAAACTATCTATTTATTTATAAGTAATCTTACAGCTATACATATCCATATTATAAAAGAAATTACTTAGACACTATACGAAGGCAAAACAGATTACATTGATAAACAAAATATATGAAGCAGAAACCATAAGTACATTAATAGAGTTAAAAAAAGAAAACTGAAATTAAACATTACACAAAAGACAAATATTTCGTAATCCTACAGTAAACATAAATAAATATAACTAAAAACAATAACCTTAACCTAAAAATATAATAACTATAACATATATTTAAAAAAGACTCCCATTAGGCAAAGATCCGAAGATGGTAGCGTTCCTCCTTTGAATAGCTAGACTAATTCTTTGTCCGAGACAAATTAATATTTTAAATCTATGTAACATAAATCTGACGTCAAAACAAATAAAGTCTAAATGTAATAAATTAGTGTTTTTTTATTCGTTAAAGATGTCTTCGTGGTTTAGTAAGGAAGGAATTGTGGAGGACAAAAGGTGGTCTTGCTTAAAAATACAGGAAGGATCCTCTATCAGGCCCAAAACAAGTCCATATAAATATTGTCAGAAAGGGACATCTGCTGTTAAAGATATAAACTACGGCACAGGCCAACGAATCAGTCTGTACAACACGCTTCGATCGTAGTGTGAATGCATTTCTTTAGATGGCGCGAAACTCATTAATAGGCAATACATTATATTTTAGAGCCATTCAGATTCAGCACCATCTATCGTTAAAAAGCCAACTAGAATAAACTAACGTTCAACCGCTACAATGTTACAAGTAATTCCTAACAGATGGCGCTTTTATAAAATAATTATTAAAATAAATTATGCAATTTAACTTTTTCACTAGAAAATAGATGTCGCTACTTACGTTACAGTTTTATTAGGTTTTACGATACTAATTATTATAGACGTTAGGGGCCTCATAGCCTAGCGGTCTTATTAAGTGTCAGCTAGGGGTTCGATTCCCGGTTCGAGGGCAAATTTTAATTTGTTCTGGCCTTTGGGAGGGTTGTGCGGTACCGGGCGACTGCCTTACACGAATTATAAAAACAATCTTATACTTGACGCTGGCTATGCAAAAACCGTGCCAGTGCCATAAAAAAAAATTATAGATGTTACTGAACAAATATTAACTTTTAAAAGTATTTTCGTGAGTGTATTGAATTGAATATTTTAAGCAAACATGCTTCAACATTCAATAAAATCTTATTTTATATTGTTCTAATAAAAAAATATAGACCAATACAATTCATTCCAGAGGTTCAAAATCAGCAAAATTTTCCAAATTGCGTCTGCAAAAACTAAGCTTAGTTCAGGCACCTCTCATTCAAAGTGTTCGAGAACATAACAGAATAAATACTATTTATCCAGAGCTTGATATTATATTCCGTAGTTGGCTGATCAATTAATAAAAAGCAGTGCCTGTTTTATACCTTAAGCAAATAATTTAAAGTGTTATATTTTATTTATATTTCAAAATTATAATTATATTTAAACATTTTAATTTTTTCTAACAGATGCTTGCCAGTATCATCGGAACCTTGCCCAAAGGGACCCCTTTTAATTATATATTTTAGTTATTATATTTTAAGGTTGGTTATTGTTTTTATTGTTCTTCTTTATTATACATAAATTTGATTTTAATTACATTTAAAATTATTTAATGCATCTTCTGTTTACCATAATTGTCATTTTATTTATTAACACTTCCTTGCAGAAATATAATACAATTGACATAATTAAATAAAAAACGCAACTGGGAACTTTTAGATAAAATACCTTGTAACATTTACTGTTTATATAGATAACATTATAATATGTGGTGTGAACTTTAATGAATAAATAAATTATTGTTTATAAGTTACTAATTAACAAATTTCCATTCCATTCGGGTTAATTTCAAACTTACTTTGATATTTCAAAAAAATAACAATGTTTAATTTAATATCCTCTTAGTTTTGCTATACTCTATTTAAGTTCGATAACTTTATATTTTACAGTTTTTATTATGCAGTTATGTAGAATATTATGAATTGTAAATTCTTGACAAAAATTTTAAAATTCGTGCTGTGATCCCAACATCAAGTTGATCACCCTAAACAAATGTTGCATATAAGTCATCAATACGTGGACTACATATGCAAAATCTGACAAATTATGCCCATTACTACAAGATTTGAGTAATAGGCAGGGGTTAAACTTATCACCGCTTTGGGATTTATCTTATCGTTTTATGAATGAACATGAATGTCGATGCAAATATGTGTATTATGACTATTATCGTCAATCTTTTTAGAGAAAGGTACCATCCCGCGGCTCCCTTGTAGTGGGATATGTGGGACTGTCTACTGTACATACCCACTAAAACCCTACCAGCATTCGCCCGAAGCAAGATACGGTAACAGAATCACAAACATTGTCTATTAAATCAATGAATATTAATATGAACCTTATAGTGTATTACTAAACCGTCGACTTCCAAAAATAAACCTAGTAAAATCTTATTTATCTTCATAAACGTTTTTCAGACATTTGCCGCACACTGAAGGTACTGCCATACCAGGTATTTTGAACCGTAACACAGGTATTTTCAGGACAAGAGCGTAGCTATATAGGCGGGTAACGCACTTGAAAAGCTCCTGCTGTCGCGTCAATGGGCCTGCTCGGTTTCCTCCTATAAATAACACTTAATTACGACGAATTCTCTTAGTAAATCAATTGTAATAAGAAATATTGTTCTTTAATACTTTTTATAGGAATATCTTTCCTTTAAAAAGCCTCCTGGCAATGCGTGTCCATGGAGGTATAACTTAAAACCAGGTGAGCTTACTGCCACATAAAAAAAATATGCATTCTTAAGTCAATATAGCACCACTCCATTATATTATGATAATAATCTTCTCAGGGTCTCATACCATTCTAAACAATATACCATCACCAAGCACGTGCTAGAACTGGGGTTAGAATTGTCCATAGTCTAACCATAGCCCCTATGCAAGAATAAGCAATTACAAACAAAAATTCATTTCTATTATCAAGCGTTGATTTCACCTAATTATGAGTGAGGTAATGTTTTGATACGGTCAAATTATAAGCCGTGCATCTGCCCCAAAAAAAGGCTTCATCTAGTATCAGTCCGTAACATCTACGTAGCATGACGATCAACCCTCTCTCGGGTGCCGCTTAGCCGTTAAAATGAATAATGACCAGCTAATAACAGAGGTAGCAAACTATTTTTGTATATATTTATTGTTGCTTTATATTAGTTGTGGAAGCGAATGGAGAATGGTCATGGACAGAGTTAGTTAGAGAAAGCTTGAGGAGCTTATCCATGAAGGGGTTCCGATCGACGGTACAGAAGGTAGGATATAGGAAATTTATTTATTAATTAACACTTCGTTGCATGTACACAAATATAATACAATTGGCTTAAATAAATAAAAAGGAGGGCCACTGGCGGCCTTATCGCTATCGAGCGATCTCTTCGAGGCAACCCCTGTGAGGAAAAACTATTAAATAAGATAAGGTAAGCGCAAGAAGTGCAAAAATGCATTAGACATAGTTATTTAGATAAAACTAATGAATCAAAACAAAGCAATTAAAATATATGTAAACAGTGATCGGGAAAGAAAAAGTGCTATTGCTTTACGCTAAATTCACTTCTTGAAAACAGTGTTACGACATTTGTTCGTAGTAATCACCTTAATATGAAAACATTAAAAGTATATAATTTTTGTGAATAAATGAAATAGCATATTTTCTAATATACGAGTATAAAACTCTTGTGTCACAATGTTCGTTCCCACTTACGAAAGTCGACCGATTCTTATGAAATTTTATGCATATTCAGTAAGTCTGAGAATCGGCTACTATCTATCTTTCCCCAAAAAAATCTTTTTAGTTTTATGATGTAGCATACAAAAATACATACAACCCCTAATTTTCACCCCTCCACAACCGCTATATTTTATTATTGTACATAGTTATTTTTATTGAACTAAAAAAATGTTTCCTAGAAATAATATACATGGCAAAACAAACGTTTGCCGGGCCAGCTAATAATAAAATGAATTCGAAAAAAAGTCACGCTTCTCTGTCACATAAGTATTATTTTTAAACTCCAACGATTGACGACCCCTGCTTCCTTGATTCCCAAATGCACTTATTAACTCTTTACACAAATATGAAAAAGAAATGGTGATTATCATTTAATTTTCTGTCTAGGAAACGCTCATTGAAAGACGCGTGCGCCCACCACCTGCTTCCGCTGATGGGGTTAAATCAATATTTGGATTAATGTATTCAACTTTTTACTTTGGAGACATTTCATTTACATACGAAATTATACATTGAGGCAATCTAAGTCCGCTAAGACTTAATGTATGAACATCTAATTAGTCCTGGATATGAAAAAAGTCATCCTTGAGGTTGTAGGTTCCATCTCCGGTTGTGCACCAATGGACTTTCTTTCGACTTCTTTTCGAAGGAAACATCTTGAGGTAACCGGCTTGCCTTAGACCCAAAAAGTAGACGGCGTGTTTCAATCACTGGAGGCCTACCGACTTGCCTTTATTAGATTGCCAAATGATGAAAAAGATAGAGATAACTGAGGTGGAGTTGGTGTAAATTAATAAGTACCTCAATAATTAATAAAAAGCCTTAATTATGACCAATTTTATAAATATTCGTCAATGTATTCTAGTATTATTAATATGTCGGGTTTTTTCAACAGAGAAAACATTTTTAAATTTTTTTTTAATCAGTAGAGAAACTATTACTTTAAAGTTACATCTTTTCATCATAAAATCACATGATTCTGTTAATTAGTTAAATCCATTGTTTTTGCTAAAAATGTAATCTAATTCTAAATCTTTGCCATCAAACATCTCGTCAGTAACCTTTCGATTAAAATTCTCACGGTTAACAAGGTTCATAGCTTCATTCAAATAGCAAAAAAATTCAATAAAAGAAATTTTTATCTTAGATTGATTGGCTCGGTCTGACCCTTTAGCGATGCGCCCGTTTTTATGACACAAAAAACAGAATGTATCTCTGTTTATTTGTGACAATTTGCTTTGTCGGTTTGCGTCAATTTACATTTGAAAGGGGATTTTTTCGGAACGGACCTGTAACAACAGAATGACACAGGTACAATTTGAGATTAGATCGTCTTAATCTTTTAAAACTTTAGATTTATTTCTTTAAACGAGTATATTACTTTTAGATTACGAAAGTACTAAATGAAATTTCTTTAAAACGCGATTATATTTCCATATAATATTCAATGGGTCGAAATAAGTATTATGACCGGAAGACAACCTATTTGTGTAGCGTATGGTAGTTGACTTTATTAAAACTTATTTACAGAAGATAAATGCAAAAGATTTTCTGTAATGCAAAATATTTTTACTAAAATAATCTATTGTTAAAAAATATTTATTCTGTTATTAAATAAATTATTTAAATCAAGTAGCAATGCCCTTGACGCGTTCGTAACAATTGATTTTTACATTGATAACCAAAATCCCCCAAAATCTCCTCTAAAGTCGAAGCTTGTTTCCTCACTGCTCTATCCTCTGCTTATCTCAGGCTTCAAGTATGTAGACCCATAATTATCTAGATTACGTCAGATCAACGGGGTCAATCACCCCGACTTCTCTCATCGTACCTTGTTAACATTACCTTTTTTATAGGATGGGGGGGGCAAGCCTACGGGACGCCCAAAAAGGCCAATCATCGCAGTTTATGGACGCCAATTTAAGTAGGTGCCAGCGTTTGAGGGAGTATACTCTTTAAACCTGTTTGTTGAGACTATCTGGTTCTCTCCTGGGAATATACCCTTAGTAGCTAAGCAGTTGTTGATAGGTGATACTGTCAAAGAACTGTCTAAAATACGATCTCCAAGTTATTAAGTGTTTTTTTCACCCATATTTTTTTGAATAAGTATCAAGACTTATGAAACGCACAACACAAGATTCGTCGCGCCGTCGACCTGCTTTGGAATAGAGTTGTAGCCATCAATCTGATGTTGCGAAATGCTGCGACCGCACACCGCACACTTCGGAAAAAAATACGGCTCATTTGATAAAGTAAATCAATTAGCTTATCATTCACTAGCAGTGCCCCGCGAGTCGCCTGTATTAATTAATAAATTCAAAACAATACGGGACTTAGTTGGCCTACTATCTACTGAAAGCCTTTCGGGGGTGATGAGCAACCCAAGTGTTCTCCAAGAAATCGGTTTCTTTGTACCAAGGGGATATGAGCGACGGCCTGGTTGTTTCCAAGGGTCAGAACCAGTCTGTTGCACAGATCCCAGTTAACAAAGACGATGCGCTTACTAATGTTGTCTCCGACACTATCGACATTTTTATATGTTTGCAGAGAGATTATTATGTATGTAATTCATTGACAGTAATTTTTTGACATTACTGTTTATATTTTTTGTGAATAAATTATAAATCCATTTAGTTGCAATAAAATATATCAATTTGAAATCATTTGTAACGAATGATTTTGAATGCATTTGTAACTTCCTATAACGATCCGGACTTTTTTTTTAACTTATACTTCTTTTGACGCGTTAGGGAAAAATGATGAGAGTTAATTTTTACGATGCGCGCGTACACCGTCACACAAAACCGACACCCTGAAGTTAGCTATAGTCAACATTTTAGTTTTCAATTTTACATTACACATCTAAATTTACTAAATACTTCAAAAATGAGACCAATTATGGTGAACACGTTAGTGATAAAAAAATTAATGAAACAAAAGAACTATAAAGTGTACTATACCCATGCAAATGACCTTAGCGCGACAGACAGTGCCTTGTGCAGAGGCTATTTTAACGCAGAAGAATCAGTACCATGCAGTCCTGGAATGGGTGGTGGCTTCCCTACGAACAGAAACCCTCGGAGCAGTGAGGTCGCTCCATCACCTTTAAGTGCCCAAGAAACTTCTGTGCTTCTGGAAGGAGCTAAGCGGGCTTAATTAGCTACTATACACACAAAGGACCGAATGGGCGTTTATACTAATGTGCGGATACTGAGTCCACACTACATACATATCCATGCAAGACAATTAAACTAAATATTAATATACAATATAATCTTAATCTTAAGGACACATATACATTGAAGTTGAAATCGCAGTTAGCTTAGCGATTAAAAAGAGTGGCGGAGAGTTTCTTGCCAGTTCTTCTTGCCCGCTCTACGCCCTTGACTTGCAAACTGGTAGTAAATTTAAATTTACAATTAATTCAACAGATTTTTGACGCTCACGCTTGTTTATCTATATGAATAAAGTTATTTTGAGTTTAATAACAATTGCTATTGTAAGTTACAGTGTCATACCTCGTTATAATATACATTATAAATAAATTTTATTAATTCAATTAAGTCAAGGTGTTATTGCGACTAAATTAACGATATTAGGCTAAGGATATAGAAAAAACACCAAAGCTCATCAGCTAATACATCTTTAATGACGCCCTTTATTTAATTAATAGGAGAATAAAAAGAGTGGCGGAGAGTTTATTGCCAGTTCTTCTCTTCCGTTCTACGCCCTTGATTTGAGAACTGGCAGTAAATGTAAAATTAGAAGCATTTAATATAATTTTTTTTGACGTTCATAACTGTACATTGTGTTACCTATATGAATAAATGATTTTGAATTTGAATTTGATTGAACCGATCAACACTTAATATAAGTACCTATTATAAATAAAATTAAAATCATGATTATTCTATTTATATTTTAAGCAATAAACTGAATATCCTAAAGGCATGCGTGACGAATGTAAAAATACGATAATTCCTCATATAAAGCGAGAAATAAACTCGCTCGGAGCAGGCACAAATATTGTAATTGCTGGTAGCAATAAATTAAGCTTTTCACACATAAAACTTGTTGAAATTATTCCTACTTGCTACCGCTTTACGCGACCGCACAATGCCGGGCAATCAACAAGCGAGGCCCATATTTTATGATGACATAGAAGATTATTATTCCGTACCAACGATTTCATTCTGAATATTGCATTTCTATCTTGTGCTTACTAAGCCTATTTTATGTTATGTTAAAATCAAAAAGTGGCGCTACAACCTTTTTAAGTCTGGGACTCAGATATCTGTATAATTTTCATGATCAGTTGTTAATGGAATAGGCAAGTAGGTGATCAGCCACCTGTGATTTCCTGTCGTATTTTTGGGTCCAAGGCAAGCCGGTTTCGTCAAGATGTTTTCTTTCACTGTTCCAGAGAATGTTAATTTGCACATATAAAGAAAATCCATTGGTGCACAGCCGAGGATAGAACCTATGACCTCAGGGATGAGTCGCAAGCGGAAGCCACTTGGCCTACTCACTGCTGTTTTGTTATAATACCAATTAATTTAACGCATTGAAACGCAGAAACTGTTTCGAAATAATTTTCATGCCTTCCGTACCATCAAACCAACCAAAAGACATGTTCTTGTATATTTTACCTGTTCTGTATATATTTTGTTGTATACACTGATATCGTGTATAAACAAATAATTTTATCATAATTCTAGATTCATTTAATAAAATAATAATGCATGAAATCTCTCACAAGAGTAATTAAACAGTACAAATGTGTAAATAAACTAATAGACTCAGGATTTGAACCCGGGGTTCCATAATCAGCAGACAATGAGGAAGCTGATAGAACAAATTACAAATCTGGATAAGGTAGTTAATTTAAACAAATTCGATTTGCGCCCACACGTTTCTGATTACGTTAATATCAATGTAATAAGCACTAGAGGAATAATAAAGATAATAAAAATGTAATAAGATATAAATTCCTGACACATAGTGGTGGGTTAAGTCGTAAATCTCACGCACCCACGCTGCGCACTTCAGAAGCCAGATAAACAGTGAAGATATTTCATTACTGGATCTACTTTATACTGCAGCTCAGCTAATTTTTTGGTAGTACTACCAATAATATTGTTCCTGGAGCCGCCGTATATACTGCCTTAAATACTTCTCCCATCCACCGACCATGAACTTTTTTTTATGAAACAGAAGAACAACAAGCAAGCGGGCCACTATGAATTAAGGCAGATATCGCCAATGGACACCTGCAACGCCGGGGGCTAGCGGGGATGTTGCCGACCTTTCAGGGAATGGTACACCCTTTTCTTGTTCTCCTAAGTCGTATCGGTTTGTAAAAACCTCTACTTCAGCTGGTTCCATAAAGATATGTGTGCGCGGCAGAAAGTGCCTTTAATAGTGCTGTGTTGTGGAACCAGGCGTCGAAATGGAGATGATGGGATTTTGCATTCTGCCTCGAGGTTTGATAATGGAATTCAGCTGCAGGTATTGGTGTGAAAAATTCACCAGAGCACTGCATAATAAATGCGGTAGGAGATTCTGAGTTAACCAACATCTCTTATTGTTATCTCTAATCTCAACAGAACTCCATTGCTTATTCTACTATGATATCCAGATGCAAGTTTGACGGTTAAGTTGCAGAACTTAAGAGACTACAAATAGACCTTTCTTTAAGTCTTACGTTACCCAATACGTTTAGATTTTTACTTTTTTTTATGTAACAGGAGGCAAACGGGCAGGAGGCTCACCTGATGTTAAGTAAAACCGCCGCCCATGGACACTTACATTGCCAGGAGGCTTGCAAGTGCGTTGTCGGCCTTTTATGAATTTGTATGCTCTTTTCTTAAAAGACCCTAAGTTGAATTGGTTCGGAAATACTTCAGTGGGCAGTCGGTTCCACATATTGATGGTCCGCGGGAAGAATTGCCTTAAGAAACGCTCAGTTGTGGAACGACGTACTTACTTTACTTGGTCGTATTACAAAAAATGCGATTCAATTTAGGAACCTAAACTGATCAGCGTTTCAACTGAATGGTTTTAATAACTTCTTTCTGTCTAAGTGGTATACGCTCGTAGGGTGAAGGAAAACATCGTAAGGATGTTAGACCAAAAAGTTGACGGCGTGTGTCAGGAACAGATAATTCCCTATTAGAAAAGGAATTCACGGAACAGATACAAAAATCGGAATCGAAGACCAAGGGTTGCTTTTTTGCATGTCTAATAAAAACCACAAGCAAACGAAATGCGTGTATGATTTTTCACTCTCACCACCAGATGACTCTTTGTCCTTTAAATCAATAAAAATGAAAGTTAAAAAATAATTACATAACCATTGTTAGAACAGAACACCTGTTGTATGAGCCTTGATTTTTTGTATCCACGAATTTACATACACTCTTTGTGAACCATAACGAGGGTTATTATTAAAACCACAAAATGTAGACCCGTATGGACTTGACAATAGCATAATAAGGTATTATTAAACTGAAAAAACTTTACAATATTTTCACCTAGTTAACGATTTTTACTTTGCTTTTCAAAATATACAATGTATTTGCCCATACAATAAACAATACCTACCTGTTTCAAAATTGTGCACGATACGTTGGCATATAATTAAAATTCAAAATCATTTATTCATATAGGTAACACAATGTACATTTACTGCCAGTTCTCAAATCGGAAGCGTAGAACGGAAGAGAAGAACTGGCAATAACCTCTCCACCATTTTTTTTCGTTTCTTTGTCCAATTTGCCGTTTGTCCAAGCAAAGCCTTCTAAAGTGGAGTGCCCACTGAACCAAATCGAAGGGTCCTTCAAGAAAAGAGCGTACCAATTCTTGAAGGCCGGCAAAGTGTGTGTGGCAATGTGAGTGTCTTGGACGGCGGTATCACTTATCATCAGGTAAGCCTCCTGCCCCCTGTTATATAAAAATAAAACTAATATATTAATTCGCGTCTGTTGTCGTTGAAGATAATTGGACCCCTTATTCATATACATTAAATTACTTTAATTGTAGTCTTTTAAAGTACACTTTCATCTCTTTCTGTCAAATTGTATTGAAGCTGTGATGAAGAGAGACGGAAGAGTTACAGTTAAAATTGTGTAATCAGATTGATTTTTTGTGAATGAGTAGGATTTTATTTATTTATTTAAAGACTAGCTGAGCCGGCAAACGTTTTTTATGAATAATATTAATTATTTCTAGAAAACATTTTTTAGTTCAATAACAATAACTATCTATATTAAAAAAGGGGTTGATCGTAGAGGGGTGAAAAGTAAAGGGTTGTATGAATTTTGTATGCTGTATCATAAAAAAAAACAAAAATTTTTGTCTATAAAATAAAAATAGTCCGATAAAATTTCACGAAAATCGGTCGAGCCATTTCAGAGGAGTTTAAACACAAACACCGTGACACGAGAATTTTATATATTAGTTACCATTAGTCCTTAGGCTCATTAAAATTATTAGGCTCTTGTATGATGCTGTTTAATGCTTTCTCGCTAAACATAAAGACGTTAACGACTCCAACTAAGAATACTGATGGCTCCTATCAAATTCCTCAATCGCGCTTTATTGAGGCAATGAAATGGATTTATAACGTCCAAGCAATTTTATGTCAAAGAGCAGTTCATCGCCACCTGACAATGTAGGGAAGACAATGTAATTTTATGCTTAAATGAATCTCAGGTGAAGTGGAACTAGTAGTTGTGTAACGCCTTTGTTTCACTGAATCGCAGTTATGCTATACGCTGATTATAACTAATTATAACACACTAAACCGTTGTGGTTCGCTCCCCTTAGATAGCAATATAATATATAAAATTCTCGTGTCACATTCGGTTCTATACTCCTCCGAAACGGCTCGACCGATTCTTATGATTTTTTTTATGCATGTTCAATAAGTCTGAGAATCGGCTACTATCTATCATTCAAACCCCTAAATGTTAAGGGTGGTCCACCCCTAAATTTTTATTTTTATATTTTTGACAAAAAAAATTGTTTTTATTTTTTTATGATACAGCATACAAAAATACATACAACCCTTAATTTTCATATACCCTCTACGATCAAACCATATTTTTTATAATAGTAGATATTTTTTTTTATTGAACTAAAAAAAATGTTTCCTAGAAATAATAAATATGGCAAAACGACGTTTGCCGGGTCAGCTAGTAATATATCAAATTCTCGTGTCACCTTCGTTCCTATTCTCCTCCGAAACGGCTCGACCGATTCTTATGAAAGGTTTTATGCAGATTCAGTATGTCTGAGAATCGAATCTTTCTTTCAAACCCCTAAGTGATAAGGGGTGTCCCAAAAAGATATGTTTTTATTTTTTTATGATACAGCATACAAACATACATACAAACCCTAATTTTCACCCCTCTACGATCAACTCCTATTTTTATTATAGTAGATAGTTATTTTTATTTAACTAATTTTTTTAAATAATCTACCATTACAGGCTTCGATGCGGTAGCTATTTACATAACACACAAACCAACACATACACATTTTTCATTAGAGAGCACTGATTGTTTTACAACAACTTTATCAGATAAATTTTTAATAGTAACATACTTTCTCAAGAACCATGTGCCCGTCCAATTTTTATTATAATTAATAACGGTGTTTTATCGAAGTCAATGTATTTTGAAGCATTTATATGCATTAATCGGATTAAAAGCTTATTAATATAACTACAAAATATAGAAATCTTCTTTTGCACTACAAAAAGGTTAAAGGCCGGCAACACACTCGCGAGCCTGGCATTGGGAGTGTCCATGGTCCATGTATTAGTTAACATCTGGTGAGCCATCTGCCCGTTTGCCCCCAGTTCTATAAAAAAATGGTTTTCTTACGACTCATTTTAATAATTAAATCTCTCACTATCATTAATTAATATATGAGTACGAAAATATATCTCATATAAGAGAGAGATTTTTTTATATAAAAGATTTTATTAAAAGCTTCGAACTCGAACAAAAAAAACAAAGTATTTACGAGATATAAATTCTAAAGCCATGAACTCATATTTTATGTGAACGGAGCCCAATTACACATGAATGGTTCGTCATGATCAGAGATTTTTGGGGCCCAATAAAAACGTATGAAGATTTATGCCTCCACTAGCCAGGCCATATTCTAATTAATCTTATTAGCGTTGCAACTCGATAATAAATTTAATACTAATTAATGGGAGTATGGTCTCTGACTTTTATTGACATCGGAATAAAATGGAACCCAAAATCAATATAATACAGTAATTTTATCAAGAACTGTATTTGTATTAGTGCTATCCGTCGTATTTCAAAAATTCTTTCACAATTGTCTTAATAATCATTACATTTGGCTTGAAGTTCATTTTTGGCTTCAAAATTGTGGCGGTGATTATTACGCGGCGAAAGTATTTATTTACACTTCGTTGCAGTAATACAGAATAAAAAGGAAACTGTCGGAGTACAATTAAAATGAAAAAGGAAACTGGTGGCCTTATCGCTTTGGAGTGATTTCTTCCAGGCAACCAATACATATGTAAGCACAGAAAGGGAGTATAAACGCTAGAGGGTTAAAAAATACCAATGAAATAGACGCAGAAGTATGCCTCAGGGCCGTAGTAGCCAACATTCTTCTCCGGGAATCGAAGACCAATTCTTCTTGTTACCATGTTCATGTGCACTGCGTACTTAAGTGTAAATATGTGAGCACTATGTATATATAATGTAATTATCTTAGTATATTATTATATTAGTATAGTAGTTATTTAGTTCTAGGTACATGGTCTTCACATATTATTATCAAATCAATGTATACAAATTATTGTAAAAACAATTTTAAAAGAGTAAGTATAGAGTTTCTTGCCCATTCTTCTCCATATGAAACTACCATTTGGAAGGGGCAACTAGAGTATTTTTTTAATATTTTAAACTTGTAATTGTTTATTAATTTAAAATTATGTTAAATAATTGTAAATTTATAATAATACATAACTTTAATCCGGTAAAAAGTTTTTTCTTTAAATGTGGTAATGTTAATCAAAGACAATACTAACTTGTGATTGACTTTTTAATAGACCTAATTGAAATAAATGATATTACTTACTTATAAAGTGCGTTTTCTTGCCATGGAATTACTTGGAAGAGATAGCTTCAGAGATATAAGATCATCTCGACTTTTACAATAACGTGTTAATAGATAAATAACAGACTTACGAGCACTATATATGCTAGTTTTAAAGACATATAGTATTTTAAATAACAGTAATATATGCTACATTGACATTATGATGATTAGGCCCATAAAATGTGCTTTCAAGTGGTCGCAAAGATTAATTAATGCACGCAAATGAGTCGCAATATCAATGAAAACCTAGAGTCCATGTTGGGATAATCAGGGTTTTAATCGAAAACCACGTTTGTCAATCAATAAAAGTTGATGTTGGATATAGAGGATACGACATTGAAATCGATTTTCATTTGGTTTTTATAATTTCATTTGTATTGTTAATTTTTTTTTATCTCTTCGTGTATGTATGTTTGCCTATAAAGTCCTTGTCACATAACAAATTGTATTTTATTTTACTTGTACAGATACCGGCAAACTTCTTGAGCATTAAATAAGGGAGTGGGGGAAAATTTTCGCAGCGCGGGACACAAACGTTAACTGATTTACCAATCTCGCGATCGACACGTCACTCTCCCGCCGCCGCGCACCACCGCCCCCCTTCCCAGTGAAAGTTTAAAATCGCTTCTGCGCAGGCAAGGACATGTGTTTCGTGTATCAGTAAAAGACCAAATCGGCGTGTTCCTGATCCTGATCCCCTGTTTGCATATAAAAAGTTCTAGTGCCATATCCTTTCACAGGTTGGCCAAAATCATAGCTAATTTAATTTTGGATTCCGCGCCTCTGAACAATGACTTGGTGCTTTAACCAAACCATTGTCTAAGATTGTTTAACCAAGACGTGCGTCTACGGCCAGGTGTCCTTCTACCTGCCAAAATAGTTCAAGAAAAGATTTACAATGATGAACTCCTGACTCGAAAATATAACCAGTATACTATTTTATTCGCGATATAAAAAAAATCATTGGCGCTACAACCACTTTGGGTCTGGGCCTCAGATTTCTGAATCTGTTTCATGATCATTTTTCAATCTAATAGGCAAGTAGGTGATCAGCCTCCAGTGCCTGACACACGCCGTCAACTTTTTGGGTCTAAGATATGTCGGTTTCCTCACGATGCTTTCCTGCACCGTTCGACCGAATGTTATATGTGAACAGAGAAAGTGTTATAGAGAAAGTCCATTAGTGCACAGCCGGGGATCGAAGCTACGACCTCGGGGATGAGAGTCGCACGCTGAAGCCACTAGGCCAACACTGCTCAATTTTATTCGCGATATCAACACAAATATCGTCATACGATAATACTGTACCCGTGATAAAAGTGACCAAGTCGATAATTTATTGGTCATACCAAGTACAAACTTAAAAATAAACATGAATGGCTGCCTTATTGGGGCTTGATTTAATACGGCCAATAAAACAGTTACCTTATATAAATTACTGAACAAATAAATAACAGTGATCATCAAGCTTATCTCCGCTTCGGTGTATCAAATGGGACGCTAATCACAACTTTCTTGTTGTGTGGAACAAAGGAATAATGAGACATAAAATTTAGTGAAGATGTTTGGTATGACTCTTAAAACTTAGTGCGACTGTACCCCAAGGGGTTTGTGTATGTGCGCATTTGTATTTTAAAGGAATTAATTATTTACAACACACAAATATACAGTACAAGCTGACCCGGCTAACTTCGTTCCGCCTAACAGTCTAATAATATCGTGTTAACTTTAGCTAAAATTAATTTAGAATTTCATTAAGGTAATAACATTAATACAACTTTTTTTGCAAATACAGAAATGTTTTATTGCTTGCCATTGCGAAAGAAGAATGACAGTTTTACACATGAGGCCTCTTCTCTCTAGCGCCAATATTGCGATATTGCATGTAAATAATAAATATTTTTTTGACTTATAAGTGGTGCAAATAACACGCCTTTGATTGATTAGTGATTTAGATTAACAATAGTTGCTTACCATGTAGGTTAGAGAATTGGTAAAAACCCCCCCGGGGGTTTCGGGGGGGTTTCTTTAAAAGGGGCCCCCCCTTTTCTCTCCCCCCCCTCCTTTTTTTTTTGGGGGGGCCCCCCCCCCCCCCCCCCCAAAAAACCCCCCCCCCTTCCCCTTTGGGGGAAAAAAAACCCCCCCCCCCCCCCCCCCCCTTTTTTTTTTTTTCCCCGGGGGGGGGCCCCCCCCCCCCCCCTTTTTTTTTTTTTTCTTCTTTTTTTTTTTTTTTTTTTTTTTTTTTTTTTTTTTTTTTTTTTTTTTTTTTTCCCCCTTTTTTTTTTTTTTTTTTTTTTTTTTTTTTTTTTTTTTTTTTTTTTTTTTTTTTTTTTTTTTTTTTTTTTTTTTTTTTTTTGTTAGGTAATAATTAAAAATATATACGTATAAGAAAATCATAAAGTTTGGTCCCTGTGGCAGTGTACATTTAATGCTGGCAGTAATCGATCGATGTATTGCGATACTTGTTCGTTAAGTGTGGAAAGCACCAGCTCTGGGGTCACCGGTACCATATACCAGGCGCCAACTTAAATCTTTAATTTGCATCGAATTTTTGGGTCTAAGGCAAGCCGGTTTCCTCACGATGTTTTCCTTCACCGTTTGAGCGAATGTTAAGTGCGCACATAGAGAGAAAATTCATTGGTGCACAGCCGGGGATAGAACCTACGACCTCAGGGATGAGAGTCGCACGCTGAAGGCTAGGCCTTGTCTGTCTTGCCTTGTTGGCACTAGGCCAACACTGCTCCTACAACCTTATAATCAATTTTATTTTATTGTGCATAAATTTTGAATTAATGATATATGTTAGATAAGTTTAGATGACGTTGAGTTTATATCTTAAACCACAAAGTTTATACAAGATAAATTGCGATATTTTTATTATTGTATACTAAAAAGATTTATGTAATAAAGCCATGAAAAGGCATCTAATCACTGTTCGGTCATTAAGTTGAAGTAATAACTCAACATAGTAGCGAGCCTAAAGTGCAATAACTTACAGTTTCTTTGTAACTCAGAGAGATTGATGAACACTCCTTAGGTGGGCTCGCTTTCTCATTATGCAATACTATTAATTGATTCTTAACTAAATACTAGAGTTATTCATTGAATTCCTATACTGGTCATTATCTATCGTATAACGAAAAATATTACCGACTCCAAAGTGGACTAAATATAATGTTATAAATAGGCTTTGAGTTACTCCGATATTTCTTTTATATGAAAGCAAATAAAGATTCTTGAAGATTGAAGATTTTTGAAGTCAGTGTGCCCATTTAATTGCCTAATAATCTAGTTCGGTCATCAATAAATCATTGCCGTGGGGTGCAAGTGCATAGGCGCTAATTAAAGAATTAAGTTGGCGCCAATAGATTTTACCGGTGACCCCAGAGCTTTAAGCGCTCAACGAATAAGTATCGCAATACAGCGATTGCTGCCAGCGTTAAAGGTACACTACCGCAGGGACCAAACATTTTAAAATTTGTTTTAATTGTTTTTGACGTGACAACGTCTTATAATTCGATGGAGCCGGCTGCACGCACGAAAAAACATGACTCATGCGGCGTTACCTCGCTCTGAGGCGTTACCTCTCTCTGAGGCGTTACCTCGCTCTGAGTCGTTACCTCGCTCTGAGGCGTTCCATTTAAAATTGACATAATTGTATTTATGCGTACAAATAAATGTAACTTGATCAATTCAATTGTGATTTCCATTTACCTCCTTCTCTATATCCATACAAAATACCTATCAAACAAATAAAATTTAATTTTTTTTTTGAAAAATGCAACCATCCCATCAATATTTTTTTATGACGTTGTCACGTTCAACTATCGTCAGTAAACCGACTTTACAGACAACCGATTTTTTTTTAATTTATAACTTATAAATTAAAAAAAATACGTGTATACTATCTTGGAGTTTAACTTCGTCGGAGACTGTTTTTGATAGAAATATAAGATATTATGTGTATTAGTAAAATTTACTAATCACAATAAAACGTCATAGGGTCTGGATCAACGCCATTTTGCCAGGAGTGTTTTGGTGGATTTTTGAAATTATGAATGTTTAATTTGAATTTTAAAAGCCAAACATAACTAAAATTTGTAAAGGCATATAGTCACTTAATAAATAATCTGAGTCACTTATACTAACATAATAATCCCTCCTCTTAAGGTGGGAACTGACCAAAGTTACGAGGTGTAATGTAGCATTCGCATCGAGCGTGTTACGCATCGCGCATGTTACGCTGTGTTCTTAAATCGGCGTAACATGCTCGTCAAAACTCTGTGCTCCACTTTCGCCGCCAGTGTTCACGAGATGTGATAGTGATAATGTTGATATCTTTCATTCTATTTAATTATTGTTTCATCCAAATTAAGAAGAAGAAAAAATGTTACTGGACATAAAACTTATTTAAAAACACAGGCGTATGAGGTGGTTTGTTATTGATTGCAATATTAAAAACCAAATGATTACTGGACAGTATAAAAACTTTGTACGCAGGTCTCGATTTTGAAGAACTGTTGAATTTAATTGGACCAAAAGTACTTAAAAAAGACACAATTTATAGAAAATCATAATCATGATCACTCGCGACGTGCGACGCGTAATTACTGAACCGCGTAACAGTCAAAGGATTCGCCAAAAAACCGACAGCCGGGTGGAGCACTCAAAGTGAGCAACGAGCGGCTCGTTGCTCGCTGGTTTCCCCGTAACACGCCGTACTGACTGCACGTATGCTCGCTGTGTAACGTGTTACATTACACCTCGTAACGTTGGTCAGTTCCCACCTTTAGAGCCCCACTCTGCTCGGTGTCTAGCTTTACGTAGCCATAGGGCCAGCTGCTCTACTTATATCTTCTTCCCATCTTTTCATTAGTCTTCCTCGTTTTCTTTTGTCATGGAGCCTTTCCGTCGCTTTTTTCGTCCATTTATCTTTGTCTTCTCTCATAATGTGTCCATTTCCATTTCAATCTTTTACTAGAAGTAAAAGTATTTTATTTCTTCTAGTTTTACTTTATCTTGCAATTACTTAGAAACTTTCGATACTATTTTGACATACTCTTAGTTTGTTTTCTTGTTTATCAGTGAGTGACCAGGATTGACATGCTTATGTCCGTCACGGTAATATACAGGCATCAAAGACTCTTGTTCATTTTTAAGTTTCTGTTTTTATTACTTTCAATTCTTAATTATTTCTAAGACTTAAATTAATCAATTATTTTTTATTCTTTTCGGCTATATGAGAACTACGCTTTGTCTACGTACGTCTCGAACGTGAGAAAGGCTCACTTCAATTAAGGGCGATAATTTGACGGGCTCTGACAGCTTATATTGTATTGAAATTGATTTGTGTTCAAAGTTGAATTCATTTTGACAGAATCAATAAGCTACTTTCTCGTGTTATTAACCACCTCAGTTCGTGCGTTTGGTTTAGACCAGTATTCAAGTTGTGAGAATTGGAATATTAAATAAGAAATGTTTAAGTCTTCGGAAGTCTTAAGGACCCTTAAAAATCAATGAAGCTTTCAATTACGCTTTTAATAAGTCTTTGCACGCATAGTTTCCTTGTCCTGTATATATAACTACAGTGGATAACATTATTGAAATCCGATTTAACGTCGTTAAATCTAAGTACCTTGAATTTAAGCATACTTTAGTACAAAATTCATGTGGCTATAGCGACTTTGTATGTAACGCCGATTTCGGGTGTAGCGACTGTTTTTAATGAATCATTTGCAACAAATTCCTAGACTAGAGATATTGCAACCGGAGTCAGCCGCCAAATAAACAAAGATTTATGTCTTTCACAAACATTTCTTATCTTTTGTTTACATCCACACAGATAGACAACCTTTACCTTTTATTTATAGATAGGTAAGCTAAGTAGGTAAGTAATCGTTTACATTTTTATTATTATTATTAAAGCTTTATTAATCCATACAACAATTGGTTTGTCTACATTCCTTAATATTACTATTAGTTAAGTTAGTATGAGTTTTAAACAAAATTAAAGTTAGATTTTTTATTTTATTTTTTAGTGGTCTAGTTTTTGTATGGAAAAATATGGAGTCTTTTACCCTAAAAGGGGTTTTAGGGTAAAAAACTCCATATTTTTCCATTTCTCTTTGTCTTGAGCAACATTTTCCAGTTTTCCCCCGCTAGTTCTACAATGTCATCTGTCCATCTCTTACTTTGTCGTCGTATACATCTCTTTCCAGTAGGTCCAGTCTCAAGCGTTTACATTTACTGTAGTTTATTACAGAAAAAATATAAACCAGAAAGTAATTGTTAGCAGTACTACATTAGCATAGAACGAATAGTTATAATTTTACTATTACTACATACAACTTAGCGCAAACTATGACAAATCTAACACGTTTCTGTCATATGGTTGCCTATTAACATTCGAGCATCAAGCGATTCTTCATCTGTACGATTATAATATTTAATTCATGTATTGGTAAAGGCTCTTTAAGGCCCTATCCCAGCACGAATTTCTGTGTCAGTGTCTCGAGGTGGACTGCGGGGCGCAGTGGAGAGCTGGAGCACTGAGGCGCGCCGGCCCGTAATAACAATTAGTTATGTAAAACATTAAATTAATGTAACTTTATAATTTTTTCTGAAATGGATTTCTTGGCTTGCGATAAAATATATCGTGTAAATTTCAAAATCATGTTTTTAAATTTCATAAAATGAATTCGAAGTTTCAAAAAATTGGCTATGTTTGGATTTTTTTTCTATCGGGCGAAGTTATTTAAATCGTGTATCGATCTTTCAAAATGGATACATAAACTACTTAACTCCATCATATATTTTTTCCATTCGCCCTACTTCAAATGGAAATAAACAATGTACTTTTTTGGAGTTTGGCGACCGGATAGGTCCTTAAGTAAAAATATGACCACTCTGCAATGCGGTTGAATTGTCGCGCAGACTCAGCTGGGCTGTAGCCCTATGATTGACGAAGAGAAAACGGGTGTTTGCAGCCGGAAATACCACTGCTAGTAGACAAACTCTTAATTTAACTATAATACCGCTACTAACGATTTATGACTACCTTAACAATAAAACGATACGTCTAAAACGCCCATCAACGCAGTTACCGACAAAACGAAGCGAGTAATTATAAAGAGAATGAAAACGCAAAGATCCGACATGACAGACAATATCGAAGATAACAAGACAGGTTAAAATTCCACTAATCGAATGTGGTCTTTATACTTGTATTTAACACGATTATTATTCTTAGAGGTATCGTGTGACTTGCATTTATTCAACGTGAGGTGTCGAACGTGATTGATTAATGACAGACTGGGTGAAAACAGAACGGCTACCTAATTAAATATTATTAAATGATTCTTTGTATGGGAGATAGTAATTATGTGATTAGAGTAGTCATAGAGTTTTTTTCTAGAACAGGGGGCAAACTGGCAGGAGGCTCATCTGATGTTGAGTGATACCGCCGCCCATGGACTCGCCAATGCCAGTGGGCTCGCGACTGCGTTGCCGGCCTTTTAGTAATTGGTACGCTCTTTTTTTGAAGGACCCTAAGTCGAATTGGTTCGGAAATACTTCAGTGGGTAGCTGGTTCCACATAGTGGTAGTGCGCGGCAAAAAACGCTCAGTTGTGGATCGACGGACGTCGAGGTGATACGGGTGGAATTTCGTATTCTGCCTCGACGTCTGATGACGAAACCCAGCTTCAGGTATTAATCCAAACAACTCCTCTGAAAACACTCCATGGTAAATGCGGTAGAAGATGCAAAGTGACCCAACATCTCATATTAGATGTTTTTACACTTTTCATCGCCATTGCACCGTGCAACCCTGTGTGTAATCCTGGGCACGCAGTTGCTCCAGCGGGGGAACAGGGGCTCATGCGTCCAAAAGAAGGGATGCTGACGCAAGCGCATCCCTGCAAGCATTGTACCCGGCCTCCCCCAGCTCTATAAAACAGGATGAATTGGCCGATGTGAAAGGCCAAGGTCCATTCCACATCATTCGTGGCCGTAGAGGACCGTATTATTAACGGTTGATCGCGTGGCTGGATGCGGACAAGGCTACGCTGTTACCGTGTCCTGCCCCGGGCGATTGCTGGTTGCGCCGTGGGGTTTTAGTGGGTATGCACAACAGCGAGTCCCACATCACCCTTCCCCAGGTCAACCATGCCGCGGGAGGGTATGCGTAACGCATTTCCCCACGAAAAAAAAAAATACACTTTACATAACTAAAACGAAGTTAATAAACTACTGTTCATAATAGCAAATTTTTAAAATACGGAGTGAAGCTATCACTCCAAGAAAATCTCTGACAATCAGTATATAATCATTTTTCATCTACCATTTTTGGTCAAACTTTTTGTTTTGTATTTTTTTTGTATGTTACTTTAATTAAATAAATATATTACCTCTCTTCTAAAATAAAGAGATTATAAAATTTACTACAGATGTATTACAGTATAAGGGTGACACATTGCGTAATTATTTTACTCTAAATAAAACCTAATACTCCATGTTAAAACCGCTATGTCACGGAGCCGGTAACAAAATTAAATATTTTTATTTATTTATGAAATAAAACTGGCCTCATAAAAACTAAATAAATGTCGTCCAAATATGTCAAAACTGCACAATGTGACGTCCAAGTGGTTTACCTCAAGTGATTCTTGATTTAAAGACGATCTCAATATCTTCCACGAATTGTTTAATGTTTTTGATATTATTTGTGAGTTTATTTACTGATTATCATGGTTTATTACTATACATCGAACAATGTGAAAATGTTGAGAAATATGATCATTGACTACGGAGCCAGTACGGAGGTATCTCCTTACGAATACATGAAAACTTATATATCAAAGTGTCCCGAAAATATTGAAGACGCCAAGTTGTCGTGGACCGCTGAAGCATTTTTGGGAATACAAAAACACGGCGAATTTTTAAAGGAAATTGCATCTTACATGTCCGAAGAATTATCAGAAGAGGATCAAGATTATTTCATTATTGTTTTCCACGCTATAACATTTCAAATTACCCCAACTGATATGTCATATTTGTACAAGTGTCTCTTCAATTTAAGTAAACCATTACTAAGTACTTTTACTAATTTTCTGAGTAACAATGAAGTTTTAACATATGTGTCGCAAGTAGCCCATAGTACCTATGACACAAATTTTATAACGCACAAAATAATTAGCCCTTTATTCAGTTGGCAACCATATATCAGTGAAATGGCTCATAACTATGCTGAATATTTGAAGAAAATTGAACGAAGGAAAATTAAACCATTGACAATACCCGTACAGCCCAATGTACTACGTAGAAAAAACCATTCTGACATAGGCCCTCTTCGTGTGCCAAGTCCTGTGCCTGACACTCCACCCAACTCAATGCAAAAGAAACGTCATAAGATGTTACCTAAAAGTGTTATCGATAAAAAACTTAAGAACATGCATGAAAAAAACCAATTTAAAGCAACACAGCTATTGCATATTGTCAAAACAAATAATTCAAATTTTGCTAAAGGAAGGTCCGAAAATTATTATAAAAAGCTATCCGATATAAAAAATGAAATGGACAATGAGAACAAGAAAACTGGATCGAATGTTGGTAAAAGAGCATTTTCTTTACCGAACACAGCTCCAACTATTAAAGAAACGACAGCTACGGTTAAAAGGATTAACACAAGAATTCAAAAGTCTCAAATTGAGGAAGTAAAATGGCTAGAAGACTTAATAACGAATTTCAGAGATGTTAACAAAATTGAACAAATGAAAGAGTACGATCGCCAAGAAAAAGAAAGAGAGAGACTACTTAGTATAGAAAAGAAGCATTTAATGGGACAGATTTCCCACGAAGAAGCTTTAATAGCAAAGCGAAAGTGCAAAGAAGAAAACAAAAAGAAACATGAAGAGTTTTTAAGAGAAAAACAAAATTGGGACGAAGAAATTGAGAATTGGAGAAAAATGGAAATGGAGAAAAATCGGAAGCAAGTAGAAAAACTCTCACTTTTAGAGTTGAACTTGATGGAAGCAAAAAATAACGCCACTCTCAAAAAGAAAGAAACAGCCTATAAAGTCAAAAAAGAAAATGAAGAAATACTGGCGCATGCAATGGCAGCTAAACAAGAAGAACTAGAAAGAAGATTTCGTGTAATAAAAGAGATTAAAATGTTGGCTGAAATCGCTAAAAAGGCGAAAGTTCCTAAAATAATAGACCTAACTGAGACGTCTGGTCTAGGATTACTATGTGAAATGTCCATGGCTGAACTTCAAGAAAGATTAAGCAACATGAAAATATGTTTCTGTGAAGAATTGGAAAATAAAAAGAAAAATATAAAACAGGAAAATTTGGCTGCAAAAAATAAATTAATAGAAACAAAGGAATCAATTAAAACTTACATGAATGAGCGTGAAACATTAAGAAAGGAAAAGAAATCTTCAAACAATGTACCACTAAATAGTACAACCTCTAAAGAAATAGGTGAACTGAAGAGAATATTGGACGAAAAACGAAAGCTTCGTGTTCAGTTAACTGTGTAAATTTGATACGTTATGGTTTGTAATGTTACATATATTTTATTAATTAATTATTGTTCGCTTTCTCTAAACAATTCTCATCAGTCATTTTATGATTTGGCATTCTGATAAACAATAAACTACAAGCTCCCCTTTCAGAATGCCAAATCATAAAATGACTGCTTCACGACTGATCTGAGAGCGACTGCCGATGCGAAAACCGCTGTGTGAGTTCGAAAAGTGAGTTACAGAATCGCAGGGCTGTCTTCATCAGCTGGGTTCTGATAGTTACACTCTGCTAGACTACACTACACATAGTGATCGTTTAGTTCGTATACAAAGTCCCGTTTTTATTAGTCTAATCAGTAAAGTTGTTCGTTAAACCCGATATGAGATAACAGTTTAATGGTTATTAGCACCTTCAAGTTTATTGAATTTTACCGACACGATTTTAACTTAAAATAAATAACTCGACTTATTACGAAAAGTACCAAGAAATAGGTTTTATTGATATTTAAACATTCTCAAACTGTTGTCTTTCTATTTCTAATATATAAAATTCTCGTGTCACGGTGTTTATAATTAAACTGCTCCGAAATGGCTCGACCAATTTTCGTGAATTTATTTGTGCATATCGGTTAGGTCTGCGAATCAGACAACATCTATTTTTGATCCCCCTAAATGTTAAGGGTCCACCCTTAATTTTAATTTTTAAAGATTTTTTTTTATGGTACAGCATACCATAGGTACTTAATTTTTACCCCTCTACGATGAACCCCTGTTTTTTATTATAGTAGATAGTTTTTTTATTGAACTTGAAAAAACGATTCCTAGAAATAATATACATGGCAAAACATATGCCGGATCAGCTAGTACAATTATTTAATAAATATAGTTTAAAAAAACTAAAAAACACGCTTTTAAAGCACGGGTTGCTCGATAGACGAAAAATATGGCACAAGCCACGCTTTTTCACAATAAAACCAGTATTTTTTGTTCATTACCATTTTCAGCCTAAATTAGGAATTATTTTTCACGTTTTAGTTTGATGTGCTTTAAAAGCGTGTTTTTTAGTTTTTTTAAACTATATTTATTTTCCACTTTTTAGTCCTTGCAGCAATACGTGTTGTCTCAATTTAATCGTATTGCTTTGTGGACTTAAAAAAATTTCATTGTTTTTTCGAGATAAACCTATGAAATTATTATATTGTCGCTGATTCTTTATAAGTGTACAAAGTTTGAATTAAATCTGTCCGTTTAATGTGGGTCAAAATCGAGTCCGAAGGAGTCGGTTACATACATACATACATACATACATACATACAAGTGAAGCTAATATAAAGCGTGTAAAAAAGCATTTCTCTTTGGATAGTTTTCGATTTCACGTGCTAAGCATTGCCTAAATGAATATTACTACGGTTGCGTCAGAAAAGACCGATTTAAAATATTTCTTTAAAGAAAAATATCTCTCTATTCCGTATGTGCAATAATGAAAATAGTCTAACCATGTCATATGTCTTCATATCAACACAAAATGAAAGTTATAAACCCCTCAATCGATAAACCATAAATTATTTTCAAATGATGGCATAATGGACAGCCAGATCCCGACAATAGTACAAATAACGTGACAATTTCTCGATATCCAAAAACCTAGTCAATATAATTTGGATTAGGGTAATAAATAAGACGAGGTCGCCTGTTCATTTGTATCGGCGTATAATTTAAATTCTTTAACGCCAATGTTCAAGATTACGCGGGCCGATAGAGGCGCGGGCGCCCGTGTCGCCTTGACAACCACCAAATAAATTTATATTTCCGACCGATACCGACTCCTCTCTTTGTAGATAATTCGGTCTGTAGCGTTGAATGACTCTATTAACAGCTTCCCTTTTAGGGATAAATGTACCTGACCTCTGAACGTGTGGAATTAAGATATTTATTTCTGTGAACAATCTTGTTAATGGAAAGTGGTTTACAGTATATCATGCCAGAGTTTTGAGTGAACCTTTGTCATTTCTTTTATTAGTAGTGTTACTTTTTTTACGTAGTAGCTTTATTTGTTATTGCGATGAAAGTTTATGTATAAATTCGTCATTTATTGCAAGAATATGGTACAAAAATTTGTCTTAAGGAATTTAACATTTTACATTATTAGTCAAAGTCAATTCTTATTTTATTTGTATCGTACATGTACAAGAACTTAATTTAATAAGTATAAAAAATTGGTTAATCTTGAATCTAAGAAGTCAGCTAAAATGGAGTTTGGAAATTGTTGTATTTTAAATGCAGCTGAAACATTCTCAACATATATTTTCTTAATTACAAATACACTTTTGGTCAATTAAATCTGAATCCAATCCTTAAATAATTAAACAATTTCACTTAGCGTTTCAATTAATACAGTTGCTTAAAACTGATTTTTATAACAATATTTTACAAGAGTAATTAAAAAAACTCTGCCTAATTAATGCCATACAAATGCGAGTTCACAGTTTTATCTGGGTAATTTAAAGATACCACGAAAAAGGGCTATTGGAGATTCATCCGATAAGAGTAAAGCGTCAATAACAACCTAATTGGGCGAAGACACTCTGCCCACAATCGTCGTCAAATAAATAAACAGGGATAATTTGAGTGATAACATAATGGATATTTTCGGACCTGATTTGGACATTTCAATTGCATACATGGGCGTTCATACATTTAGATTATTGTTAGTGTTAATGGTTGGTAATATTGTCTAATTTTATGTCTTTATTTTATTAAAGTGCGGAAGAGTTTGATTGAAGGTGATATTCTAAGGAAGTACTGGTTTAAATTGAATAAATAACGGAACGTTAATCTATATATTTATATATATTTAAGTTTTCTTTAGTAAACAAGAACGCAGATGCACCTGATGTTAAAAACAACTCACATGGACTCTCACAATCACAGAAGACTGCCGGGTGTGTTGCCGGTCTTTTAAGTATTGGTGTGATCTTTGGTGGAAGGGCCCTAAGTCGAAAAGGTCTGGAAATACGTCATACGCTGTTTCCACATAGTGGTGGTGGGCGTCAAAAGCTAGCCTTAAACCGCTCAGTTGTGGAACGACGGACGTCGAGTTAATACGGGTGGAATTTCGTATTCTGCCTCGATGTCCGATGATGAAACTCAGCTGCAAGAAATTCAACAAATTACGTAAATTAGTAGCTACTTCAGCAAATATTACAACTTATGTCAACGAACCATAGTTTTTCTGGCTTTAACAAAATCGATATATAAAATACATTCTAAAAGAAATGCTGTTCTATGTGTGATCCTACTTAACATATAACAATAACAATAATAGCCTTTAATTCAGATACTTTTACATTTAAACATATTTCTATTTTAATCTTCTATTAGGTATCTGTGTGCCCTTTTTTGGCAAAGGCCTCCTCCAAATCCCGCCATTCCTCTCTGCGTGTAACACCAGCTGTTTCTTTAATTTAGTCTATCCACCTAATTTGTCTTCCTCTTTTTCGTTAACGTACCTTCGGCACCAGTAGTACTTATTTGCTCAACTTTCTGTTCCTCTTGCCATGTGCCTCCACCCACTAACACTTTAATTTATTTATTTTTCTTGAAACATCTGGTACCTTCGTTGTTTTTCTTAAAGCTGTATTCTTTATTGTCTTTTCTTTCCTATCATAAATCGTTACATCGAGATATGACACACCTGTAGCTTAGCACATATTAAAACATAAATGGAGACACAAGGATGGGGATGTTCAGGTGGTTGGTTCATGTAGAACAGATGAATGAGAAGCTGTTAACAAGTAGGATATAGCAACCGTTGATGGTTAAATTGGGTTTCGTAGGTCTTGTCACATACTTGGACCAAATCCACGAGGTACTACTGAAGGGACAAGTTAAAAGTACTTAAAACCGACGAATGCATGGTGAGTCAAGTCAAGTCAAAATCATTTATCCATTTAGGTAACACAATGTACAGTTCTCAAATCAAGGGCGTAGAACGGAGGAGAAGAACTGGCAATAAACTCTCCGTCACTCTTTTTAATCGCCAAGTTTTTTTGTTTTACACAACGTTTGTAAGGAGCTGCAACCATTACACCATGACATCCTTAGTAATAAACAATAATAAAATAAATTAAAAAACAAAGATTTGTCCTTTATCAGCGGGAGGCATGGCGAAATAGGAGGACGCACTTACATTCTCGTGGGAACAATACGCAAATACATAGTCGAAATAACAACATCACCGCATACACGAATTCAAGTACGACCAGTCACCACAAGTAGCACCCGTTCACGAGTATGACGCATGGCCAGCCATCGGCCCTCTCGCCATATTTTTGGGAGAGAGACAACCCGACGCATATCATGTGAATATCATGAAACTGGATGAAGCGAGGTATGTGAGGATCGTAGCAAGTGGAGATCCGTGGTCTCGTAAAAAGGATATAAATAAAAAGCGCATGATTTAAGTGTTAAATAGTATATCTGCTCATGACTTTATCTACTGTGTGGATATAAATTTTAAATTATCGCGAAAACCCTTATGCACTCTTCTATGTAAATGTCATGGTGCAATAAATATTTTAATGCGAGGGAATAAGGAGCATTAAAGATTAAAACCAGTTTATGACGATTCACATGCAACGACGCTATTACACGGGCAAGAGTTTCAAGCGGGAAGAGCTTTTCAACAATGCTTAACACAAGGCTTAACAATTAAGCCACTGCACATTACCTAAGGTAGAAAAACGGTTTCCTTGGACCAGAAGTAGACGAGAATTTCCTTGTCCTCGTACTCGGGCCGTCGCATTGTACGTATAGCCCGGGCTAACTAAGACAGCCTAGCTCCTTGGGCACTTCGCAGGCTTCACGGAGCGACCTCACTGCTCCGAGGATTTTAACATGTTGTTTAGCCACAGCCTCGCATTCCAGAACTACGTGGGTACTGATTCCTCTACGTTGAAACTTCCTCTGCACATGGATCTGTCGCGCCTAGGACAAAATGATGTTTATTAAGGAGACAATGGCCCATAATTGTCCCTATCATTGTTCTGTTAGGCTTAGTCGCTTTGTCATTTGCGGGTTAGCTGCTGACAGAGCCATTTTGGATATCAGCACGGGTACTGTAAAAGTAATAACGAATTCTTCAATGTTAATTATTCCGCGATCCCATGTTTGAGATAGATCTGTGGATATTAAGAGGACGGTATTGAAATTGCATATAAAACTTAGGTCAGGTGTCAATTTTGGAACTCTGGGATACATACCATATTCATTACCAAAAAAGTACGAACTTTTAGATATAAAATGGCGTTATACATTTTGGCGCTGATAAATGAAAGTATTTTTAAAATAATGAAATCTTGTAACATCTAAGTTTCAATATGGTTAATCCATATTATGATTACTCAGAGGCGAATAATGTATGATTTTTATGTGCGATGATTCCGGTTTGATTCGTTTTTTATTGAGATACGCGAAAGGGCAAAGATTTGCCATTTTTAGACGATGACCCATATAAATTTGTTTGGTCTTTGTTCCACTGGTGAGTTTAAAACTATTACAGGCTTTAGATGTCCGATTATCAACCTTTGGTAGTGGTATAAAAACTTTTTCGGGGTACAATCATGGTCTCGCATAAGAAGGCTGAAGGACCGACAAACCGACAGGATCGATAAATATATTGTTTTTTAATTTGTAACTCTATTCATTCGTTTACAATTACAATTTATTATATATGTGGCCATTGGTCAGAATATAATAAATGCAATTTCATTACTTTACAAAACAAGAAATTAAATTATTAAGAAATCTTGAAGGCACTATTAAAATATGAAACACTCGATATATGAATGAATGAACTTATCATTGTCTGATCTATGACACATATTTACAATTTATTACTATTTCAGTTACATCATTTGAAACATCAAATAATTGAAATTATTACATTATATCCTTAAAAAAGTAAATTGAATTCGGCCTTGTGGTCCGTGTCCGCCACCCATGGACACTCACATTGCCAGAATCTCGTGCATATGCGGCCTTTTAAGAATTGGTACGCTCTTTTCTTGAAGGACCCTAAGTCGAATTGCTTCGGAAATACTTAATTGACCTATGTTGGTTGTAGCGCAGAATTGCCCCAAGAATACGAAGGGCGTCCACCACCGGGTAGTTTAATGCCTAATCTTTAGATTAGGCATATTTTAGGGAGAGAGACAACCCGACGAATATCATGTGAATATCATGAAACTGGATAAAGCGAGGTATATGAGGATCTTCAACCTGTTTATATTTATTTCTGCTACAACTTCGAAAATAAATAGAATATCTCTTAATGGCGCTGTGTTGGGACTTGTAATCGATTCGTGACATACAATTCGTGCGAATTTTTGGTGAGGCCATGTAGCTTGGGACTAGTAATGTTTTTTTCTTTTTGGTTTTTTTTTTTAATTATTTTCCACACGTAGTAATAATAATATTTTAAAATGATAAATAGAAAATTAAAACAAATTTAAAACGCTTGGACCCTGTGGCATTTCCTCGCTGTATTACGATACTTATACGTTAAGCGAGGAAAGCACCAGCTCTGGGGTCACCGGTTCCATCTACCAGGACAATTTTTGAAGTGAAACTTCTTTATCGGGGTTGGAAAAAAATTTAGTGTAACATTTTTGCGCTACGCGTCACATTTTTCGTTACGCGCCATGTTGCTTTTTGAAGTCAAACTTCTTTATCGGCGTTAAAATATGACATATAGTATGTTTTTGACTTTGAAGTTTGACAACGGATTACATTTTCGAAGTCAAACTTCTTTATCGGCGTTAAAATATGACATATAGCATGTTTTTGACTTTGAAGTTTGACAACGGATTACATTTTCGACTTGAAATTTGCTAATCGCAATTTGCAGCAATTAATTTGTAAATTGTATGCTAGGCAGTGTATCAAAATTTACTGTGTTTAAAGAAATAGTTTCTAATAAGGTCATAAAGAAGTTTCACTTCTTACGTGTGTACACCTAGTACACGCACACATTTTTTTTTAATTAGCATCTGTGCACTTGAACCCCACGGCCCAAGAATATATATTTTTGGTATAGTTAGACTCCAGCGCTTACAAAAAGATTACTGTGGCATCTACTTTTCTCCAGTGGCATCTCGAAAAAGACTTGCCAACGTACTAAACCAGGCTGGAGCACTTTAAGATGTTGTCATTGGAGAATCGTCAGATATAATTGATATATCGTTTGCATTTAACATTTTTGAGAATCAGGTCCCCCAACCTTTTAACTAAATTTATATTTTGTGTACCCTCTAGATACCTTATCATCCCATTTGCCCCTTCTTTCAGAAGAACGCGTTTTGCCCAAAAGTCACCGATGTCCAGATTGCGCATTCTGATAAACGAGTTGGGTCTGGATATCCATAGTTGCTTCCCTCTCACTATGAAGTCAAATTTCCTTTAGTTTTTATTTAAAAAAAACCGTGTGTTTGGCGTAACAAGATAAAACCTTTTCAAAAAATTTATTTTTTGCCTTATTCTACGTTTGTAGAAAAAACGACACTGACAATAGAAAAACTAAAGTGTTTATAGCTAACTTCAGGGTGTCGGTTGTTTGTGACTGTGTGCGCGTGCATCGTAAAAAATTACTCTCTCATTTTTCCCTAACGCGCCAAAAGAAGTATAACTTCAAAAATAACTGTTATTTATATCGTTTACCTATAAATTCTTGTCACATTAAATATTGTATTTCATTTTTCTTGTACCAATGTATAATCAAAAATAGGGGTTGATCGTAGAGGGGTGAAAATTAGGGGTTGTATGTATTTTTAATGCTGTTGTATTTTAAAAAACATATCTAAAAATTAAAAAATAATAATTTAGGAGTGGACTACCCTTAACATTTAGGGGGATGAAAAATAGATGTTGTCCGATTCTCAGATATACCCAATATGCACACAAAATTTCATGAGAATCGGTCAAGCCGTTCCGGAGGAGTTTAACTACAAACACCGCGACACGAGAATTTTATATATTAGATAGATTTAATTAAGATTTTTAATAAAACTTTAACGTAAACCGATACATGTTATTACAATTTGTATAGACTGGACATAGGCGTTTGCGGGCATGTCTCGGCGCTTCAAACGGCCTACAAAATTTATTGTTATTGGATCGGAGCACGTACACGCATCCACACTCCGCGGCTATCACGACACTACAACTTTATCTTGAGACGACATTATTCTGAATACAATGTTTGCTTTTATGTGGCTTTTGGGCTGCTGAATGGCAGATTTATGGTCAAGCGATAACCTAATCATCGTAGACTTGCCGCTAGAAGTCTATAAGAAACTTAAAATATCATTTATCAATTGTCAACCCAATTACGCTTTGAAATTGCAACTAAACTTAATATTGAAATTACGAATGATATGAAGCATGAATGCGTTTAATAATGAGGAACTAGTCGTTTACATGTCTGCATCTTCTACAGCATTTACTGTGGAGTGTTCAGAGGAGTTGTTTCGATTAATACCAGCTGAGTTTTATCATCGGACTGCCTTGACTTGAATACCAAATACCATCCGTATCACCTCGACGTCCGTCGTTCCACAACTAAGCGTTTCTTAAGGCAGATAAGGAACCCACTGAAGTATTTCCGAACCAATTCGACTTAGGGTCCTTCAGCAAAAGAGCGTACCAATTCGCCCGGCACTTACGATCTTTCCGATTTGAGTGAGTGCCCATGGGCGGTATCACTTAACATCAGTGAGCCTCCTGCCCGTTTGGCTCCAGTTACATATTGAAATATACAAATACATATATGAAAAAATATAATCAAATCAAATATTTTTTGGGTAAGTAAGTAAGGTAAAACTAATACCTTAGTTTTAAATAGAGTTTCCATTTTTTTATACATTCTACATATTCTGTTAATAATTTCTTTATAGACAAGTTACCTTATCAGTTTTCCTGTTTATTGAAAAATCAATAGGTCTTGCAATAACTATATTTTTATTTAAACATATACCATACTAACTTTATAAGAAATTACATCTCCCGACATTTGCGTTAGCAACATTAATAAATCAGAATAAGGCCTTTGCGCTTGCGCAGATTGCGGACCACTTTTCACCACCGGCAATTTGTTAATGATACCATTCATCTATATTTTAAATATTTCACACCCATTATTGTATGGAATTCAATTACTAGCAATGATTTATTTTTTATATATTGTTCACAATTCTTTTTAACTTTCTATAGAAAAGCTTAGTTTTAATAGACTTTTGTATTTGTACTCGAATTCATGTACCGTTTTCTCTCTGAATTTCTAGGCAAAAATTTAAACTCTCAGTCTTGGCCTTGGTCCTTCATAATTTCCATTATATATATATCTATTTTTTTTTACTTGGGTAAATGCATTGCATCGCCACGCGACTGCTATATGTTATAGCTATATATTAGCCTTTCCGTGTTTAACTATCGCCGATTTTTGAGTCCTCTATATCTATAAATCAACTAATATTTGATAGTCTGTACTTTATTAATAATGGCAAATAAAATAAACCATATAACTGTTTTGAATTAATTTGACTTTGTTATTAAATTATAATAAAAATGCCAGCTGATACCAGCGCCATTGCTCCGACATATATGTACAATTTAATGTTCCAATGAATGCAAACATTCTGATGAAACCGGAAATAAAAAGGCACGACACGAAAATAACAAAAAACTGAGAAGCTACTTATCTATACTAAAAAGTGTGCGTGTACTTATGTACGCGCCTAAGAAGTTATACTTCTTTGGCATTATTAAAAATAGTTTTTGATTGCATGCAAATAATTAATTACAATTCAATAATCAAAGACTGAAAAAGGAGTCATTATAGTCAATAAAGTTCAGTTTACATTTGAAAAATTAAATAAATAAATATTTATTATTATTCTCTTACATTAAGTGTAACATAAATTCTATTATTATTCTAATGTTGTTTTTAAATTATGTCCAATGCCGTAGCAACTTCCGTGGGCAACTTCATTCTGTTAATTTTGTGTGTCACAGTGCGCGCGCATCGAAAATTTCACTCTCATCAATTTTTCATAACGCACCTGAAGAAGTATAACTTCAAAAAAATATCCAATGAACATACTGAATCTCATATAGGTGACGGTCGATCCAGTTAGGATTAGAATTATTATTGATTTAAAATAAATTTTCTCATTCGAATTCTTCGCGAATATAACAGAATCGCAAAGAAAACATTATCAGTGATTGTCGTATTCGGTAGTGGGCTGATTAATTTAAAAAAAAACAGATTAGGTGCCTATCTAATAACCTAACCGCTGTTTTACTAGAAAGAAAAACTTAATTATACAAATAATAGGATATTTAGGTAAAATAAAGTGCACTAGTGTGGAGGACACTAGGATTCTCTGTGTTGTGAGCCATTCTCATTTGACATGTTAACTGTACTTGACAATAATTTCTAGATAACACAATTTATAATTAAACTATTTTTGCACAATAAGAAATATCAGCATAGGACAGGTTGCCAGATTTATGATCATTTTTTAAATCTAATAGGCAAGTAGGTGATCAGCCTCCAGTGCCTGACACACGCCGTCGACTTTTTGGTCTAAGACATGTCGGTTTCCTTACGATGATTTCCTTCACCGTTCGAGCAAATGTTAAATGCGCACATAGAAAGAAAGTCCATTGGTGCACAGCCGGGGATCGAACCTACGACCTCAGGTATGAGAGTCGCACGCTGAAGCCACTGCCAACACTGCGCCGGCGAACTTTAATACATAAATAAATAAAAGAAAGCGTCTTTATGACACATAATCCAAATTTTGTATGAAAAGCACATAAAACCCTTCTTGCTCCATATTTGACTTTCACCGAAATGATTGTCGATATCCGGGAACAAATCAGGATACGTGAAAAAAGATAATAGCTGCGTTGTTACAAACTGTGAATTTATGATGTGTATAGGATGTGAAAGGCTGTAATTGACAATCAATTTATATCTTCCTTTTTGCGTGGCAGATGTTCACTTGTTTTTGAAGCCATAACCTACGAGATATGTGATTGTATGTGTGAAGACTTACGAATATAACGCACACTGTACCCAAATAGTTTTTGCGGCTTTGATTGGCGAGTAATAGTAGATTTTGTGGTAAAAATACGCAGGCTTGTCTCTGAACGTGCTGATTGACAAAGAACACACCATGTGGAAACTGCCCACTGAAGTATTTCCAAACCAATTCGACTTAGCGTAGAGCGTACCAATTCCGGTAACGCACTTGGGAGCCTTCTGGCAGTGTGAGCTTCCATGGGCGGTATCACTTACCTTCAGGTAAGCTTCCTGCCCGTTTGCCCCCTGTATTAAAGAAGTGAACCGAAATTATGAGTGATTCCGAAATGAGAGTTAGCACGTACTTTGACTGCCATATGTCAAAATCTGTCACTTTTTTTATTCAGAGACGTTTGAAGTCAAACATTGACGTAGTGTATGCAAAGTGATGGAAATAGCTGACTTCAGCAATACTTAGCAACGAATCTGGCGCCACCAAACTTCCGATAAAAATAAATAAAATAAATCAGTGGCGCTAAAACCTCTTTAGGTCTGGGCCTCAGATTTCTAAATCTGTTTCATGATCAATTTTCAAATTAATAGGCAAGTAGGTGATCAGCCTCCAGCGATACACACGCCGTCGACTTTTTGAGTCTAAGACATGTCGGTTTCCTCACGATGTTTTCCTTCACTGTTCGAGCGAATGTTATATGCGCATAGAAAGAAAGTCCATCGATGTACAACCGGGGACCGAACCTACGACGTCAGGGATGAGAGTCGCACGCTGAAGCCACTAGGCCAACACTGCTCTTGAATGTGAACGTGAATTAAAATACAATTAATAATGTGATTTTGTTTAACATAATACATAAATGAATTAATATTATTCACTTTGCTAAATAGGCCCTTTCGGCTCTTGTTTTCCTAGGCACTATTTTTTTTTATAGAACAGGGGGCAAACGGGGCAGGAGGCTCACCTGATGTTAAGTGATACCGCCGCCCATGGACCCTCTCAACGCCAGAGGGCGAATGCCTTGCCGGCCTTTTAAGAATTGGTACGCTCTTTTCTTGAAGGACCCTAAGTCGAATTGGTTCGGAAATACTTCAGTGGGCAGCTGGTTCCACAAAGTAGTGGTGCGCGGCAAAAACTGCCTTGAAAATCGCTCAGTTGTCGTGTGATACGGATGGAATTTGGAACTATCTTTCTTTTTTTTTTAAATGGCTCTGGCACGATTTGTACATTAGCCAACGTCAAGTATAGGATTTTTTATAATTTGTGCGTGTCTTTTAGAAATACGACCGTGTCCTCCATGTACGGTTTAGGCACTCGCCCGGTACCGCACAACCCTCCCAAAGGCCGAGAACAAATTTAAATTAAATTAAAACTTGCCCTCGAACCGGGAATCGAACCCGGTACCCCTCACCTAGCTGCCACTTACTAAGACCGCTAGGCTATGAGGCCCCTCTGGAACTATCGTCTAGATGTGTTCTAGATTATTATTGTAATAATTGGGTCGTTACATAATTGGGTAATGCTTCATAATTATCTCGCATCTGTAGGCTTTCTGAAGCGGGTCAACAGCGATGCGCATGTTAACATTTAGCAGATTCATGATTACATAATATAATGCTATTTATTTGTCGAGGTTAAACGATATATTGAACTTGATAACTGGACAGTTTTCAGTTCAGTAGTTTTTATAGTTCAGTAGAAAACACCTTCCAAATCAAATCCTGTCTCAGTATATTCTGTATATATATTATAGTGGTAAGTGTATAAAGAAGACAGAACAGATATAGGAGACATCATTTATTTATTATTTATTTATTTATTTATTTATTTAATAACAGCACAATGGCCAAACTTAGACTAAAAACAATAAACAATACAATAAAATACAATTAAGATTTACAATACAGGGTAGCATTACCCTCTTATCCCCTCCAGGTACACTCTGAAAGCCCAGTATACCACCCCCATAAGCTTCCCAAACAGGTCGCTCTCCGGTGAAGAGTCGAGAAACCCATTAAGCAGTGAGAGTAGCCGGGGAATGGGCGCTTGTTGTCGCCGGACAGTGCGAGCTGAACGCACAGCGAAAAGGTTATGTTTCCGGCAGCGGCAATATTTGTCCGGGACGTATAGCCTCATGATCTCTCCCAGCAAGTATGCGCTTTCCGTTTCATTCTTAATTACACTCAAACCAAACCTGACCACCGAAAAATCCCTACGAAGCTCTAATGAATTATACCCTAACACCCCCATCAAGAACTTAGTAGGGTAGAGGTAAGGAAATAAATTGTATCTTCTTTTATACAGATTTCTCAGGAACTTCTTTTTTTTTTTTTAACTCCGCATATTCTGCCACATATAATGGCGTGCAAATTTATCTTACATAATTTATCTTACATAATTAACAATTAGAATTTTACTATATTACAATCAAACCTTATGTGATTTTATAATCACATTATTTGTTTTTTATATCCGGACAATCAGCCATATATAAATAGGCATGCAAAAGTCATAAATTTTTGCTATGTCATATAATAAAAACATTAACATAATGTCATGATAATACGTCAAGCTATTTATAATCAATTGTTGTCAAACTTATAGGCCAAATATTCGCCTACGCTATAAAAGCACCATAACTTTAGAAACCCAATCACCTTCCCCTTGAAAACATTACATGACAGCGATCTATAGCTTCTAGGAAGGTGATTAAATATTCTTATAGCCATGGCGTTACAATTTTTAGAATATAGCGCGGTGCAACATGCAGGCACCCGCAGCCGTGTTGGATCCCTCGGTATATATAAGCAAGTTTCATTGTATGTATTAAATAGTTTTGGATACTTCTTGACAGTCATAACTGCTTCCAAGATATACAAACTTGGTACTGTCAGAATACCGAGTTCGTGGAAAATTGGTCTACAGCTCATAAGAGGTCCAACGCCCATGATAGCCCTAATACATTTTTTCTGAGTAATAAAAACTTTACTCACATCTACCGAATTTCCCCATAAAAGGATACCATAGCGCAAAACTGAGGCAACATAGCCGTGGTAAGCAATAATTGCTGCGTGTTTTGAAGCTACTTTGCGAGTTCGACTCAAAGCAAAGACAAATTTATTAAGGAGCGTGCATATCGTTAAAATATGTTGTTTCCAATTAAGATTTTGGTCTAGTGTTATGCCTAGAAACTTGGTTGATACAACTTCTTCAATTGACTTGTTTTTATAATTGATTTTGAGGTTATTAGGTCTGCAATTATTATAGTTCCGAAATTGTATAAAATTGTTTTTTTTTACATTTACACTTAAATTATTAATTTCCAACCATTCCGTGACATTCTTTATTGTTTCATTCAATAGTGATTCGTGGTTACGCGTAGTATCATTCGACACTACCACTGAGATATCATCCGCGTAAAGAATGCATTTATTAGTAACCAAATTTGGTAAATCATTAATGTACAGAAGAAACAGCAATGGGCCCAGTATGCTCCCTTGAGGAACGCCTTTATTGCAATCTATAGCCAAAGACTTGTACCCCCTTTCAATATGTTTAGGAGATGAAGTATGTGTGATTTCAACATATTGTTTACGACCGGTTAGGTAACTTTCCAGCCAATTTAAAGGCAATCCTCGGATTCCGTAAAGTCTACACTTTTGAAGAAGAATGTTGTAGTCTACGCAATCAAAAGCTTGGCTCATGTCAAAAAAACTACAGATACCTGCTTGCGCCTATCGATATGTTCTACAATTGCCTTAACTAAAGAGAAAGCTGCTAGGATAGTATTTTTACCTCTTTGAAAACCGTACTGTTCATCATTTATAACATTGAATCTGCCTAAAAAAGAGCTCTTTGCTTTGAACTCGTTCAATCATATCCCCATAATACCTTTCATAAAGGGACCATATGACGCAGCTGGTTTCGAGAATTGGCCTTACTAATGATGAATATAGCACCCTAGTGGCAGTGTCCGTCAGACCAGCCGAATTTCGCAGGACAAACCCTAATCTCCTAAAAGCAGCATCCGTAATCGTCCGAATATGCTCCGCAAATGAAAGATCGGGTACAAACAGGACACCCAAGTCGCGGACTCTGTCTACGCGCCTAATAACTTTCGATCCTATGCTATAGTCGCAGAGTATTTTATTCGGAGAGGCACTAAAGGTCATCACTTCACATTTGTCATAGTTGAATTGGAGTTTATTTAATTCATCCAAATCAAGTTGCATACACAGACGATCATTGTCAGTCTCAACTATTTTAAAGACCTTAACGTCGTCAGCAAATAATAGTATTTTGGAATATTTGATAACGCTTGGAAGGTCATTAATCATTATTAAAAATAGCAACGGTCCCAGGTTTGAACCCTGGCTAATACCAGAAATTGTTGGATAAGGCTGCGAGATATATTGTCCATATTTAACATATTGGTTACGATTTGTTAGGTAACTAGAGAAAACCTTAAGCAGAATAGGTCCACACCAAATTGCGGCCAACTTTTGGAGAAGAATGTCGTTGTCTACTCGATCAAACGCTTTGTGAAAATCCAAATATACTACATCCACCTGACACCGCCTATCAATTTCACGCGATACTATGTCAGCCAAAGTCAATAGATTAGAATTAACTGATCTGCGTGGAAGAAAAGCGTGCTGGCAAGGAGTGATGTGGGGAATGCATTTAGGCAACATTAGCGAGTGTAAGGACATTTCAAACACCTTCGCCAGCGTACACAGAATCGCGATAGGCCTGTAGTTTTCAGCTCTGCTTCTACAATCAGCTTTAATTATCATGGAACATTACGAGCCTAACTTAAGGCACAATTTACTAATGAGAATATACAACATAAGAATGTGTCTATACGCGCCAAGGCTATTATACATTTTGCTTACTCAGGCTTTATTAGTTTTATAAGCGTGACGATTTCCTAAATTGTCGGAGTTACGCCCCGAGAGCATAGCCAGACGCAGGCACTCTCTTCGACTGTTGCTTTGCATTCATTTGTTACAATTACAATTAACATTTCATTATTTCCCTCATAGTAAAACAAAAATCTTCTATTAGTTAAAGCTATGACCCAGGAACAGTGTCAAATAACACAACCATAAGTCCATACAAGGATCAGGTCTTGTTTGTAGATTAATAATTTATTTTGTACAGTTAACGGTGAATGCCTTTGAAGATTTAATTATTCTCGCATCTTTTTACCAAAAACCACCTTCGGAGTTTGGTATCCAGAGTCATACCTACATAGCTGAATTGAACGGCGATTGCGTCATCAATATACACTTGATGGTAATTTGATGTTTAGTCGTGGTCCACAAACCATAGTCATTTAATACTTTTTGTAATTTTACTACCGCTTCCTCTAAAATATATCACTTATAATTGATGTTACAAAATTAAGCCCTCTAGAGCTCAGGAAGCTCAATTTAATATGGCATTAAAGCTTGACAATGGTATCACTTAAGCTCGTGGATTTATTAAACGATAAGAAGTGTTAAGTGTTTAATTGTTGCTTAGTTATAATTTATATATTTTACCTTATGCACGATTGCTAGCGACTCTAAATGCCTTAAAAATATCAATATCAATAAAATATCAATTAAATAGACGCAGAAATCTTCCCCATACTTTTTGTTCATATTTTTTAGTAACTTGATCATTTGCTTTTACTAAGAGATAAGTAGTTGTCAGCCTTTTGTGCCCGATACTTGCCACAATTCTTTTGAGTCTAAGGCATGCCGGTTTTCTCACAATTTCCCGAGTGGTTGTAAAATGCACATATAGAAAGTCCACCGGTGCACATCGCACGCTGAAGCGACTCTCCCAACACTGCTCTGGTCGTTTTAAAGACATCACTTTGACTTGGAGACTTGTATGTAGTCTGAGATTATAGAGGGGAGCCACACATCTAAATGTTATATTATCTATATATAGTTATATGTATGATCCACTATACCATCAATCTTACCACACTCCTAACTATCGGTATAGCGGTTGAAGATTTTATTGATTTTAGTATAACTGAGTTAAAATATGAGTGGATGGTGATAGTAAAGTAAGTTACCGTAAACCTGATGGTTAAACTTCTAAAACTAATTAACAAAATGCTTGGGTCTATACCACCCACACCCAGAGTATATGGAGAATATTATTGGAGTAAAGTAAGCAAGAGAGGTATGTAAGGAACGTAGCAAGTGTAGTCTGGGAAACAGGCGTACATTATAAAATCAGAAAATCCAAATAAAAGCCATATAAAATTCAATTAATATTTATTAAAATATTTAATAGGTACCCATTTAACTATCACTATATATTTACATTAAAATTTTCTATTTAATAAATAATTTACATGTGTAATTAACTATATAAAGAAGCCGACTTTAACGGCTATTATGAACTGGCAGTTAAAAGTCAGCGAACTAGGCTATTCGTTGATCGAGAAGTATATAAACAAAAGATGACGCATGTCGCTCTATTGTGATTGGTTAGCTTTAGTCCAATGAAATACAGGCGAATCTTTATGCTTTGCCAATAGACAGTAAAGGGAAGTGCACCATCTTTTATTTTACATACCCTCTAAGGAGGTTATCAACTTCTCTAGGAACCATTAAAGCAAAAATATACAGTATTCAACAATAATTTTAATACATAATCTAAACAGTGTCGTGAATTTTTGTGTCTTTGATCTTTAAACAATTTCTTAATTACAAAATTTATAACCCACCCCAGACGCCTTAAAATTACGTAGGCTACTTATTCATCAGTTCGACTTCAACAATTTGTAAACGGGAACGAACTCAAAAGAAAACAAAGATTACAATTTTTTAATCGAATTTTAACATAGAAATATAATTCTCTAACTGGAGCAAGGGTATGCCAAGCAACAGGGAAACATCAATTATAGTAAAGGTCTCATATTAAGAACCTTTTCCATTTCGAAGTCGTTTAGAATCCATATTTATTTTCGATAACAAAATAACAAACTGCATATTAAATAATTTGTGCAAACTAAATTTGATCTTGTACATTAATTAGCTCAGTATCTACATATTTACATAAATTTACAATTAATTAATAATTACAAATCAACGATCATGCTTCGTTAATTGTAGGGGCAAATCGTTAGACCTCTGTCGACAGGGACTGGTTGATCTCGACCTAGCCTTTTTTTGCTTTACACCTTCGTCCTCACTCTCATCATGCACATTTATCTCTTCATCTGAATCAGACTCGTATCTGGACAATTGCATCGACTGCGCAGCGAGCAAGGCCGCTGCGGAGTTGGGTACAAAGGCTTTGAACGCGCTGCTCTCTAATCCAGGGTGCGGTTTGAAATCGAACGTCTGCTGGGATAGCGCCTTGAGCGCGTTCGTCTCGAACTGAGCGTGTGATAGAGCCTTCATGGCGTTAGCGTCGTGAGAGAGGGCCTTGAACGCGCTATTCTCTCCGCCCATTTGTGGTGCGTGGTATACACGCGTCGGGGACAAAGAACGCGATCGGGAACGGGAGGGTGAGTGTGGGAGGCGGTGCGAAGGTGAGCCGCCACCGCGCTTGAGGAGGTTCATGCGCTGGTGGCGCCTCCACTTGGCTCGTCTGTTGGAAAACCAAACCTGTCAGTAACGGTAAATAAACGAGATTAGTATTCGGTACTCACTTTTTGATAGATACTAATTATAGCTAAGGCTTGATTTTAATAAGTGATGGGGTTTTCTCTGCTTATCTATTTTACCAGAAACATGGAAACATTTTTGCCGTATATAAATTATGTTTTATTTTAATTATACGGTATTATATAATGTATTATGGAATTATACGGTAACTTGCTAACTTAATTCGCATAGAAACGCGAAAGTCTCAAATCGAATTCAAAAATCGGGTGAATAAATAAAGCCAACAAACTTTAGATATAAAAATATTGCTGCAACAACAAATATACTAATAATAATAAAAATTGAGTAATTACCTGTACACGTGCCTCAGAAAGAGATGTCTTAGAAGCGAGCCTCTCCCTCGTAGACACGCAAGGGTAATGCGACTTCTCAAACTCCTTTTCAAGTTCTTCTAATTGATCTGGACTAAATGTGGTTCTATTTCGTCTAAACTTTGGTTGTTCACCGTCTAAAGAGCCCGAGTCGTCTCCGTCGACATCTATAAAAAATTAAACGAATTGAAATAATTTGTAATCTATAGAAAAGGTATCTATAGATAATAATAATCCTATCTTTAATTACTTTTGTAATTAGGCAAAAGTCTTGCTTATTATTATATATACATATAAAAATGTTGTTGGTTTGTGTACGCTTCAAAAACTCAAAAAGTTCTGCACTGATCGAACTGAAATCTTAGCATGATAAATAAGCCGCATCAAGGACTGTTTTTATCTACTTTTTTTATATTTTCTCTTTTCATTTCACAAGTATTGCTTATATGTTGTAGCAATGTTGCTATCTTTTTTTTTTTTTGGTTTGTTTCTCATTTCTCAACCATTCAATCACAATGTGCCACCGCGAAGCGTGGCAGGGAACAGCTAGTATATATATTAAATATACAGAATTACTGATTTTATTAACTGAAAATTCAATGTACTAATATTTAAAAAAAAAAATACACTAAAAACACTTACCAATAAGTCCTCTCCCCGTTGATGATAAGAAGCCTTGTTTCATAGCATCTGGGTGAGGTACGCCTACCGACGGTGCAGCTACACCTGGTGGGAGAGGCAAGCCACCATGCGGCCACACCCCGCCGCTTCCGCCCCACGGGAAGCTGCCGTACGGCGGAGGGGCAGCATACAACCCGTAGCCAGCAGCCCTCGCAAACTCCGCCGCGGCTCGTTCAGCAGCCCGGTTTCTCAGTATTCTATTGATTGAAGATACGCTAGGCGCGGTCGCGTTCGTACATACACCTGGGAACAATTATGATCGAATTAGACTAATCTGTCAATACAAAAATTGTCTATCACTGTGTCATGGGAAAAGGGATACTCTTTAATAAAGTTCCAGAGGCTCTTTTATCTTTGTCTTTTAATAAATTTAAGAAATGTATTAAAGAAAAGCTGTTAAAAAGGCTTACTATAAAGTTAACGATTATCTAGTTGATAAAAGAGCCTGGGACTAGTGATACACAGGCTACTTCTAATTAATTTGCGATATTTGTTTTAAAAAAAAGTGTTGATTTTCTGATAATGATTTGCTGTTTTAAAAGTGTACCGAGAGTTTTTACACCGGCTTTTTCTCTCGGCCTACACCCTCTGACTTCTTTGCCGATGAGTAGGGATGCCTACAGATTCAAATTGACTGACGTGGATTAAGTGATACCTGTTATATGTTAATTATTACACCATATATATATATAGCTTTAAAGTTGCAATTTCTAAATTGAGACTGATTCCTTAGAAACATTGGAGGGTTTATTTTGAATTGTTAACACAACATTCTCTTTTCATTCTCTTAGAACAAACAATTCATACATTTTACAGAACTTTATGTAACATAAAATACAAAAAATAAATCAGAGGCGTTACAACTTTTTTAGGTCTGGGCCTCAGATGTCTGTATCTGTTTCATGATCATATTTTGTCAATCTAATATGCAAGTAGTTGATCAGCATCCTATGCCTGACGCACGCCCTCGACCTTTTGGGTCTACACGCTGTGCTTCACCGTTTGAGCGGATAAGCTGGGGATTGAACCTACGACCTCAGGGATGAGAATCGCACGCTGAAGCCACTAGGTTAACATTGTACTTTGAATAATTTTATTTATAATATATTGGCATAAATCCGTGCAGTAAATAATATGTTATTAAAAAATTATTTCCTGCTTCAAGTCATCGGGTAACTAATGCATAATTGCAGTTTTCTCGTCTATTTCTTGTTGTGATAATTATCAGTAAACGCGTTTGAGCTGAGGCGTCAGTGGTCGCATTTAAATCGTTCGCCATTAAAGAACTAGTCCGCCTCGGTTTCGTACTTGAATGCAATATTTTTAATACTTGATGGTATTAGTCCTGTTAAATAGACTATTGCTGTGGGGTATAAATACACTATTTGCTGTGTTCGTGATCTAGAAAATCGGTCTTAATTTTAGATTTATTAATCACTTTCTAAGCAAAGTTAAACCTATAACAGTTTAAGTTGTATTTTGAGATTTATTAAGATGAATTTTTAATGTATTATTTTATTTATTTATTTCGTCGAAGTCGCATTTATTCTTAATACTCCGTAGCTTCCGCGATAGCTTAAAGAAGGCAAGGCTTAAATATTGGTGGTTACGAGTAGGTATGTACGGGCTGCGCGACACAAAAATTTTGATTTTCCTGACTTTAAAAACCGTAAGTTAAGTCTAAAAATTATTGACATATACTTGAATTATTGTACTATATAAAAGTTAATTTAAAAAGTTCCCTGTGGCAGTGTCTTTATATCCAGTCGCTGTTGTAGGTCAATTTCGACTGGGATATAAAGACGTATCGTATCGTAATTGTACTCTAAAAATAACCTTACAGTGAATACCAATAAATAAATAGTAATAAATATTAAACTTCATGTTGTATAATAAAACTTTTAGTTATTTAAATTACTATAACACATAGACCTGTTTAATAATCAATAAATGAACACATAGATGTTTAAAAAATTGTAATAATAACGAATAATATGTTATAAAATCTGCCTTATAGTGAATACCTAATAATGATTATAAAGTATTTCGTCTATATAAGGAAATACAGTTCACTAATCAGGCAATGCATAAACAGTCGTGGAGGTTCCTACTCTGTTAAGATGCGTGATCGCGTGCGTGCCAATACAACCTTGGTAGCCATCCCATGTAATTTTCAGGAAATACTTCGAGTAATATGTATACATTAATAATAGGCTGTCCGTTTGTAATTGTCGTAGAATTCGTTGTAAAGCTACTGAGCACTCGACTTGTAATAAGTATTAGGTTTTTGTCGTAATTGTTGCAATTACAGAGGTTTTTACTAGCTTCGGGGATTTGTAATAGGAAAATCAGATGCTTTAGATAAACTTGACCATAGTTTTTCAATAATGAAAAATTACTTGATGTAAGAGGACATGTTAATAAAGCACAGACTGTGCCTGGAACTGTTCTGCGACAAAATTATTAAAGATATTTAATAATTTTATTCATCAAATTTGAAGCCCGGCCCGCCCATGAATATTGTAAACAATAATATTATAGATACCGGCAAACTTCTTGAGTATTAAACAAGGGAGAGAGGGGAAGGTTGCAACTGATTTACTAATCACGCGATCGACACGTCACTCTCCCGTCGGCGCGCACCACCGCCTCCCAGTGATGCCTAAAAATCGCTTCTGCGCAGGCAAGGACATTTGTTCAAGATGTTTGCCGGTATCTGTACCTGTGTACCGTATCTCGCGAGACGCGTAACACGACTGAGTATGATTTTAAATGAAAATTTTAATAAAAATATAAGGATAAAAAAAGTTCCTGGACAATACAGCAGTAGAGTAGATCGAGAAAAAAAATGTATGCACTCAGTTCTTAAATTTTCCATTCTATTTATAGTTAACTATTGAATTCTACATATTGTTCGTGTTCAGCGTCAAATAGAATCGAAAGTCGATGTAATTGTTGGCTTAATTGTCGGTAACAAGTACCAATGGTAATCAGTAGACGGAATATGTATATTTTGTGTAAATAGCAGCAAATTGTCTTTACGACATTTTGAGTAATTACGATGAATAGCGCATTTAGGTGTTTTTGTTCGAATGGTAATAATAATTGCAAACCTCTCACTATTATTATATTAATAACTGACTTAAATGTTAGAAATATTGTAATGTTCGGAAAGAAGTGTGAAGATATTCTAAAGGTCGCATCTATTTAATTTTTTTTTATGTAATAGCAAACGGGCAGGAGGTTCACCTGATGTTAAGTAATACCACCACGACACTCACATTGCCAGGAGGTTCACAAGCGCGTTGCCGGCCTTTCAGGAATTGGTACGCTTTTGAAGTTATACTTCTTTAGGCGCGTTATGAAAAATGTATGAGAGTGAAATTTTACGATACAAAATTAACAGAATGAAGTTGCCCACGGAAGATGTTACGGCATTGGACATAATTTAAAAACAACATTCGAATTATAATATAATTTATGTTACACTTAATGTAAGAGAGTAATAATAAATATTTATTTAATTAATTTTTCAAATGTAAACTGAACTTTATTGACTATAATGACTCCTTTTCCAGTCTTTGATTATTTAATTGTAATTAATTATTTGCATGCAATCAAAAACTATTTTTAATAATGCCAAAGAAGTATAACTTCTTACGCGCGTACATAAGTACACGCACCCTTTTTTTTCTTGAAGGACTTGAAGTCGAATTCGTTCGGAAATACTTTAGTGGGCAGCTGGTCCCACATAGCGGTGGTGCGCGGCTTAAACTGCCTCAAAAAACGCTCAGTTGTGGAACGACGGACATATTATTATGCCTTGACGTACGATAATGAAACATATCTGCAGGTATTAGACCGAACAACTCCTCAGAACACTCTCCATGGTAAATGCGGTAGAAGATGCAGAGAGACCCCACATCTCTACGCAATGCTAAGGGATCAAGCCGCACGGAAAGTGACTGGTCGTTGACGATTCGAATCGCTCTTCGTTGAATACGGTCTGAGCCAAGGCTGTACATTTTGCTCACTCAGACGATTTCATAAATCATGGGAGTTACACCCCGAGAGTATAATTGGACGCAGGCTTTTTAACTGTTACATTGCAGTCATTCGTTTCATAGCAATTAACATTTCATTATTTCGCTTATATTCTATTGTTGTACTCGTGGTTAATATAAAGTCAAAAATCCTCTTATTTAAAGCACCCCGATGACCGTACACGGTCTTACACATAAGAAAATGGCGTCTCACATTTAATGTGGTCACGGTTAGTAATGAAGCCCCATTGTGCTCTCGAGTAAAACACAAAGCCTACCTGTTATAATTTACCCAAAACACAAAGCCTTTTATAGCATAATGGTAATGATCAGTTGCGCGCCTCTGTTCATTGTTAGCACGTCGAAATAACAAAAAAGTGCTTCACAATTTGTTGACTTCGTAATCGGTGATGCCTCCATAGAAAAGGCTTTGAATGGTCGTCCGGTTAAAAGCCAACGGAAAACGTCTTAATCGGGTAATAAAAAATATACATGAAAATTGCTGACAAACGTTTCGTAGAATATGCTTTTTGATCACATCTGTCCAGAAAATATTCAAATTCTGTCCATGTAGGCATAAAAATTAATCAGTGGCGCTACAACCTCTTTAGGTCTTGGTCCAGATTTCTGAATCTGTTTCATGATCATTTTTAAATCAAGTAGGTGATCAGCCTCCAGTGTCAACACGCCGTTGACTGTTTGGGTCTAAGACGGTTTCCTCACGATGTTATCCTTCACCGTTCGAGCAAATGTTAAATGCGCACATAGAAAGAAAGTCCATTGGTGCACAGCCCGGGATCGAACCTATGACCTTAGGTATGACAGTCGCACGCTGAAGGCCCTAGGCCAACACTGCTCGTGTAGGCTTGTAGTTCAGTCTTAATAATAATAAGCGAATAACTGGATATCCATAGTTGCTTCCCTCACACTTTGAAATTAATTTCCCTTTACCTTTTTTATGTTTTATCTCTTCGTGTTTATGTTTGCCAATAAATGCTTATGACATTAAATATTGTATTCTATTTTAATTATACCAATGTATCAGAGTGCCGAACGTTGGCAAGCTTTTATAAATAAATAATTAATAGATTTTTGGTATTTCTGGAGCTAGTAGTTAATAAAAGTAGGGAGCTAGTAGAATAATAGTCGATACCTCATAATATGCAAAAACGTAATACAAATTTAAACACAGACATAAAACATAGTCATTACATATAGTATTGATGTTTTTCTATATATAATAAGAGCCCTTATTATATAAAAAAAGAGCTTACGGGACACCCATAAAGGGCAATCAGCCCATAGACACCCATTTTTAGTTGCCGTTGCCGGCCTACGAGGGAGGAGTACACTCTAAGTTTGAATAGTTGGAGGTTGTACCTCTCAGGGAAGACCCCACCAGGAGTCGATTCTAGAACACTCGAGACTTCGAGAACAATTCTTCAGAACACTCACCATAGTACACTTTGTAGCAAACGCAAAGAGACGCAATGTCTCTGCGTAGAGAGAGAGGACCAAGCAAATCTGCTTGGTTACGCAGTAATGCGTTGGAAATTGACAATTCGACAAACCGTCCGTAAGGAAGAATCTGGTTGTTCCTTTTGACCATATTCAGAGAATTTGATGTTTAAGATTATTTAACGAAACTAGGATGGTTTATCTAGTTTGTGCTTGAAATGTCTGTTTATCCAAAAAAAAACTTATAAAATATATCGATCTTTTGATAAATTATAATAAAATCCTCCTTTAAATCAGTTTACCATTAACCCAAATAGTTAAAAAGCCATAAAAAGGTTTAGTTTAGCAACGCGTTATTAATGTCTAACAAAAAACTGTATATAAAACAGTTAAATCGGTTTTGTTCCGTAACGAGGCATAATCGAAAATGTAAGCAATCTTGTCGTTGGAGGCTTTGGATTCTTTACTTTTTACTTTAGATTCCGCTTTTTATTTTACACTTGCGTACTTTAGTTAAATGAGATTTCCTTATACAAACGTTGCTTCTGTTTACGTTCGCCTCATTGAATATATTATACAGAGGTATAGTCTCTATATATAAAATTCTCGGGACTCAATGTTCGTTCCCATACTTCTCCGAAACGGCTCGACCGGTTCTTATGAAATTTTTTATGTATATTCAGTAAGTCTGAGAATCGGCTACTATTTCTAACCCCTAAGTGATAAGGGGTGACCCTACATTTTTTTTTTCGAAAAAAACATTTCTTTTTATTTTTTTAAGATACAGAATACAAAAATACATACAACCCCTAATTTTCACCCCTCTACGAGCAACCCCTTTTTTATTACTGTAGATAGTTAATTTTATTGAACTAAAAAAATGTTTCCTTGAAATAATTTACATGGCAAAACAAACGTTTGCCGGGTCAGCTAGTATAGTATATTATTACTATAATAAACAATATATAATGTATAAATTCTTATGTGTAGTCATATGTATCTATGAAGAATATTTTTTTAGTAAAACATGCTTTTAAAGTTCACTAAAAAGTATTAAATTACAATATGAATGCTAATTCTTTAGTCTTCAAGACATTATTATATGCAGGAAATCGCAAATAATAGCTTGCCTGTTAACATTTATGCTCATTAAAAAATACAGTAAACACCCCTGGTCAATGTTCTAAATAATTATTTTGATGGATAATTCTTTATAGTGACACTCAATAGTTAGCCTATAAATAAAATCGGTAAACACCTCCAATGTTCTAAATTCAAATTAAGTATTAAATCATTATTTTGATACCACGCTAAGTATATCTAAGTGTTTGTTTTGAAAAAGATCATTATCCGACAACAGGTTGCAGGTGGGAACCAAGATATCTATAATTGTTCTTTTAATGATTTGGGATCAACTCAGATTCTAAATGCTTAGTCATGCCCACGCAATTTGTCTAAAGTCGTTTTATCATGATTAGTCACAACGCTCGTTGTCTATTAAAATTTTCAATTCTTTTTTTAAATATAGAACAAGGGGCTCATTTTATATATAGAAGAGGGGGCATACGGGCAGGAGGCTCATCTGATGTTAAGTGATACCGCCGCCTATGGGCACTCAATGTCCGAGGGCTCACCAGTGCGTTGCCGGTCTTTTAAGAATCGGTCGTTTCTTGATGACTTTAAGTCGAATTGGTTCGGAAATACTTCAGAGGGCAGATGGTTCCACTAGTATTTTAATGAATCGAAGATAGATTTTCTGTATAGAGGCTTTGCCATGATCGCTAAAAGGTGTTCGGCTTTCCGTAAAGTTTGCCTACTAGAGATAATTGTGCACATAGCACATCAACACTGTTTAAAAAAAAATTAAATACCTATGTACATAATTTTAGGTGTTTTAATTTTTTTTAAAACTAATTATTATAATTTGAAAAAGTAATTTATTTATTTCGTAATCATACAGCTGACAAAAATCATATACAAAAACAAACAATTACACTAAAAGTATAGCCAAAGATGGCCATAATATTTACAAAAAGGTTCAAACATTTACAAAAGGGAAAAATTATTCAAAACATTTAAGTAAGTAATACCTAATTTGGCTGTGATGGTGTAAAAGTGAAGGTATGTATGTGAAGGTGTGTATGTGGGGTATGCTCTTGATGCAGGACATTATGCACTATGGATATTCTTAATACTAATTTTAACCATATTCCGCGATAACTTAACCAATTCAAGTCTTAAATATTCGCGATTCTATGCCGGTATGTTATATTTTTAATAGAATCGCGCAGGTAGATAGAATTTAATGGCGAAAATGTTCGTGTCGTCAAAATTTACGGATGGTCCCTTATCACTCCCATAGCTAATTTAAATTTAGAACATTCCTTCCGGACACTATCTTCCCAATTTTTGCTGAATTTCGTCGGTAATAAAAACCTTGTTAGAAGTACCTGCCTAAAAGCGTGGCATGTCCGAAGATAAGCTCCGGCGCCGACGCCTTAGTGTTTAATCGGGTTAATTTATCGATAATTGACGGAAAACCTTTTTGTTTGTATTGGATAGTAACAGTAATTGTCACGCCTCCGAAGATTTACGTTCGCTTCTAAATTGAGACATTAACAAACGGATCTTGTGCCTAATGGCCCGGAATGAATTTATTTGTTTAAGCCGACTGTCTGATAAATTTGATTAGGGTCATTATGTCTGACCTGTCTTGAGGTTCGGGGTTTTCTTCCTGGATTTAAAAATTTCACTTTAAAGATTTGACTTATCACTGTCGCTTTTAATGCTCCAATGAATATCTCGCTCTTGCAACTTAATTAGTAATATTTTTCAAAATATATTTTACAACAATCTTCCTATTAATGTTGTGAATCACGCTCTTAATATGCTTTAAATTTGTATATATGTATAAGATTTTTGACGTCAAATTTTCTTGTGTTTTAAGCATACATATTGTTCTAGGACTTCTAAATAAATAAATGTAGACGCAGAAATGTGCGTGTCCCATATCTAGATACTACAACAGACGCAAATGATATCAAAGGACTTTATAAAATTATAAAAATCTCCAGTTCCTTTCTTTATTTCCAGACTTATCAAAATTATACAAATTTTCAGATAATTATACAACAGTACAACAAATGAGAAACAATTGCATATAGGTCAAACTCTTTAAAAATGGAAAGCAATACCTTTAATACTTAATTAAGACTTTAAAACAAACAAAGGGCTAGGTTTTTGAATTCAATTTTATTTAAACAAAATTTACTTTAAAATATTTAAATTTTAATCTATTATAATAAATTATAAGTCTTGTTCACCAAGATTGTTGATAAGATGTTTATAGTTGCCGATAAGCTAAACGCGTAGGAGTGTAATTTCCCTAAATTATACGCAATGCCACTATAGTAGATTTCGTTAATAATGACATTTATCTCTTTCAAATTAATATCGCGCTGTGATGGTAAAGTATAGTTTCTTTCTTCATAGCACAATCTTTAGGATTGATATAGAGAACCTAATTTTATAAGGCTGCTCGCTGAGTGTTTTATTCCCTGGCCTGGTACTAGGATTATATATGTATATATAATACTATACAGAGAAGTTAAAACTATATAACAATTGAATTTTGTCAACATTTCAGTAGTAATAAATAATAAAAATCAGTGGCGCTACAACCTTTATAGTTTTGGCCTTTGATTTGTGTATCTGTTTCATCATCATTAGTCAATGTAATAGGCAAGTAGGTGATAAGCCACCTGTGCTTGACATACGCCGTCGATGTGTGGTACTAAGGGATGCCGGTTTCCTCACGATGTTGTACTTTACCGTTCGAGCGAATGTTCAATGCATACATAAAAAGAAAATCCATTGCTGCACGGCCGGGGTTCAAACCTACGACCTCAGGGATGCACGCTGAAGCCACCAGGCCAACTCTGCTTTATTAGTAATAGTTTTATCAAATCAGTTTAAGCGGCAATAAATTACAATAAATTCATTCGCTAGTTAATGATTTAGTTGTAAATTTTTATATTAACTTTTTTTATTTTAAAATTTCTTATTACCTGGGTAGTTTTAGCGATAACGATGCGCAGCTATTTTTATAACTGTTACTTTTTTAATTGTATTAAAATTTAAATGTAAATAAGTAAACTACTTTCCAGGAATATATACCGACATGAGTGAACTAAATAAATGGCTAGCATAATACAAGAAGGCAATCAGGCGGCACCCGTGGAGTGGGACTCGTAAAAAAGGTGTTTGCCGACAGGGGGCCCTACTGAGCTGCGCCCGCGCACTTCCCCATTTCAATTAGCAATGAACGGGCAAATTAACAGACGTGCCAACGTGATTAACAGCTTTTGTAACACCTTTGACATTTGATTTATGAATCCGTATAATAGAGCCTACTTTTTGTCACTTACATATTACACAGAAAATGTTATGACAGAGATAGGATAAATTTGTGTGTGTATTTTTGGTTAAGATTTAGAAAAGAGACTTAGCGTTATAAATTAATTAAAAAAAGAGTTAGTGACTAGTTAGTGGGAATGCCGCTAATTTTCGGTAGCTTAAAGCTATTTCAATAATATGTCAATAGAAAATTACGCATCTAAAGTAAGATAATCGGCTCCAGGTCTTCGTCAACCGCTGTTTATGCAGTATTCTGGGTATCTACTGGCCCGAGAAGATCTCTAACGAGCAACTTTGGAAGCGCTGCCGAAACCCTGATTAGCCCGCAGATCAAGTGACGCAAGTGGAAATGGATAGGCCATGGATAGGCTAATCCGAGGAGTTTTTAGAGAAAGTTTGAGTGGAACGCGTAAAGAAATCGGAAGAAATAGCCGTCCTGGCGTCATACAGTTGCAGATGGGGCAAAGAGAGCCGGAAAGACTTGAAGCGAGGTAAAATACGAGGCTCAAGACCGAATGCGATGGAGACTCTCTGTGGACTCTCTGTCCCATCTTAGCTCGTGGCTTTAACTCAAAATGCAGGGTGATATAGGAGTTCCAAATTCTGAAACCCCTTTGCGTTTCTAGCTCTCGAAGAAAGTCTTATCAACATATGTATTTTGATTCCTTAATGAATGGTAGAGAAGAGATATTCTTATAGAAACTATGCCAGTCTTATTGCGCCGTTCTAATTATTGATCTTTCTCTTATCATAAATACAATTTGACAAAAAGACGAAAGAGTTTCGATAATTATAAAAAATAAAATAAAATAATGTTTATTATTTAACATAAGATACAGGTATCACGTATTCCACGTCATTAAATTTGAATCTGTAGGCATCCCTACTCATCGGCAAAGAAGACAGAGGGTGTAGGCCGAGAGAAAAAGCCGGCGTCAAAAACTCTCGGTGGTTGCGCCGGATTGTTATTTTTATAATAATTTTTGATTTTTAAATAATGGTTGCTCAATACATATACCCATCCTAATATCTCCTAGACGCATGTCTCATCACCCACCTATTTTATGTCCCAATCCTATGACGGTACTAGTTCCGGAACGGGCTATAGGTGGCGCGCACGACGATGAGTCTCTAATAAGAATTAATTAGTGACAATTTTGATGACCCGCGTTATGGTTGTTTAATCGCCGCACGCTCGCACCGCTTCCTTTTTAAACATTTAATTTTTTTATTATAAACTTTAACTATACTTAATTTCATTAAACTTTAACTTAATTATAATTTGTGAAAGTGATTGGTCATTGGTGTACAACAAAGGAAAGAAGCCACTAGAAGAAGCCACGAGGTTGAAGGTACTGTGCCGTCATCCTTTCTTTCTTTTTCCCATTGTCCATTATTGAGCAATCATATTAGGTAACAATAAGAAAAAATACAGTCCACTATATAACCACTTCAAATATTTAGCTTATAGGTATAAAGTTTTATAAAGTATCATCCCGCGCCTCCATTAAAAGTTGGTCCTTCGAGCCGGATATATTTCTTAGCTTAAAGTTTTTACCTACGCTCCGCTTATTTTCGCTTAGTATAATAATTTAGCTAAGCAATTGTAATGTTATGCTTATAACATTTCGATCATTAATTGCATCGCTTTGTTAAACGTACGCGTGACCTTGGCATAGTTTGTCGGTCACTGCAACATATTTGCACTTCAGTAAACTTTATACCTAATTATTCTTAATTGCTTTTCTATTCTATTATATTGAATAACTATAATTTTACCGCTATTTTAAATTAAAAATGCCGAAGAGTGATAAGCTTTCGGAATCTACAGATCTAGCTGTAGATATACAACTCGTATTATTAGAACAAAAACGGAATACAATATTCATTTGTTTACAAGAGGTATTTGACTTATCTAAAGATGCGGATTGTGACCCTTTGATGAGGGAAAACTTTCTCGACGCGAGTAGTAATATTGAAACGTTACGCTCAGACTTTATTAAAATCTTAGATGATTATAATAATCGCTTGTTATCTTTAAATCCTAAGGCGACTTCGGAATTTAAAAGTTTAATTGCATTCGAGCGGCTTTACAGCCGCGTCAAGCGCTTAGTTTCACTGTACAGCTGTAGTGCTAATAAAACTGATAAGGATACGCCGCGGAGACTTAAGCCCTATTTGCCTCCTATCGAGTTGGTATCTTTCGACGGGGATATCAGGTCTTGGCCTTTATTCTATAATAACTTTAAGACTACCATACATGAAAATGAATCACTTACGGACGGTGAAAAGATATATTACTTATTAGGAAAACTAACAGGCAAAGCAAAATCGGCTTGCGCCGGGCTTACACCTTGCGCCGAAAATTATCAAATAATTTATAAAACACTTATTGATAAATTTGAAGACAAGCGTTATCTCGCAACCTCGTATTTAGATCAAATTTACGATATTAAGGCGATGTCTATCGCAAACGCAAATAACCTTGAGCAATTTTTAGAAACATTTTCTTCTTCAGTTGCCGCTCTTGAGCATTTAAAGCTAGATAACCTAGCCGATTTCATATTTATGTATATGGCTTTAAAAAAAATAGATATTGAAACAGTTCGTTTTATTCGAACTGTATAAACGCAGTTCGGATATACCAACATGTAGCGAGTTTATAAGTTTTATTCGCGAACACCTAAAAATATTACAACGCACTTCAGGTAAATATGATGCTAAGAAAACTTTGGAACGTAAATATGATACGACAAGCAAAATTTCAAAACCAACGCATACATACCTAAATACGGCGACTGCACCTACGCAGCCGGTGTGTTCCCTATGTAATACGCGACACGAACATTTGTATACATGCTCAACTTTTCATAACATGACCGCTAACGATCGTTTTAAATTTGTTAAGGCGAATAATCTGTGCGTGAACTGCTTAGGGAAGCACCGATTAACTGCCTGTAACTCTTCTTCACGCTGCCGCCGGTGTAATAATTTACATCACACCATGCTACACTTTGATAACAATAACAGCGCCGCAGCCACGGGCACCACGTCTGGTGACAGTACTTCACGCACTTTACCTGCTGCCACGCTGCGCAATGCCGCTTCCACTGTGCGCCTTGCCACTGCCAGCACTTCGGTTGACAGTAGTACCGCTAATAAAGGGCGAACTTCGGTGATACCCACGCAACCCCATGACGTCACATTGTGTTCCTTATCTAATTGTAATGCTTCCCGCACACCTACTACGGTGTTACTCGCTACCGCACGCGTTGTTGTTTTCGATACGCAAGGTAGGGAACATAATGTGCGCGCTTTATTGGACAGTGCCTCGCAAAGTAATTTCGCCAGTCGCAGCTTATGCCAGCGGTTGGGTTTAGAGACAAACCAGAAACCCTCATGTTCAGTGGTTAAAGGGATTGGAGGTACTACTAAGCCAATTCTAAGTTCGGTTTCGGTGAAATTCTTTTCCCGCTTTGATCTCAGTGTGTGTTTTAGCATGGACTCGCTCGTAGTCGACAAGGTCACGGAGCGCTTGCCCACTGTGTCTGTGGATATTTCGTCGTTGATCAATTTTAATAATTTACCTTTAGCTGACGATACCTACGCTGCCCCTGGAGATATTGATTTGTTGATTGGAGCATCAATCTTTCCTCACCTTCTCTTATCTCGTAAAGTTCAAGGTCAGTCTGATTGTCTCTCACCGCTCGCTTTAGAGACCGTGTTAGGTTATGTTATTGTCGGCTCTGCTCCTGCTCTAGTTGATAATCACGCGTCTGTCTCATATTGTTGTGCTACAGACCCGCTTGACGCTGCTGTACGTAAATTCTGGCAGATAGAAGAAGTAAGCGCCCGCAACTATTGAGTCCAGATGATAAGGCGTGTGAAGATATCTATAGCAGCACGACTACCCGTGATACGGATGGTCGATACATGGTCGCGCTTCCATTTAAAGGGGATGTATTTTCATTAGGTGATTCATTTAAGAAATCTAAAAATCGCTTTCTTTGTTTAGAACGTAAAATGCAGGCATCACCTAAATTAAAGGAGGCGTATGATAACGTGATTAGTGAATATTTAAATAAGGGTTATATTTCTCCCGCTCCTCTAGACACTGAAGAAACTCGGAATTTACCCTCATATACAATACCTCACCATGGTATAATAAGAGAAGATAAACTTACTTCTAAATTACGCATCGTCCTGGACGGTAGTTCAAAGTCCAGTTCCAAAATCTCGCTTAATGACATTTTATATAATGGGCAAAATCTGCAAGGAAACTTATTTCATATTATTGTTAATTTTCGCTTATTTCGTATCGCTCTCTCCGCTGACATTCGTCAAATGTTTCTTTGCATTGGAGTTCGGCCATGTGACCGAAGGTTCCAACGCATTCTGTATCGTTTTTCGCCGCAAGAACCCTTGAAGGTTTATGAATTTAACCGCGTTTGTTTCGGACTGAAGTCTAGCCCGTTTCACGCTCTTCGTACCATAAAGCAACTAGTTTTGGATGAAGGTGCTTCTTATCCGCGAGCACAGCAAACAGTCAACACTGGTTTGTATATGGATGATTTTGTCTACAGCATTGACAACGAAGATGAGGCTATTTCCACCGCTGCGGAAGTAATCGCTTTGATGAAAGCCGGACAATTTGATCTTGTTAAATGGACAAGCAATTCACAAAGAGTCTTGGATTCTATTACGCCGTCGCATCGTCTCTCTGCTGTAAAGGAGTTTGATGACTCTGATTCGCATAAGGTACTAGGACTATGCTGGTCACCCGCAACAGATAATTTTAGTCTTAAAATCTGTACAACCGCTGAATCATGTACAAAGCGTACTATTCTGTCGTGTGTCGCTAGGATATGGGACGTCATGGGATTTGTTGCACCCGTGGTCTTATACGCAAAACTTCTCATAAAACAACTTTGGTTGTGTGAATGTGATTGGGATGATATACCACCCGACCACATCATTCAACAGTGGTCCCGTTTTAAGGAGGAACTTCCTCTTCTTGGAAAAATTAAAATTCCACGACATGTTGGCATCGCGTCCGGTGATGTTGTAACCGTCGTGGGCTTCGCGGACGCAAGTGAAAGGGCCTACGGAGGAGTTGTGTACTTTCATGTAAGAGACAGTCAAGGTCTTCGCAAAAACTCATTTAGTCTGATAAGCGCTAAATCTAAAGTGTCACCTCGTAAGGTGGTTTCGCTAGCACGTCTCGAGCTTTGTGCAATATTAGTCCTAAGCAACTTAATTGCTAATGTAATTAATACTTGTAACAATCGCATTAATATAGATCGTGTTTTCGCATTCTCAGACTCGACTGTAGCTCTTTGTTGGGTGCATTCTTCGCCCCATCGTTGGGATACTTTCGTTGCTAATAGAGTCTCTAAGATTCAGAATGAATTTCCACCGCGAACATTTTATCACATCGCTGGCCATGAAAACCCCGCTGATTGTTTATCTCGTGGCCTTAATCCCGCACAAATCATTGATCATCCGCTTTGGTTCTGCGGTCCTCAATGGATTCTATCAGATCCAAGTTTTTGGCCTGTTATGGATTTTAATCCATCTACTGTGTCTCAGCCTCCAGAAGTAAAGAAGCATGTAACTCTTTTCACTGCTGAAGACTGTGAAAAGGTTGAGAAAAGTTTTTTAATTACGCTTGCAAATCGTTTTCATCTTGGTCAAAGCTTTTACGCATTGTCGTTTATATCTGTCGTTTTGTTAAATTATTGCCTCGGCGTAGTACTATAATCGCAGCGGATTTAGATTACGCTGAGAATTTAATACTGAGTGACCTTCAACGGTCCCACTTCTTCAACGAAATCGCTAGCTTACGTACAGGCAAGCGATGTACCCCTGCTTTTCAGCGCCTCAAGCCATTCTGTCAGAACAAACTTCTTAGAGTCGGAGGACGGTTGAGTAACGCCGATATAAAATTTGATAGTAAGCACCCACTCATACTTCCTCGGAAAGGTCATATTTTGAATCTTATAGTGGATTACTATCACAAATTGAATTGCCATGCAGGTCCGGAGCTATTGATGTCCATACTGCGACAAAAATATTGGATTTTGTCCGCTCGAAATTTAATTCGAAGCCGGGTTCACAAATGTTTACCCTGTTTTCGACTCCGCGCTAAACCAAATTTTCCTGAAATGGCCGATCATCGCTCCTGCCGAGTTACACCAGTCGCTAAACCCTTCGTACATACTGGCACTGATTACGCGGGTCCCTTTAAAGTGAGTAGTTCGCGTGGACGCGGAATTCGATCGTTCAAGGCATACGTATGTCTTTTTGTGTGCTTAACCACCCGCGCTGTTCACATAGAAGTTGCAGGTGATTTAAGCACAGCTAGCTTCCTTGGAGCTTTTAAGCGTTTTCTATCACGCCGTGGTCCCGTGGCTCGCGTGTACTCAGATAACGGCACTAATTACGTAGGCGCAAAGCGCACGCTTTCAGAGTTACACGACTTCTTAGTTTCAAAACACTTTAACTCTGAGTTTGGTCACGTATTAGCTGAAACTCGCATTGATTGGTCATTAAATACTCCAGCTGCTAGTCATTTTGGTGGCAATTGGGAGACCAATATTAAGAGCCTTAAAACTCATTTATACCGGGTGATAGGTGATCAAATTCTAACTTTCGAGGAGTTCAGCACTGTACTTGCACAGATCGAGGCAGTGATGAACTCGCGGCTACTGTGTCGCACGCTATCCAATGATCCATCGGAACCTCTCGCGTTAACACCCGCTCACTTTTTAAACTTAACACCGCTAAAGTATCTACCAGCTAGAGAAATCGAAGAAGATAGATTACATTTGCTTTCGCGTCATGAGTTAGTTGACAAGCTAGTGCAGTCCTTTTGGAAGCGCTGGAAGTCTGATTACCTTCATACATTGCAAATGCGGAACAAGTGGAACACGCCAGCTAAGCCAATTTCTAACGGCGATATTGTAATAGTTATTGTTGACAATGCACCGCCGCTCCACTGGCCGTTAGGAATAGTGGAGGAAGTTTTCCCTGGTTCAAACGGTGTTATACGTGTGGTCCGCGTTCGCACGGCGTCAGGTACCTATCTACGTCCTGTAGTACGTCTCTGTCCCCTACCTAGCGAATAGTTACATTTGTATAGGTCATTGGTTAGGTTAGTTAGTTTACATTTGTATAAGTCGTTAGTTAAGTTAGTTACTTTAATAAACTTTTCTTTAGATCGCTTTTCATATCGCTATTCATTTACTTTCTAGTTTTCTTGAAGGCAACCCTTCAAACCCGGGGGGAATGGTTGCGCCGGATTGTTATTTTTATAATAATTTTTGATTTTAAATAATGGTTGCTCAATACATATACCCATCCTAATATCTCCTAGACGCATGTCTCATCACCCACCTATTTTATGTCCCAATCCTATGACGGTACTAGTTCCGGAACGGGCTATAGGTGGCGCGCACGACGATGAGTCTCTAATAAGAATTAATTAGTGACAATTTTGATGACCCGCGTTATGGTTGTTTAATCGCCGCACGCTCGCACCGCTTCCTTTTTAAACATTTAATTTTTTTATTATAAACTTTAACTATACTTAATTTCATTAAACTTTAACTTAATTATAATTTGTGAAAGTGATTGGTCATTGGTGTACAACAAAGGAAAGAAGCCACTAGAAGAAGCCACGAGGTTGAAGGTACTGTGCCGTCATCCTTTCTTTCTTTTTCCCATTGTCCATTATTGAGCAATCATATTAGGTAACAATAAGAAAAAATACAGTCCACTATATAACCACTTCAAAAATATAGCTTATAGGTATAAAGTTTTTATATATTAACCACCCGCGCCGCCATAAAAGTTGGGATATATCGCCATAGAGTCTCTAAGATTCAGAATGAATTTCCATCGCAAACATTTTATCACATCGCTGGCCATGAAAACCCCGCTGATTGTTTATCTCGTGGCCTTAGTCCCGCACAAATCATTGATCATCCGCTTTGGTTCTGCGGTCCTCAATGGATTCTATCAGATCCAAGTTTTTGGCCTGTTACGGATTTTAATCCATCTACTGTGTCTCAGCCTCCAGAAGTAAAGAAGCATGTAACTCTTTTCACTGCTGAAGATTGTGAAAAGGTTGAGAAAAGTTTTTTAATTACGCTTGCAAATCGTTTTTCATCTTGGTCAAAGCTTTTACGCATTGTCGTTTATATCTGTCGTTTTGTTAAATTATTGCCTCGGCGTAGTACTATAATCGCAGCGGATTTAGATTACGCTGAGAATTTAATACTGAGTGACCTTCAACGGTCCCACTTCTTCAACGAAATCGCTAGCTTACGTACAGGCAAGCGATGTACCCTGCTTTTCAGCGCCTCAAGCCATTCTGTCAGAACAAACTTCTTAGAGTCGGAGGACGGTTGAGTAACGCCGATATAAAATTTGATAGTAAGCACCCACTCATACTTCCTCGGAAAGGTCATATTTTGAACCTTATAGTGGATTACTATCACAAATTGAATTGCCATGCAGGTCCGGAGCTATTGATGTCCATACTGCGACAAAAATATAGGATTTTGTCCGCTCGAAATTTAATTCGAAGCCGGGTTCACAAATGTTTACCCTGTTTTCGACTCCGCGCTAAACCAAATTTTCCTGAAATGGCCGATCATCGCTCCTGCCGAGTTACACCAGTCGCTAAACCCTTCGTACATACTGGCACTGATTACGCGGGTCCCTTTAAAGTGAGTAGTTCGCGTGGACGCGGAATTCGATCGTTCAAGGCATACGTATGTCTTTTTGTGTGCTTAACCACCCGCGCTGTTCACATAGAAGTTGCAGGTGATTTAAGCACAGCTAGCTTCCTTGGAGCTTTTAAGCGTTTTCTATCACGCCGTGGTCCCGTGGCTCGCGTGTACTCAGATAACGGCACTAATTACGTAGGCGCAAAGCGCACGCTTTCAGAGTTACACGACTTCTTAGTTTCAAAACACTTTAACTCTGAGTTTGGTCACGTATTAGCTGAAACTCGCATTGATTGGTCATTAAATACTCCAGCTGCTAGTCATTTTGGTGGCAATTGGGAGACCAATATTAAGAGCCTTAAAACTCATTTATACCGGGTGATAGGTGATCAAATTCTAACTTTCGAGGAGTTCAGCACTGTACTTGCACAGATCGAGGCAGTGATGAACTCGCGGCCACTGTGTCGCACGCTATCCAATGATCCATCGGAACCTCTCGCGTTAACACCCGCTCACTTTTTTAAACTTAACACCGCTAAAAGTATCTACCAGCTAGAGAAATCGAAGAAGATAGATTACATTTGCTTTCGCGTCATGAGTTAGTTGACAAGCTAGTGCAGTCCTTTTGGAAGCGCTGGAAGTCTGATTACCTTCATACATTGCAAATGCGGAACAAGTGGAACACGCCAGCTAAGCCAATTTCTAACGGCGATGTTGTAATAGTTATTGTTGACAATGCACCGCCGCTCCACTGGCCGTTAGGAATAGTGGAGGAAGTTTTCCCTGGTTCAAACGGTGTTATACGTGTGGTCCGCGTTCGCACGGCGTCAGGTACCTATCTACGTCCTGTAGTACGTCTCTGTCCCCTACCTTAGCGAATAGTTACATTTGTATAGGTCATTGGTTAGGTTAGTTAGTTTACATTTGTATAAGTCGTTAGTTAAGTTAGTTACTTTAATAAACTTTTCTTTAGATCGCTTTTCATATCGCTATTCATTTACTTTCTAGTTTTTCTTGAAGGCAACCCTTCAAACCCGGGGGAATGGTTGCGCCGGATTGTTATTTTTATAATAATTTTGATTTTAAATAATGGTTGCTCAATACATATACCCATCCTAATAGCTCCTAGACGCATGTCTCATCACCCACCTATTTTATGTCCCAATCCTATGACGGTACTAGTTCCGGAACGGGCTATAGGTGGCGCGCACGACGATGAGTCTCTAATAAGAATTAATTAGTGACAATTTTGATGACCCGCGTTATGGTTGTTTAATCGCCGCACGCTCGCACCGCTTCCTTTTTAAACATTTAATTTTTTTATTATAAACTTTAACTATACTTAATTTCATTAAACTTTAACTTAATTATAATTTGTGAAAGTGATTGGTCATTGGTGTACAACAAAGGAAAGAAGCCACTAGAAGAAGCCACGAGGTTGAAGGTACTGTGCCGTCATCCTTTCTTTCTTTTTCCCATTGTCCATTATTGAGCAATCATATTAGGTAACAATAAGAAAAAATACAGTCCACTATATAACCACTTCAAATATTTAGCTTATAGGTATAAAGTTTTATAAAGTATCATCCCGCGCCTCCACTCGGTACTCTTTTAAAATAGCAAATCATATGTCTGACTACAGTCTGATTAATTTTTGAAGGGATTATTTACCTCCAATTGTTACATATCCATTTGTTTTTCTTCATACTGGAACTATCTAATAGCAAACACAGCTAGGATCCTTTGTTTATAGAAAATGGGCAAACGGGTAGCAGGCTCAACTGATGTTAAGTGATACCGCTATGGACAGTTTCAATACGAGAGGACTCACGAATGCGTTGACGGCCTTTTAAGAATTTTTACGCTCTTTTCTTGAAAGACGCTAAGTCGAATTGGTTCGGAAATACTTTAGATGGTAGCTGGTTCCACATAGTGGTGATTCGCTGCAAAAACTCTCTTAAAACATTTGGTTGTCTGACGGATGTTGACTAAAACTTATAACTTAAAATATAACAATAAAACCACGTCCATATTAATGTTTTAAAAAGTTTTTTTGTATGGGAACCGAATGATGCTGTAACAAATCAATAAATGTATCGGTTTATTGGGAGCAATGACGATTTGATTTATTTCTTCTATACGGAGCGATCTTGTTAGTAAATGTCAAAAAAGTCTCGTAAAAAACTTGAGACTATTTTAAATTGAAAGTGCTTCGGAGTGAACTTCGATGGGGTCACGTTTATAAGGTAGCTGATGCTTAGTTTTGTGTTTTATTTCAACGTGCATTTAAACAACTGTGATTTAAATATATCTACTGTTCTGCTGTAAATAATTATATATACAGATACATCAAATTTATATTTAAATTTTTATTCATACTAGTGATGTATTTGTTTGAAACCTACTGGAAATACGCTTCATAATAAATATCCCTTTTGCTAGAACTCATTGTAGGATTTCAGATCTTCCCGAGTTAATAATTTCTTAATAAATTTTAGAAGCCATTTTTAAGACTAAATATTTTGTAAGCCACTAAACGCTTGAAACATTGTATCAGATGATTTTTTTATTTTTTCTATGTTGTCGTCGGAGGTATTTAATAACATAAGTATATGTACAACCTAAGTAAATGGTATTGGTAACCCGGATAACTAAGCACTACTACCTATTTCTATTAACAACTTTTTGTATAACAATTACAGCAAATTCCAGAAAGATGCCTCTTAACCTAATATTGAACATTATTTCTTTCAAGTTTGTCTCTGTTACTTTTATTCCCATAGCTTGTCGTGATACATGTCGTATCCATACATTGGACATTCGGTCAGGACATGTAACACCGTCTCTTCAGCTGTATTGTAGCACAGACAGCACTTTGTCTAACCCTGAACCTGTAATGTGTGTATTATATATTTCTCAATACTTATATTATTTGTACCTAAAACTGTATACAGTCTACTTAATTTTTTTGTTTTATAAAATGCTTGCGGAGTTGGTTATTAAAAAGCGTAGAAAATCACTATAATTCAAAAGAATTTAACGAATTAAATATGGTCAGTAGCCGAACCGCCTCATAAGACGATATCGATTTTGTTGATAAGTTGCGCAAGCTATTGTAAAAAACCGCTGATTCATGGCGAACAAAGGCAGTAGTGGTCTGCTTATTAAAATTTAGACGATATAAGAGCTGGTGTTTTGATAGCTATAGAAGAAATTAACGAGATCAGTGAATTGGTTCCCGCGTCTGCACAGGTTTTTTTAATACTTTAAAAAAATTCTAATTAACAAAAAAGGAGGTATGTGATATTTTTGGAATTGAATAATATCTGAGTATCTATTTATTACATGTTGGTCCACAAATTTCTCTGACTCTAATACATTGACTGATTAAACTCAGGCAACCTTTCAACTTACTAATAGAGCAGTGTTAGTCTAGTGGCTTCAGTGACTCTCATCCCGAGGTCGTAGGTTCGATCCCCGGCTGTTCACTAATGGACTGTCTATGTGCGCATTTAACATTCGCTCGAAAGGTGAAGGAAAACATCGCGAGGAAACCGACTTGCCTTACCCCCAAAATGTCAACAGCGTGTGTCAGGCACATTATTTCGCCTATTATATTGACAAATGATCATGAAATAGATACAGAAATCTGAGGCTCTAAAACCTCAATTTTTTTATTTCAACTTAGGGAACTGGACTATTTCATCGAAAAAATTCTATTCTATTGTTTTCCATGGCTATTATCATAATTAATATTGTCACAAAATATGCAGAAATATTTTTAGTGTCCTAATGGTTTCACTTAGTTTTAGATCTTCCCAATAAGATTAATACTAAGAATGTTAGAACATTCTAGTCAACAACAGTCAACCAATTTATTACTCGGATACATAACTCTTTATAATTCCGCTAGATGGCTCTTTATCCCAAGTATACCCCCCATTGTTAGCTCACGATAGAATGCTATTCAGTTATGAAATAATCAATTTAACCAATTTCATAAACACGCTCACAGTTGCGCACGCGTCACAATAAAAACTCTATTATGAACGTGCTTATTTTGTAATGAATTCGATTTAATATCTATTCAATTTGTTTATTTCTAATACTTTCACAAATCAAATTTATCCTAACTGTATATCGCATTCTTATGAGTAAAGCCTTCTCAATACAACCTTAAAAGTTTTATCAGTGCTAGGAACACCTATTTAACACATTAGATATGTGAGGCGGCAACAACAGCAGCCATGTTGAGGCATTGGTCGGAGATGCGCCACTCGCCGTAGGTTCGTTTTTAACAGTGAGAGAACTATTCATTATTAAAATAAACTAATAATTCATTGGCGCTATAAATCTGTGCCTCAGATTGCGTCCATTTCTTGGAAAATAACAAACTTTATTTTATGGACAAGGAGGTATTCAGGCTTCTTTAACTGACATTTGATGTTCATTTGGATTCGAACGCATGACCAGCGTCAAAAGATACATGGTTATATCATCCAACACTGCTCGTTTATAGTAGCAATTTCTTACAATTGATTCATATTTTGTCAAACAATAGTCTTAGGTATTGGTTAGTTATGAAAGTAGGTTATTTCTATTTATTTTTATTTAATTCGTGATTCAAATCAAAATCATTTATTCATTTAGGTACAATGTACACTTATGAACGTCAAAAAGAAATACATATTAAATGCTTCTAATTATACATTTACAGCCAGTCTCAAATCAAGGACGTAGAACGGAAGAGAAGAACTGGCAATAAACTCTCAGCCACTCTTTTAAATCGCCAAGTTTTTGTTTTACACAATGTTGTAAGGAGCTACAACCATTATGTTTCACATGACATCTTAAGTAATCAATATTTAAGTAATAAAATAAATTAAAAACAAAGATTTGTCCTCTATCAGCAGGAGGCATGGTGAAATAGGAGCACACACTTACATTCTCGTGGGACCGGCGTGGTTTAATTTATCTAAGACTAATACATATAAAACAAACTTAGAGAAAATAAAAAAGATATACGGAAAGTGCTCATTAAATATTCTTCAATTAATACAGCGCAAGTCGAATGATATTTGTTATAGAAATACCAATAAAATACCTTGCTTTTTATACTAAAAAGGTCTAATTTGTCTGATAGATATTAGTGATAATAATCTCTACTCGTCAGCAGGTGGTCCGCTCCGGTCAACACGCTTTGATAAACCGAAACCATTCTTCAATTAGACGCAATCATAAATACATCACAGCTTCAGTATTCCAATTTGGAAATTCGATTTTTAAATAGTAACTCGGGTTCTTACAATACACATATTTATCAATCGTAATAGAGCATTATTACACAAAAAGCTCTGTTGTGGTAGAATGACCAGCGCTGTGGAACAAGCCTGCTCAACAGCATAATGCGGAGCCAGGGCGTTACAACCACAACATTTCACTTTTTTATTCTTTTTTGATTATTATTATCATTATTTTATGTGTCTTTCGTTAGTAATAAATGTTGTATATGTATATGTCTATTTTAAGTAAGTTCGCTACTCGATTAAAGATTACACCACTAATGTCCCGTGTAATGAATGGGTTAAGTGTCTGGAGAAAGATGGAGATGTTAGAACGCTGAAGTAATCTTCTAATAAGGGCACGGGTAAGCGGTATTCGGGTATCGCCGGCCAGCTCCGACTCACCCATAAATATCATAAGGTTATTTCAGAAGTAGTTGTCTACCGGGCCGTGCGGGAAACGCCAATACCTTGACACTCCCCTGCTGCCTAACTTGTTTCTAGATCTTTCTAGAACTGATCGCATACCTGATAGGTTATTAGGGGTCCGAATTAAAAAAAATACCTGAAGGAAAGAACTGGAGACAGTAAAATTATCACTCCTGTTAAATACGTATTATAGAAGTTATACTGAGCAGGTAATATCAATTATAAAGTATCGTATAACACACTTTAGGACGTGGAAAGGTTTACACTAACATACCAATTCTTAAAAGGACAGCAACGCACACGCGAGCTCCTGACATTGAGTTCCCTTGGGTGGCGCTATCACTTTAGGTCAGCCGTTTGCCCTTTGTATAAAAAAGACTTTGCTGCATCTGTCTCTTTTCATCACAGTGTAAACACAATTTGACAGAAAGAGAGGAAACAGCACGTTTAAACAGTGAAATTAAGCTGATATATTTTTAATTATGTTAAAATAATGAGCAAAGGCAATGATTTAAAATTGAATGCACGTGTGAACGTACGTAGTCTTTCGCTTTATAAAAGCTCACTTCCTGTAAATATATCGGTATTAACAGTAAAAATGAGCATTTATGAATAATTGTTTGCAATTTTCACATACAACGCGGGCATGGGTGCACCGCAATTATTTTAAACACATTTCAACAATTGACGACAAGATCAGTAAATGGAATTGAGTCTTGTTTACATAAAGATAAAGTCTATATTAGATTGTAGTGATTTTATTGGAGCTTTTGTTTTAGAATAAGTTAAACTTTAAAGTAATTGCGACGTGAATTGCAATATTTTAAACATTTACGTAATTTTATTGATTGAAATAAATCTCTCTTCAGTCGGTAGCTCATGTCTAAGCGTCATGGCCAGCAAGGGAACATGGAGCGAATAGTCTGTTTCTTGTTTCCAACGGTTTCTGTCCAGCGATTATTTTATGACAGTGTATAGTTTTGATATCGATGAGTCTTTTACTTGATCCATCTGGTTGGTGAACGGCCACGTGATCTTTTGCCTTCTGTATTTCCAACCACGATCAGATTCTCCAAGTTCTGCGCATTGTATGGCCGAAATATAATATAATTATAAATTGAAATAAATATAATAGACTTAATTTAAGTTTGTTTGTTTGGTTGTTGTAGTTTTAGCTTATAAAACGGTTAAAAAAAACAACGAATAAATGGTATGTAACACAACAGATGAGCCATTTTTAAGTAGATTTTTTATTACTGTAGAAATAGTAAACTGCAACTTTCGTAAAATACTAAACAATATTTTTTTTAATTTATAAATACGTTGTTTTTGAAGTGAAACTTCTTTATCGAGGTTGGAAAAAAATTTAGTGTAACATTTTTTCGTTACGCGTCACATTTTTCGGTTACGCGCCATGTTGCTTTTTGAAGTCAAACTTTTTTATCGGCGTTGGAATGAAACTTCTTTATCGACGTATGGGAGAAATTTTGTAGCAAATCGTCACGTTTTTCAATGATAGTAATAATTCTATTACAATTAATGAAATTCTATAATAATCTTCGTAGTAGTAAGGTAAAATGAAATATTTGTATTCATGTCTATGATAATAAAAGCCTTTTGTTAAACTTTATCTAATTTAACGAATTTCTGTAAAGTTCATATAGTAAGTAGATCATTTTTCGATAAATAAAACCAAAAAAGGTTTCCCTCCCCCCGTGGGCCCCCCCCCCCCCCCCCCCTTTTTTTTTTTTTTTTTTTTTTTTCCCACCTTTGGGGCCCGGGGGGGGCCCCCCCTTATTTTTTTTTTTTTTTTAAAAAAAAAAAAAAAAAAAAAAAAAGGGGGGGGGGGGGAAAACCCCCCCCCTTTCCCCCCCCAAAAAATTTTTTTTTTCAAATCACCCCGAAATTCGACGTGTTTTTTAAAGTTCATTTACAATTTGTCAATAATTTAAAAGTAATTGCCATTAACTTTATAAGCTACCATTAAACCAAATTGCGTAACGTGTTTGAATAATAAACCTTTTAAGACGCTTTACACTTGGAATCACATTAGCACAATGTCTCCATCAAGAATGCTATCGTGTCCTAATCCGGTATCCATATAAACCAGAAAATGTCCAGAACCAGTTACTCTAGAGAAACTGTAATGAGTTATATGTTTAATTGTAACCCTTATTGAATGAGAGGTAAGATCGAAACGATATGGCGGTTGTGATGTTTTGAAATTAAATCGTTTGGTTTCACTATAGAATGCGAGTTTACGTGCAATTATCACAATTGGCTTGTTGGCCTCATATCCGACGCCCATAATACCCACTTGCCTCCACAGCTTATTCAAGGAGCAATCAAATTTTATCAGTTCACTAATTATGTTTATATTAATTTTACACTCGGTAATTGTAAAACATGCTGTTAAAGTCGAATAAAAATAAAGTATATGTTTAATCAAGAATGTTAATTTAAAAGAATCCCGGAAAATTTTGCAAATTAATTTACTTAGTAAATTCGTGTTTATATTTATTATATAATAAAAAAAAGTATTTAAACAAAGAAAACTTAAATAAATTTTTAAAGTTTGGTCCCTGTGGCAGTTTACTGCTGATTTTCTCGGCAGCATTTCCTCGCTGTATTTATTCGTTGAGCAAGAAAATCACCAGCTCTGGGGTCAAATTAAATACCAGGCGCCTTAAAACTTTAATTAGCGTGAATTTGAACCCCACGGCCCAAGAGTCTACTCCAAAGGGAACACAATCAAAAACAGTTATTTACTTTTTAGCTCTAAATTATTAGCTTTTATAGATAAAGAAAAAAGGTATCTTTCGTATATAAACATTATACGTCTCAGAATACTAAATAATAAACGTAACGCAAAATTATTTGGAAATGTCTTTGATGTTGCTTTATACTATATATTTTAGAAATATATGTTATAAGCGGTCACGTTGTTTAAGTAATTTACCTTACTCTTATTGTACGGTTTCTGGGTTGCTTTAAATAATAGAGGATTTTGTTTTTACTCTATAGTAACGCGTACAACAATAGAATAATCGAAATAACGAAATGTTAATTGCTATGTAACGAATTAATGTAACAGTTGAAGAGAATGCGTCTGGCTATACACTCGGGGCGCAACTTCAATTTAGGAAATCGCCACTTGTATAAAACTAAGAAAGCCTGATGAAACATAATGTATAGCCTTGGCTAGCACACTTATAATAATAATAATTTATTGCACAAAAATGTGTGAGGTGGTACAATCGTAAGTTCGCATATTCTGCCACAAATGGCGCGCAAATTTGTCTTTAAATGAATTTTACATTATTAGTCAAATGAATTGGTCATAGGTCAGGCCATTCTTATATTATCTGTATCGTACAAATCATATCATACGTTATTAAATTTATATCAATTATTATAATATTCAACTATATTACTGTGTATGTAGAAAGAAAATCGATGTAGGCATGGTATCATTACCTGACTTCAGGGTTAAAAAATAAAAGCTTGTTAGGTAAAGCTTCGTTTATGATTGCACTATTTGTCTAATCAATAATATGGTTAGTTACCAAACCAAACAAAAACTAATCTAATCGTTTAAAAGGCTTCTAGAATATCCGGTAAGCCTCTGAAACTAATAGATCATTTGGCATTTCATTGGCTTGCGCGTGACCTCCCAAAATGTGTTGACCCCGCCTAAAGTTCATTTAACAGGTAGCTGTAATTGGATTTGAAAAACGAACGCGATTAACTTAAATATAAAAATTAAAAAAAAACTCATTAAGTTTATACTGGTGCCCGCGACTTCGCCTGCGCAGGATTTAAATAATATTTGTTCAAATGATGTAGCGTGAAAGACATATTTTATCTACTGTCAATACAAAAAGGGATAAAAGTATATATTTTCATATAGTAATCAATTTATTACTACCAAATGTGCATTTGAAGTAAATTATCAATTTTTATTGTAGTTATGGTTTACTATTTTGGCTATAATGGCTTACACATAAAACATAGATATATACTGTGGCGGGATTTTTTGTAGGACTATTTAAGATAAACATTTTCATCATACATTACATATGTGTAACCCTAGCGATTTTGACAGCGCACGCCCGAGTAGTTCGCAGCTGGTAGATTTTGTCCTACTTACTTGATATTTTGGACAATTCACACAATATCTTTATAAATTGTAGCCTATGTGTTATTCTTATGTAAAACCTATTTATTTGTAAAGTATCAATTAAATCCATTCACTAGTTTTTACGTGAAAGAGTAACAAACATCCATCCATTTTAACAAACTTTCGCGTTTATAATATAAGTTGGATTTTCATGGAAGATATACGTGATTTACATTTAGTTAATATAACAACAAAGAGCCACACACATTCAAATACTACATACAGATACAATAACATATGTGTGCGACATGCCACAAAATGCTGAGATGAATTGTCCAAAGGAGAGAAAAACGGTTTCAAGTTGCGACAATTAAAACCAAATTCGAGACCATTGTGGTAATTAAAAACAGTTTAAATCATCGAAAAGTATCTATATGTTTATTTTGAAATACGCCAAACTGAGAATTTTGTTTTGTAATCAGGTATCTAGACTGAAACGAAACCTATTTTTATTTAATAATAACTATGTATATTGTAGTTCTCTGCCAAGACTTACATATTCATTATTTTTCAATCTGCTGATTTATATACAACCAATTATATAATACTTCCTCAAAAACGCACTCTCCATCAATAAACCAACCAACCACTATTAAATAAAACGAAGATTATTAAGGATTAAAACTATCGCATTGCTTGAACTGAAAGGAAAGTTATATGTATTATAAATTTGAAAATATTCTTATTAATGAATATAGATATTTTACTAAGTAATAAAATGATGTATTTATATTTATATGACCACGCCTAAAGCCTCCTTCAAGGCATTCAACAATTATCTATATTTTGCTATCTCTAGCTATCTTTCTCCCTGCATCATCACAATTTCGTCTGTCCCCCCGGCCAAAGCCGGCCTATCGATCTTGTCATTTTATATGTTGTTAATATATATTTATTCCAGACGAAGTCACTAAAGCTTTTAGTATTGAAACCTCAATGTATTTATTATAATAATTACAGAAAAAACAAAAGCGAAACTATGACACGCAAGCCCGGACACCAGATACTGTAATTCTAGAGGGCCACGACGCACCGTATTACGCATTAAAAATACCGACTTCAAAACTTGGGTTGTTTAATAATTTCATGTAATATACATATTATAACAACTGTGTAAAAACAAGATTTGCGAATCACAATTAAAATCTCATGAAACTAATCTTACTACTTTTATTATTTTTAGTTTTCATTATTTCTGATGTTAAATAAAAGATAAATCACAAATTCCAATCAAGAGAGAATCCGATACAGCTAGGCACTAGACAGATTATTCCTTTATATATATTTTGGAAATTAATATTGTAATTTTCAGATATAATGCAACACAAACACAAAGTAACAGAATTTCATACACTTTGGACCCACCTCCAACCATGGTTCCTTTGGATGGTTTACGGCATTAATTTTCACGAAAAATCATCAATCAATCGAAAAATCAAGTCTAATGACACAGGCGCTCTAACGTCGTATGTCATCGCGTCACGATCGCAATTGTGTTGCTAGAAAGTGAGGGTAGACTGTAATTTAACTACCCACCTAGTCTAGCAATAATATTATTTATCTTAATATTTTGACAGTTTCTTGATGTGTGCATAATTATTCTTCCTTACCCATAACTTGAATTAACTATTAAGTTTGTTATGGAAGAGCTAGGTACCGTGACACAGGTATTATTATCTATTCACAAATCTAACACAATATTATAATGTAATTAATAAATAATAAACATATTGTTTTTTAAATATAATTTAATAAATAAAATAAATAAATAAATCTGGCGGCGGCGGTTTCTCGTAAAAAATCTAACATAAAATCAGAGTTGAGTAATATAATTAAGTTTGATTGGGCGATTTTCAACTGACAATTGACTTTTGTTGTCGCGAGAAAGGGTGCACTTAGCAAGAAGTTATGAATGCGCAGTAACCGCAATTTCGTGATCGCTCCCGGCGCACAAAGGGTATTTTAACTTCTTATACAAAATCAGTTCTAAGGTTGCCGCTCTGAGTTTTTACCGCGAGCGCTATATCTTCAACTAGCTCGGTTTCACCCTTATTATAAAATATATTTATTCACAAAAATGCATACACTATCCTTACAGTACTAAGCCGATTCAATAATGTAATATTAAACAGAAAAGATACACAATATCGCTACTGTGAACTCACTCTGCGAACATATAAAGATGTCGATAGTGTCGGAGACAGCATTCAGTAGGCGCAACGTCTTTGTTATCGGGGATGCAACAGACTGGTTCTGACCCTTGGTGTCGCAAACAACCTAGGCCTTCGCACATATCCAGTAGGAAAAGAACCCGAGTTCTTGAAAAACACTTGGGTTGTACACCAACTGTCCCGTCTTGTTTCTAATATAGTGTATCCTTTCTCAATTAACGGACCATTTTTTATCAAAGAATTTTTCAAATCGAAATCGTTTCTTATGCGATTATAAAAACCGGAAATATTTTTATGCAACAAAGTAATAATTATTGAAATTTTTGGAACATTGTTAATGCTCTACTTTTGAGAGTTGTTATATAGCCTAGACCTTAAAGTGAAGAAAAAGATTTATAAAAATTCAGTATCCGTTATTTCTAACGTTTTTATTGAACGCACAGAAATATCCACAAAAGCAAATGCGTTTTTGTCTTGGAATAAGATTTTAGTATGTGTTTCTTCTTATTATTTTAGGCAAAAGCCTTCTGTACCTGAGCGAGGTCTACTTGCAATCCTCAAATTATACCAACGTGATTAATAGTATCAATAATTTTATAAGAAAAAAATAAAAATGTAAATACAACAAAAGACGCAAGACTTTTTGAATGTAAGAAAAGAGAATGCAAATTACTAAATAAACAAATAATAAGTACTTGAATACCCTTCAAAACAGCTGTCAAATGTTTTTTTTATATCAATTTTATGTTTAAAAATATAACTGTGTTACTTCTATCTATCTATAGTGTACTATCATTTACCTTCAGAAATCAGTCGCTCCCGAATCTCCCACGCGAAGATTGTCGGGTTTTCACGTTTGTATTGTTCTATCTTTGAAACGACGGCAGGTGTTGCAACTTTTGGTTTACTTCCACCGATCAGACCTGGTGGGCGGAGTGTACCTGTTAAGAATTAATATTATTACGTATTGAGCTAGTAGCATTGTATTGTAAAGAGTAAAAAATATTATAATATTAGATAAAAATTCTTTATAAACGTACTCGATATGTCGAGTTATTTCGCGTTAATATACTTTTAATTCAAAATTTCTTTATTCAATAACAACTTACATTGTTTTAGTAAGTATACGAGCCTGAACTCAGTCTAGGGAGACCTGTACATTAGAGTCAAAATTCAAAATCATTTATTCATTTAGGTAACACAATGTACACTTATGAACGTCATAAAAAAATACTTATTAAACGTTAATTGCTTCAAATTTTACATTTACTGCCAGTTCTCAAATCAAGGGTGTAGAACGGACAAGAAGAACTGGCAATAAACTCTCCGCCACCCTTTTTTTGTTGAGTACTCCGCTCGTTCAACGGTTAATTGAAATTGTAACTTAACAATCGTTATTACAATATTATATAAAGAAAAATAGAAGACTGAGATTTATTACTAAGACAAAGATACAGGTTTACTAGGTTCAAACAAACACACCAGAAGTGAATGACTGGTCTGACTGTGAATGACTGTCACTGATAACTTCATGTTTGGGAAGGGAGGGGGAGTACCTAAGTGCATTGTGAAAATTAAAAATGATTAGATTATTCTTGGACAAGTAATTCAGTTTCTTCATAGCTTACTGCACAAAACCACTTGGTAATTATTGTTTTAATTTCGTTTAAGTTTATTATATAGTTGACTTGAAAGATAGAGATAGAAAATTGGTGCGAAAATTTAGTTATCCATTGAGGAATATATACACACTAGGTCCTTCTACTTTTAATTATGAAGCATATTCGAAATTAAAATTATTAATTAAAAATCTACACTAACTTCTACGAGATACTTCCTTTTAATGCCTTTTAATCCTACATAATTTTCTTTGATTAATTATTTAGTTTAATATCGTCAGAAATATAGTTCAATTAAGTTATGTATATTTTAAAACATATTATTATTAATACAAATTATACCTTGGGAGCTTGAAGTGCTCAGTTACTTCATCATCACCAAAATAACATGATGGGGCGCTGGTTCTGTATGAACGAACCCAACAATTTTGTTAGAAAAACTACTTTTTGACTATTGTTTTAAAATTCCAGGCTTTTCCTAACAACATACTTTTATAATCTCATACATATTAAGTCAGTCACATATGAATTAACTTTGATTAGAGATGGAGTCTCCGTGTATTTATATGTAATAACTGTTGTTACAGATCGCCGTCCAAAGATGGCGCCTCACGCTATGAGTTGACATGACGTGCAATGTATAGGTTCAGTTAAGGATGTATGACCCCAATCTTACATAATTATATTATAAATATGTTTCCCTTCAATCTCAGATAATAGTTTTTTTTTCCACAGACAATAATGGCAGATTAATATTTTGCCACATATAAACGACTATGTTAAAAACATTGTTAAGATTATTATTATATCAATTATTTTTGATGAAATTATATATATTATATATGACAAACAATTTGTCCATTGATTCGTAGAACTAAAGTATCTTGTAGTCTTGCCTCATTAAAAATTTTAGAGTAGCAACAAAATAGCGTCGTGAAATAACCAAAACGCTTTTTGTCTTCTGCACATTATTTTCCCCAAGAAGAGCGATATGTCAGTCATATCGTCACTGTAGAATGATAACCTCGTATGTCAAAAAAACATTTATTTTTTGAAGTGAAAACTTCTAGCAGCGATGGACACTTTTTTTGGAATGGGTAAAAAATGTTAAACTCGCGTCAGGACACGTGACCTGATCGAAAATTCGTAAGACGGATGGAGAGTAGACAGCTGGCGCAGCGTATTTAATGTATAAATTGTCAGGTTTTTGTACGATAGCGCAATAAATAAATATTGTATTCTACTACATAAATGATATTACTTTTATACTGATAATTAAAGCAATTCGTGCAAAATTATTCCCGAACCATTCCAAAATATCAAAAATGCACAACGTTAATATTCAAGTTTTTACTTCTGCCAGCACTCCCGGAGTGTAACCCGTAGTTTTTTATTCTTAGACTCTTATGTCATTTAACTGGTATAATCATGAAGTAAGGACTTATTTATGTTATTAATAAATAAGTTCTTTTTACCATCTAAAACTATGGACAAAAACACATAATAATATTTTAACGAACATTGACGAAATGAAACATTTTTGGTTTTCTGTAATGTTTGGTTCTTTGGACATACGAGGTTATCATTCTACAGCGACGAAATGTAAAACTATTCTCCGTTCAGAATACTTAATTGATTGTGCCATGTGCTGTGATAAAAAGCATTAAATGTAATTCGGTTTGCTTTTGTATCGTAAAATTAGTTTTTTTCCCCAACGCACGATTTTATGAATATATAATGTATCATTAATTCGATTCAATTACACTCATTGTGCACTTCCGCCTGAGATTGCGGTTTCAAATGAAGTTTGACACAGAAAAAGCGAGATTCGAGGACTGCGTGTAAAAAGTGAAAATCGAATTAAAGTCTATTATAAAAATACCAATAATAGCGATTGATGCAATTTCATTGACTGCTAAACGTGAGTACACGCTGATTGCTTGTCGCAATGGTACGCAGTGATCGTTTAGTTAATCATTTGAGCGATTTGGAACCTTATTGCCAATGTCATAAGGATTCTATTACACGGTTTAATGGGAACAAAAGGTGGACGTTTGGATAAAAAATGCGATAATCAGGTGGATCGTGCTGAATAACAATGGAAACTGCAAATTAGTATTAATTACGAAACATTGACATTGGAAAAATGAGGCTTCGAGATTGGAATTATAATTCTGTTAGATGCTCGTAACAAATGATAGGTTTATGAGTGATGTGTAAGTAGGTAGTGTTTTGGGCTTATTTTTGTATAATAATCTAAAACGTAAAACGGTTTTTAATTTTATATGTAAACTAGCTGACCCGGCAAACGTTTGTTTTGCCATGTATATTCTTTCTAGGATTTTTTTTAGTTTAATGAAAATATTACTATAGCTACAATTATATAAAAAAAGGGGTAGATCGTAGAGGGGTGAAAACTAGGAGTTGAATGTTTTTTTTTATGTTGTATCATAAAAAAATAAAAAAAATATTTTATCACTTAGGGGTTTGAATGATAAATAGTAGCCGATTCTCACTTACTGAATATGAATATAAAATTTCATAAGAATCGGTCGAGCCGTTTCGGAGGAGTATGGGAACGAACACGTGTGACACCAGAATTTCATATACCTATTAGATAATCTAATTGATATATTATTATTATTTACGGTACTATCTAACAGGCGCCAACTTAAACCTTTTATTAGCGCCTGTGCACTTGAACCCCACGGCCCCAGAGTTGGAGGAAAGACTTTTGCCGTTTATTATTCTCCGCCTACTCTTCTACACCAGCTTTATAAAATAGGGATCATGACATTCACGAACCTGAATCATATTATCTTGGGTAGGTTTTCTTTAAGAAGACATCTCTTACAGTACTAATAGTTAGGTTTCCTTAGATTTTGCGCAACCAATTGCGAAAGATAAGATTAATTTAGTATGTGTACTGGCAATCACACACAACACACACACGTTGTATAATAGTTTAAAAGTTTATTCCCGTCGCCTGAACGCTTAGATCTTAGTTTCCGCGCAAACTGTCGTACAATTAGTATCAAGAAAATAAATCTTTTGAAATTATGAACAAACATTGATATTATATATACGGTATTAATTAATTATTCATATACTAGCGACCCACACCGGCTTCGCACGGATGGACATTATTTTTGAAACATTTTTGTAGATATTAATATGTTCTTTAATATTGTGGGACATTTTTTTTGTTCTATTATCAATAGTTTTCGCGGTGCATGCAATGAAAGATATTTTAAAGGCATTTTTTTACATCTTGGGTAACATTTTTGTAGTTTTAGTAGGTTTAGTTTATTTTTTTTCTTGCAATTAAAATAGCCTATATTAATCAGTGATAATGTAGCATTCAAATGGGGAAAGAACTTTTAAAATCGGTCCAGTACTTTTTGAGCCAATTCGTTACAAACGTACTTACATACCTTTCCTCTTTATAATATTAGTATAGATTGATTACTGCTAAAATATGTAAATATTAAAAACTTTGTGTGTACAACTATTTATTAAATATTTTTATAAGGGCCAGAATATTTGGGTTTATTCGTTACAATTATACGAATCTCTTTACTAGTATATAATTGTATTACTGAGATCTTTTTAAACATGGGGACAGCCATAAAAGGCAGCTATTGCAGCCTAATGATAGACGCGTTGCTTTCTTTTGTTTCTTCTTTATTTGGAGGTCTTATCTCCAAGTGTTCGAAGGGAAGACCTACACTGGTGGCTGATTCTACAGCTCTAAAGTACTTGCTAGTTTGCAAAAGGAAACTAATTAATTCATTTATAAGTTCTTAAACATGTACGCATAAAATTATCAAGTAAATATGACATCACAAATTTTACACATCAATTATATTAGAACATGTAAATGGAAAAAATTAAACAAGCAACCAATAAATAAAAAACACAAAAATAAACATTAACTCAAACTAAATAGAAACTAAAAACTCATGAAGAGCATGATAAACAAATTACGGTAAGTTGGTAGGTTGTAAAATATATCAATATTTTCATCAATGTTAGTAATCAAGTTGTAAGAGCGAGAGAGCCTATTCACTGGACCATTCAAAGTAGCAGATAAACGAGCCGTAGGTACGTATAGAAGACTTTTAGTTCTAGTAACTCTAGGATTACAAAGAAAGGAAAATTTACCTGACATTTCATACTGTTTAGATTTGTAATTTGAATATATTACGTTTGATACATAATTATGATATAATAATAGAATTTATGGTGATTAGCGATAGGCGGGCGCGTTGAACTTTAATGTATTTCGGGGATCAATAAAATTTTAATTAATCAAGTTATTTGCTTAATAAGTCATAAATTTTGATACTGTTATTGAGTTGCGGTAATTTATTAGTTAAATGATTAGTGTTGATGAATAATTGTTTGTTTATTCATTAATTATTAAAAGGTGTCAGAACATTTTAAATTAATTGAAAGTAAAATATACATTTTTTAATTGTATAATAATTTGTACATCTTCTAGATGAATTATAAATAAGATAATCAAAAACTTCAGAATATTTATATTTGTTTCACGATCATTTGTCAATCTAAATATGCAAGTAGCTGATCAGCTTCCTGTGCCTGACATACGCTTTTTAAGTCTAAGATAAGCCGGTTTCCTAATGATGTTTTTCCACAGTTCGAGCCGTTAGATAGAAAGTCTATTGGTGCACAGCCGGGAATTGAACCTATGACCTCAGGTTTGAGAGTCGCAGGCTGAAGCCACTAGGCCCACACTGATCTTCTAAATTAGTTATCATAATTTTACATTTGTGTTTACAGAAAAAAAACTTTTCTTCAATCAACACTAAAAAGGTATAATTTAGCTCAAAAATTATAAAGCAAATTCATTACAAAAACGTGTTGGTGTTTATAATTTGCGACGCGTGAGAAAAAGGAGAGTATTTCAAATTCACCATAAATTAACTTTGAGACTAGGTAAAAAATGATTGGATTCCGTAATTCCTAAATCAGTTAGATAATGGATGTGAGCGTGCTTCGAAACAATTACATAAAAAGGCATCAGAGCTGGCATTCTCCGACCGGAATCGTCTCCCGTTTTTACCATCTCTCCATACCGATCACGCTGAATTATTCATCATTATTTATACTCTCATTTTTGTCAACGCCATTCAAGATAAATTCATACAAGTCTTTATGTCTTGATAAAAGTTAAGCTTACCGAAATGGGCGATAAAAAGCTTTGCCGTATATGGGATCATTACATCCAATACGGACACTTAGCTATCGTGAATATATCGTTAAATTCACATGGTGTTTGGTATATGGCTATATACTAAACTCTAATATTGACCGAGAGGAAGAACGAAGAGGCTTTTGAGCTAGTGTAGTTTTAGCACTTACAAGTGTTGGGCAAATGAGACTAGACGTGAAAATTTACATTAGTTAAAAGAGAGATTTTATGTTGACTACAGTAATGTTTATTAACGTTTATTAGTAATCATAACAATAAAATATACAGAATTTATAATTTTCTTAAACCACATAGTAATAATAAAAATAATTTAAAATTAAAAAGTAATGTAATTGTAATAGAAGTGTAATAAAAAAAAATTACATATTAATTTTCATATAAGTGGACTTTCTAGGGCTATCTACGTAGTTTAACCATGGGCACTCAACGGCCAGTGCTTGGCTACACACTAAAAGATGATTCGAAGCCTTTTGGTGTTGGACTTCTGCTCCTGCGTATGCCTTCTCAAAGGACCGTGCACTTCCTTTGGGTGTGGATTGCATCCGATCCACAATTTTAGGTTTTTAACTAAAATTTCCATCCAAATTGATGTAGAATGTCACTCACTTAGAAGCCGATTTTGGAATTCGGGTACGTCCTGGTCGTCGTTTTTGTACCACTATTGATTGTAACAACTTCAGCAGTCCCGTCTTCATCCATTTCGATAGAAAATGTATTTAAACCTGCACTTTAATTGCAAAAATAAAAATTAAACCGCCAAGCGCAACCCGTGAACCCGAAAGTCAGACAAAAATGACAGACAATGCTAGAAGATTTTTTTTGCCCACAGATAAGGTTAATGTTGATAGACGTATGACACATAAAACTAGCATAGATTGTTTAGCAAAGAGACTACACAATAGAGTTTAAAACACTTCACTCTGTGCACAAGTGTTTCGAAGTGTTTTTGATGAAGTCTTAAGCGGACCATAGACGGACCGCATGTTGCAGTCGAGACCGACTGCTCTAGAGCGGTCGCGTTGAAGTCGTACACGACTGCAACACGACCGCATAATGCAGTCGACTACGACTGCTTGGAGCAGTTGTGTTCGACCGCAAAATAATACTGATGCGAGTTCATTTACAAGATGGAATTCGATGAAGAAACACTGGTACTTGTACTACTATTACGCAAGCGTAGGCGTTGAAGACACCGTAGTATGTGGATGCGTCCAATACTACAATCAAGAGAACAGCATTTGAGGGAGTGGCGCGCGGTCGGCAGCAACCGCTTGTAGCGGTCCGTGTATGGTGGGTCCGGCAGCTCTAAGCAGTCGACCGCACGGCGAAACTCGACCGCAGAGCGACTGCTCCGACCGCTCAGATACTGGGCGTGCGGTCCGTGTATGGCGGATATGAATTTAGTATGGAAACTGCAGTTCGCCGTGCGGCAACCGCTTAGAGCAGTCGGTGTCGACTGCAACATGCGGTCCGTCTATGGCCAGCGTTAGTCAAGCTATTGAATTTTGTTCTGTTAAAGTGAGCTTTTGAAATAAATCAAGAGACAAAATTTTTTTTTTAGGTGGTAACGTGTGGTTTTTTCAAAACGTCTGATTTAAGGTCGATTCACACATATCAGTGAGCCCACAGTTCCGGCACAGTACCGCATCAGTGATAATTATTCTTTCAAACATTCTCTATGGATGTATTCACACTTGTCAGTGTCAGTGTCGTCTCAGTACCGTCAGTGTCAGTGCCGGCACCGGCCATCACGGACGTGATCGGCGACAACGATATTTTATCACGGATCACTGACGCCGCGTTATTATTTGTTACATTTTATTTATTGCAGAAGAATATTGAAGCAGCTCTCTGACATTTTAAAATATTTTCTTTAACTAATTCTTTGTATAATATGATGAATTCTCCTTCCGTCTCTCTTAATTGCCATGCTTCATGCACCCATTTTCTTTTTTTTCCTTGATGCTGCTCTTCTTATTCGTCTAAAGCAACAGCTATCATTGCTAGCTCCGTAGTATTGAACAGAGCCATAATCACGTTACTTGACAACGCGACGGACACGTTTTCACTGAAGCTCCGTAAACTGAGTACTGACATGTGTGAATTGAATGACTGACGCACCACTGTAGCACGGATACGGAACTGTAACGGTACTGTGCCGGAACTGTGGGTTCACTGATATGTGTGAATCGACCTTTAAAGTGTAAATTTCTATAAGAAAAGTGACGTTTTGATAAGGTTTTTCTTATTTGGCCGAATCTATTCAACCATTTATACCCATAGACTAAAAAAAAACGAAAAATGGAAGAGTGAGGTTTTGTTCTTCACCTCCTCAATTATATACCACATAATTTTTATACTATTTAATTTCGACAGTTCCGAAATTCCATGAAAATCCTTACCCATTTATTTATTTTCTATATTTGGTTTATTATTGCGTAAGCCTGATAGTCCAGTAGTGGGCTCCACACGCTAATTGATTTAATTTTTACTATTATTATTATTACATTTTTTATTATCTTGCGTCTGAGGCGCAAACTAAGTTTTTGCCGCGCACCACTACTATGTGGAACCAACTGCCCACTGAAGGATTTCCGAACCAATTCGACTTAGGGTGCTACAAGAAAAGAGCGTACCAATTCTTAAAAGGCCGGCAACGCACTTGCGAGCCTTCTGGCAGTGTGAGTGTCCTTAGGCGGCGGTGTTACTTAACATCAGGTGAGCCTCCTGCCTGTTTCCCTCTTATTATATAAAAAAAATCTAACTGTTGTGGTTTCTGGCAGGATGACCAGCGCTGTGGAACACGACTACTCCACAGCATAATGCTGAGCCAGGGCCAGTTACAACCACAAAACGCACTCTTAAAATGTACATGATTTGTGTGTGTTTTCGTTAGTAATAAATGTTATGTCTATAAAATCAATATTGATCTTTGATAATTATTCCTAATCAATCATTATATTTCTCGATAAATAAATAATGTGTAAGACAATATAATTTACATGTGTTCTTTAGTGAGAAGTCTAAGAAAATTGTATGTGACAGCAGGATTGCTAGCCCTCTAGCGCATTTTCCAACATCGTGATCAACATTCACGGTATGATTGAAAGCCTATATCTTTTGATTGATAGGTAAATTACTAAGGCTGGCAAACTGATCATTTCGCGGTAATTAAATCTACTAGTAACGTAATCGCATGACCAAAGTCAATTACCTAACAACTAGGCGATTGTGCGCTGTAGCCACGTTAGACAATACAGTAGATTCCAGAAACTGTATTCAAATATTTAGATTGGCCGTGATTATAAGATTTCGTTGTGGTTTACAATTATTTCTGAAGCAATTCGGTTTAGGGTCCTTGTGAAAGAGTATCAATTGTGAAAAGGCCGGCAACGCACTTGATTACAAGTATTTCTAAATCAATTTGACTTAGGGTCCTTCGAGAAAAGAGCGTATCAATTGTTAAAAGACCGGCAACGCACTTGCTTACAAGTATTTCTGAATCAATTCGACAAAGAGTCCTTCAAGAGAAGAGCCTATCAATTGTTAAAAGGCCGGCAACGCACTTGCTTACAAGTATTTCTGAATCAATTCGACTTAGGGTCCTTCGAGAAAAGAGCGTATCAATTCTTAAAAGGCCGGCAACGCACTTGCGAGCCTTCTGGCATTGTGAGTGTCCATGGGCGGTGTTAACATCAAGTGAGCCTCTTGCCCGTTTTTCCCTTGTACTAAATGAAAGTGAACCGAAAGTATGAATGGTTCCAAAATGAGGGTTTGTATGAACTATGACTCCTTTATGTCAAAATCTGTCACGTTTATATTTTTATTCAGAGACGTTTAAAGTGAAACTTAGACGTAGTGTATGCAAAGTGATGGAAATCGCTGACTTCAGAAATACTTATCAACTGTATACTTAGTATCTGTTATATACAAAAAACCTAGGATCATGTAAATCATCTAATTTTTTTACAGATGAAACGCAATAATAATATTAGCGTCACGAAGATGTGCAGCGTTTTTGTCGAAGAAAAGGGAGAGAGCGATTGAGGGATAGTGAGAAAGTGCAAACGTAACATGAAGCAAATACCCTCGGAGTGAGAGTAGGCAGCAAGCAAGTGAGAAAGATCGAGAGAGAGAGTGAGATAGAGCGAACGTCACGCACGTTGCCATGGAGCGAGAACTGGGAGAGAGCTATAGTAAGAAAGGTTGAGATAGAGAGTTTAAAACTTTTAACTTTAACTTAGTTTTAGATTGTATAAATTTGATTAGATTTGTATAAATATGAACAAGACTTAAAAATTAGTTTGTCAAAGAAGTTTCACTTCTGACATGTGTACTTTGTACGCACGCACATTTTTGCGTAAAACCCTCTTTTGTCTATTTTAATTACGATAAATCTTATAATAGAGCAGAGTAGACTAATGTAATTGGTCTGCGTGTATCTGAAATTATTATGTTGAGTGAAACGCAGCGCGTGATTCTAACTTTTACCGTAGGCTTCAGTGCGCCCTAATTTGCGAGATCAAATGCGTAATACCTCATAATATCTAAATTATAATAGGTCGAACTATTTATTAATTGTCAAATTTATATAAAAAATGTAATAGTAAAATAAATAAAGCTTAATTTTTGAATGTGTAATTGTACTAAGTAAAAGTATGTAATTGGCCCTAATTCACAAATACGGTGTAAAAATAGCAGGCTGTAGATATTTGACCAAAAATAAATAAAAAACACATTAATGAGGCTACAACCTTTTTAGGTCTGGGCCTCAGATTTCTGTATCTGTTTCATGTATGGTAATCTAATAGGCAAGTAGGTGATCAGCCTTCTGTGCCTGACGCACGCCGTCGACTTTTTGGGTCTATGGCAAGCCGGTTTCCTCACGATGTTTTCCTTCACCGTTCGAGCGAATGTTAAATGCGTACATAGAAAGAAAGTCCATTGGTGCACAGCCGGGGATCGAACCTACGACCTTAGGGATGACAGTCACACGCTGAAGCCACTAGGCCAACACTACTCAGAAAATCACATAATCAATTTTAATATACTTTAAATTAACACAATAATAACTATGGACTTGGTCTATGATTGTACTAAATTTTCTAATTATTTTAAAAAATAGTATTGGTATATTATTCATAAAATTATGCAAATGTTTACCGATATTTAGAAATAAATTAATCATTGCTCATTGAACAGCACAATACGCCCAAAACAGTTAATAAATTTCCATACAACAGTCATTTATGGATGCTTTAAGTCATTACACGGTGCCACAAAGAGAAACAAGAATTTAAGAAAGGTTCGCTTCTGATTAAATTTGTATGAAAAAGCTTTGTGGCTGGCGCTAAGAGAACTGCCATGTCATGTAGTTAATAGATCAGAACTAAAGTGGATAGCGCTTGCATGTGTTAACGATGATTTGGTGATTGATCGCCTTTTTTGCCGTAAATAGACCGCTTCTTCAGAAGCTTGTTAACAAAGAATGTATTAGCTGTTTCGCGATATATATATACCTATATTCATATGAAAATAATTAAAAGTTTCAAAAAATTTGTTATCTTTCATTCTTTTTTAAATATTTTTGATTTATGTTATTTTGTGTGTTTCTGTGTGTGTGTTTTGTTAGTAATCAATGTTATTTCTATGTCTTATTAGAATAAAAAGGGGTAGTTTTGTTTCAACTGTGTTTAAATTTTTCCTACTGTTAATATTATAAAAATATTTCTGTACTTGACACATATATTTGATCATATTAACCTCAATGTATACATTCGCTATATACACATATATTTGCTATACCTATTTGTGTTTGGATAAATAATTGCCTACACTTTTTATTATTTATTTATTTGCTCATCAGTATTCCTACAGGTACTTATTACACAATATCCAAACAATTACGTTATAAACAAAAGCCAAATTCGGAATTTACAATCAAACATAAACGATAAACACAGTTAATAATTATTACCTACTTATACAAAAATATAATAGTGACTTTGGTATGTTTTAAAAACTAAGGATGCTAAATATCTTTATCTATCTCTCTATCTATTCCTTCTGCAGCTGACACACAGACACACACTAGTACATGTAAAATGTAATTTGAAATAGCTTTGGAACTAAATAAATGATTAGTTTCTAATTTTAGATTAAGTTCGGTAATTTCATAATTTTTCAGTGTTACTTGTAATTTCATTGTTGATTTGGTAATACACTTCTTGGTCTTTAGTATTTCCTTTTTAGGTTTTTTCCTTACTAGGGTTGCCTGAAAGAGATCGCTTGTTAGAGATAAGGCCCGTAGGTCCCTAATAATTTATATTACTTACTAGCTGATCCGGCAAACGTTTTGCCATGTATATCATTTATAATAAAAAATAGGGGTTGATCGTAGAGGGGTGAAAATTAGGGGTTGTATGTATTTTTTAATGCTGTATCATAAAAAAATAAAAAATAAATAATTCATCTAAAAATAAAAAATAATAATTTAGGGGTGGACTACCCTTAACATTTAGGGGGATGAAAAATAGATGTTGGCCGATTCTCATAGATACCGGATAAGCACAAAAAATTCCATCAAAATCGGTCAAGCCGTTTCGGAGGAGTATGGCAACGAAAACTGTGACACGAGAATTTTATATATTAGATTTTTGTAATATAAGGATGTTTATATAAATGAACTGGGCTGTAAACAAACAAATTCTAAATATTCGTGTTAAAGGATTCCTCAACCTATCATTACCCGAGAACTCAGCGTTTTAAAAATTCAAATTAACTCGCGGGAATTGGAGCATAAAAAGAAAACTATACGTTGTGAAGCAAGAATGTCAACCTGGATAATTCAATTTTGATTATAGGAAACCTTAAATATGGCTTCATTACGAGCTGCGTCGACCCGCAGACAATCATCTAGAGTAGGTATTATTACCTTCCGAAAATACATAAAATGACCAGTTTATATTCGAATTATACGGTGACATTATTTTCAAATTTTTATTCGACTGATAGCAATAATTAGTTGCATATAATTAAAAATTTAACTGGAAATTAGTTGGTAATTCTTATCTCATATTAATTATTGTTATTGTTTTGGCTAATTTAAATCTGGATCCGCCTGCTCTACTTACGTTTGTCGAAGACAAAACATTAATCGGATTTTATCGACTTCCCATAATCATTTCGCGAGTGTAAGCCTCATAATAATAGTAGGCCTAGTTCTTTAAGATTTATAAATCCACATGTGTAAGTAAAGATCGACGCGTCATATATATATGTAGATACTCATACAATGGACATGTCGGATGACCGACTAAACTGCAGTATTACAAGAGTATTCAAAAATGTAAGACTGCTATTGAAGTTTCTTAGGCAAACTTAAATGGTGTATTTTTAAGGAATTGACCCCGAGACCGTCATGGTGTTATGCTAACCACTAACCCATGAGATTAGTCTTTACGCTGTTAAACAAACTATGACGAGACCTAATATGTAAATTCTTAATGATATTTAAGTACTAGACAAAATAAGACAAAAGCATCAGAAGTATGCTTTATGTCTAAAATTTCCTGTTGTATTTTAAAATCGTTCAATTACATATTATGAAATACATTTTGTCTGTTACACTGACTTTATCATAGATGTAATAATTTAGTTGTAGCCAAGTTTATGTAATTAACATGAGATTGCTGCACCGAAGTGGTTACAAAAATCATTTATTCATATCGGTAACAAAATGTACACTTATGAACAACAAAATATACATATGAAATGCTTCTTATTTTACACTGCCAGTTCTCAAATCAAGGGCGTAGAATGGAAGAGAAGAACAGGCAATAAACTCTCCGCAACTCTTTTCCGTTAGATATCACGACCCTCAAAGTTGACACTCCAATGATCCCATCCTCAATAACAGTCATACTTCTACGAACTCCAAAAAAAATCTGTGGCGCTACAGCCTCTTTAGGTCTTGGCCTCAGATTTTTAAATCTGTTTCATGATCATTATTAAATCTAATAGGCAAGTAGGTGATCAGCCACCAGTGCCTGACACACGCCGTCGACTTTTTGGGTCTAAGATATATCAGTTCCCTCACGATGTTTTCCTTCACCGTTCGAGAAAATGTTAAATGCGCACATAGAAAGAAAGTCCATTGGTGCACAGCCGGGGCTCGAACCTACGACCTCAGGTATGAGAGTCGCACGCTGAAGCCACTAGGCCAACACTGCTCATAACTACGAACTCCAAACGCATTCAAAATAAGTTATGAAGGAAGACAAAGCAACAGACCGATTTGCTAACAAATAAGCTAGATTTATGCGTGCCCATTTCAAAGCGGGAGAGTTATTTGAGCTAGATAATGACTTTTGAACTAAAGCTATGCCTGTTAAATACATAAGTGGAATAACATGACGGCCCTGGGCGGATCATAGGCTTCCGTGGGAAACTGACATACGACGTTACGAAACTACCACGGGCGAAAATTGATTGACAATACGCTGTAATTTCAACAACGATAGGTGACAGGCTTGTTTATATTGACTGAAATTCATAGTATTAAACGTCGAAGTGAAATTACGTAATGGAATAGATTGAACTTAATTGTTTTTCGTTACTGATATACTTCAAAGTGTTCATTATTTCAAATCTAAATACATAAAACAAAGTCGTGTTAGTTATTTCACCGTAGAATTGTAAACACCGTTAGATTGTAATCTATCTCGCGAGATTGTGAACTGTCGAAAGATTGTGAACTCAACGAACTGCTTACAATTTTACGTATTATTATTCGGTAGATTGTAATCTATCGTAGTGAAACCGTCAAATTACAATCTTAAAACTTAAACTCAAGATTGTCCGATGTTAGTTATCTCTTTTTTGGTGGATTCTTCTCAACTCCGAATAGCATAATAAGTAAAATAATATCGGATAAATTATTGAATAACAATAAATTAATTTTACGAATGCAAATAGCATGTCGCCATCTGTTGACGAAATAAGAAAGTCAAAGTCCATTAAATATATCCAAATGCAAATATATCATGAAAGGGAGCGATATGGCGGTTTATGAGAACAAATATTTCTGTGTTTGCCAAAAAAGTTGTATTAATGTTATTACCTTAACGAAATCTTAAATGAAGTTTAACTAAAGTTAACACGATATTATTAGACTGTTAAGCGGAACGAAGTCCGCCGGGTATAATATATAATAAATAAAATATATAATGACTAAGATAGATTGATCTAAAGAGACTTTCCTGTCTAGGCTGATCTGTTAAGAAAAGAGATACAGGTACAGCCATTTGAGGGGGTTTGTTATATGATAGGACTGTGATGTCTAGATGTTATCAAAAATAATTATTTGATGATTCTCCTACATGTGAATGAGTAAGAATTTGGGGTTTTACCATCCCAATTGAGCCCCATTCAGGTGAGAGAATATTCTCGCACCTGATTTAGCCGCTACTATTATTAATAATAGTAGCGGCTAAATCTAGACAATTTTAAAATAAGTCTTATTCATGGTTGCCAGCTGTGGGGCTGTACCAGTGAGTGCATCCAAATAATCCAAAAATTCCAAAACAAAGTGCTCAGGGGAATAGTCAACGCTCCCTGATACATTCGTATTGATCGACCTCCATCGGGACTACATGTGGACGTCACAACAATAATCAAAAAGACTGCTGGAGCCCACGAAAAAAGGCTCCACCAGCACGACTATTCAACTTCTTAACACTACGGGCCTGGTGAGATTGAAAAAACCTTTTGATTAGTAAATTAGTGTGAGAGTGCGTTAGTTTTAAGTGCGAAACTGTGGTAAGTTGAAAAAAAATAGTACATTAGAAGAGAGTGTCTTCCCCGTAATAAAGACTGTAAGTAGTGTTATTGGACACTTTCTTATGTAGTCTTGTTTTGAGTAAATTAGGTTAATTTAAATCACTTAGGCCAGATTATAATGTACAAGTAATGTAGCAAGATACACAGATAATAGGTGGACCTTAAAGACAACTGAATGGAAAGGACGAAGAGGAAGAAAGATAAGAGGTCGCCCAAAACAATGGTGGATAGAAGAAATAGAAGCGGTAGCAGGAAACGAATGGAGAAAGAGAGCCATAGACAGAGTCAATTGGAAAAAGCTGGAGGAGGCCTATACCCGTGAAAGGGGTTCCTATCGACGGTACCGAAGGAAGCTAGGATAGTTAACAAGCAAAAGAAAAAAAAATAAGTATAAAAATGTAAAATAATCTAAGCTGTGTATAATAATTTGTTTTTTTGTCATGATTGGAAATAAAATGGGCTTTATTATTATTATTAGATTATAATGTTAAATTCAGTCTGAGACAATTTATAAAAAAAAGTGTTTTGTTACTCTGCATAAACTTCTGAATACAATACTTAAGATATATATGAACCACATAAAATCGAAATTAAAACAACCTTCATAAAAATTTGACTTTATTACATTAATTTGTATTATCTTATTATTATAAATTTAATGTGTTTGTGCTAATGTAACGCTTAACATTCTTTGTCATAATTTTACTTCGGAATTTTATGATAATTCTCTATCAAACATTTGTGGGAACCAATTTCATTCCGAAATATTCGTTTATATGCTAACTGTATATTTATTGTTTCCCTGGAATGGTTTCGCATATCTCGGGGATTGGGATGGTTGTAATAAAGCTTTATTCCAGGATTCAGAATTAAGCTGTTTAATTTAGTTTTGCATTTTCATTTGGAGGAAGCTTTTGTCAAGATAAAAGCTTCTTGGTAATAATAATAATATCTAAAAAATACCAAAACGAAGTACAGTAATAAATACTTACATTAATTATTTAACTAACTTTTATCAATATTTCTTCCAAACTCCAAAAAAGGTTTCTTGCTTATTATTCTTCTAATGGGATTTTCTTTGTCTCTTACTATGATTATACGGTGTTTAGGAACAATTTTTACGGCATTGACGGAATATAGAGTGGACACTTAAATATAGAGTGAAGAATATACGCACCAATGCGTTTGAAATCGTTTCACGACTCTTGCGCAAATACAAAGTCGGCATGTGTCCTAATTGTATGGTATTCCAGTACACAAAGGTGCTGCTCAAATTAGGAATACACCTGTTCTAGTGTCGGTTATTTAAATAGCAGTTACTGAGAACGAATATCTGAATGGTCTATATACCGTGTGAATTCTCATTTCGGAGCCCAAGACACTTTTTGGGTCGTTACCATGGTAACACGTGTCTATGATGAAAAGGCCAGAGAAGTCATGATACGAGAGTATATTATGTGTTTATAAAGCAAAGCATAAAAAAAAGGGTGCGTGTACTTATGTAGGCGCGTAAGAAGTTATACTTCTTTTGCATTATTAAAAATAGTTTTTGATTGCATGCAAATAATTAATTACAATTAAATAATCAAAGACTGGAAAAGGAGTCATTATAGTCAATAAAGTTCAGTTTACATTTGAAAAATTAAATAAATAAATATTTATTATTATTCTCTTACATTAAGTGTAACATAAATTCTATTATTATTCGAATGTTGTTTTTAAATTATGTCCAATGCCGTAGCATCTTCCGTGGGCAACTTCATTCTGTTAATTTTGTGTCACGGTGCGCGCGCATCGTAAAATTTCACTCTCATCAATTTTTCATAACGCGCCTAAAGAAGTATAACTTCAAAATTTAATATGTTTCGCGAGTAGCAACCCACGACTTTTTTTTATGTGGTATCATCCAATACTGTGACATGGAATTTTAAGATATATGTATTAAATTAGTGAATACAATAACGTTGATAAATATTAACCAAACGCGATGGAGACTCACTGTGGACGACCTCTGCCCCATCTAGGGGTTATAGCATATTAAGTCAAGTTAAGTAAGTAAATAATTAGTTTTTATGTTCGTGTTTCACCAAGGGACTTACGTGTTCATATTAAATATGTTTTTGCCACAAACCAAAGGTACACATATATAATGACCGAATGTCGATATACATCAACAAGTATTTACTATATTATTTACATACACAATCGTGGTAGCAAGAGACCACGGCTTGGACTATCAGGTCGTGTAAATTATTAGAATGATTAGCTAAAATGAGTATGTCACCATCGTTCATGATCTTTGGTGACACCGTTTATATCCCGTATTGAAAAACTAAATCTTCCAGCAGTTTTGGAGCCAACAGGTATCGCTAGAGACGATGGCAAGCAGATGGATGGGATGTTGTTAATCTCTTGGAAGATGTGACGGCTTGGAGTACGCTTGTGTGGATGTGTTAGCCCCGTTCTTTAGGCGCGTTATGAAAAATTGATGAGAGTGAAATTTTACGATGCGCGCGCACCGTGACACAAAATTAACAGAATGAAGTTGCCCACGGAAGATGCCACGGCTTGGAGTACGCTTGTGTGGATGCGTTAGCCCCGTCTCACATCCCGGACAAGCACAAAAGCTGGCGCGGCCGCTGAACAGTCGGCTCAACTATAAGAGCCTTTCCTCCAACTTTGATTTTATTCCTTTTGGAGTAAAGACTCTTGGACCGTGGAGGTCCATGCACAGACGCTAAGTAAAGATTTAAGTTGGCTAGTAGATAGTACCGGTGACCCCAGAGCTGTTGCTGTCTCCGCTCAATGAAGGTACACTGCCGCAGGAACCCATTTTTTATTTATAAATTATTTTATTAGGTAGGTATATATTCAAATACTGTAAATTAATGTGTTGGAAACAAATCGTATTTGTTTTCTAAATAAGTTTTGTAATAATAAGCTGTTTAGGTAAACAAAATGTAAACTATAAAGAAACAATATCAGATTTAACAAAGCGAAAATGCTAATTTAAAATAACCGATATGATATCATAGATTGGAATCATGCGCCCGCGGCGGTCCAACGCAATGCAGTGGCTTATAATTAACACGCTCCAAGTCTTATAAACCGATTAGGATCTAAGCTTTCGTCAATGGCAGCCCTCGAACGATTGCTTATCACTGATTAATTGCAATTGAGAGTTTTGCTTTGGACCTATCATTAGGACTAAACACAGTCCTGAACAACTTTCGACAAATCACCAATGTGTTTAGCACTAAGCTTCATCTGGATTTATATTGGCTAATTGTAGGGTGAGGGAGTTTGCGTATTTTTATACGTTTGATATACTTTTTGTAGTTGAATATAATACGTGTTAGATTTGTCTATACTAATGTTATAAAGAGGAAAGATTTGATTTTTTGTTTGTTTGAAATGAATAGGCTCCGAAACAACTGGACCGATTTCAAAAATTCTTTCACCGTTGGCAAGCTACACTATTCCCGAGTGACAAAGGCTATGTTTTATTTTCAAAAAAATTAGGGATGCTTACTAAAACTTGAATAATCTAACCCAAGGTGTAAAAAAATATACAAAAAACTTCCTTCAATCGCGTGCGCTGCGAAAACTATTAATGATAGAACAAAATGATGATGTACAATTTTTCAGGACACATTACTATCTATAAAAAATGTCTCGACAGCATGTCTCTATCTTTTATAGTTTAGTCACAAAGCTCCCTTTTATTATTATTTTTTTATTAAAATACCACCGCTAGAAAAGGCTCTTTATTCGTACCTAGGTATTGATCCTTATCAAAATAAATACCAACGTTTCACATAGGCTTCAATTTAATGGTATAACCACCAAAAAAGCATGGTGGATTGGTGTTCTGCTGTCGTTTCTCTTGAATAGTTTACTACTATGTAATATTATAACAAAAATCTTAGCCACAGCAACGCTTGGCCGAGTCTACTAGTATACTAATATATTAATTGAAAGAAAAATTTATTTCACACACTAATATTCCCTGTGTGGAGCAAGTCTCTTCCATTTGACATATTAATGATTTTAGTTAGGTACTTGATTTAATAAATTCTACATAACATTTACAATTTTATAATTAACTACTGTTGAATACTTTCCGTTTCAACATAGGACAGGTTGAGAAGATTGTTATTGAATGTATAAAGTTTTGAATAGTCATAAATTTGTTTTTTTTTTAATTTAAAGTGGTTAAAGATGAAAGGGCCTCTGAAAGAGATATTTATTTTTATAACCAGATTTAAATATAATTAGCGGCGCACTCTCATCCCTAGGGTCCTTCTTTATATGGGCACATTTAACAATCGCTCAAACGGAAAACTTTGTGAGTAAACCGGCTAGCCTTAGACACAAAAAGTCGACGTATATCAGGCACAGAAGGATGACCTACTTGCCTATTAGATTGACATAATGAAACAGATTCAGAAATATGCGGCCTAGGCCTAAAAAGGTTGTAGTGCCACTGATTTGTGTTTATTACCATAGCATGTCACAATAACAAGTAGAAATTGAAATAAGTGTTCGAATGAATGAATGAAGTAGTGTATACATATACATATCTACAAGATTTGTCTATCACCATAACACTGATTGATATTTTGATTTAAGGATTACGTCTGTACTATGTTCAATTATAAATCCCAGTTAAGCGATTATCGTAAATGACTTTGTTGCAATGTAAGGTTGATCTGAACATTCGTTATATAAATCAATACAGCGCTATAAATATCAAACGCGTTAATTACAGTGGAAGCGATACCCAGTAGGGAGAGGTCTTCAGTAATTATTGTCTCCCTTCGAGCGTTCTAGCCTTCCTGTGATACATGCAATAAAAGTTATAGCGAGCAATACATATGCATAAAATACTTTGTTTTATTAACACCTAAATTGGAAACTGTAGGAGCAAGGAAAAGGTGTGGGCCTTTGGATGCTGTCTAATAAAAGTATAATACATCTTTCGTCGGATTTCTCACATACTTTTTGTAGCTTTTATTATAAGTTAGATCAATATTGATAAAGAATTGCCGGATCACTCACATACACACACACACGCATACACCCATACAATTTTATTTGTGTAGTAATCTAGTTGACTGTTTTGATTAGTTTTTTTCCTTTTTTAGAAACTTAAAATTTTGCATAAATATATGCTCATATATGTACTTTTTTGTAATTATGATTACTCATAATTACTCATTATGACTTTGCTGTGGAATGGAAGCCTGATTATCCATATCACAGGTTAAAAACCAGTCTCCCAATTCCTTCTTAATTGTAATCATACTGTTTGTTTCAGTTGATATATGGGAGAAAATAAAGAATTGTAAAGAAAGAAGAAGAAAGCTTTATATTATTCTATGATCAATACTATTATAATAAGCTTACCAAGAAGCTTGGTAACAGCACCTTGCTGAGACAGCACGTGATGGGCGATGTCGTAATGCCGCAGACCGAAACGCGACAGCTCTAAAAGCCTTTGTTGCGAAAGAAGCGATGAGAGGGGATGTGATGCTCCTCCGGGATACAGCGATGAGCTGCCTCCGCCGGAAGATGATGGAGAAACTGGAACTAAAAGATCATATGTCAAATGTTTACGTAAATTTTTGAAACACAAAATGTTTTAATACTTTGTTTATAGAGTACTAGTGGACTCGGCGGACTTCGATCCGCCTAACAGTCTAATAATATTGTGTTAACTTTAGTTAAAATTAATTTAGAATTTCATTAAGGTAATAAGATTAATACAACTTTTTTTGCAAATACAGAAATGTTTTATTGCTTGCCATTGCGAAAGAAGAATGGCAGTTTTACACATTAGACTTCTTCTCTCTAGCGCCAATATTGCGATACTGCAAGTTAAAGCACTTTCTGATATCTGATAGATCTGACATTTTTTGTTTTGTTATCCGGCGCGGCGGTTTCTTTTATATGCTTTATTTTGTCAAAAGATGGCACCATATGCTATTTGCATTCGTAAAATTAATTAATTTATTTATTTTTATTCGATAACTTATCCGATATTTTATTACTTATTCTGCTATTCGGAGAGACGAAGAATCCTCCAAAAAAGAGATAACTAACATCGGTCCAGCCGATCTTGAGTTATAAGTGGTGTAACTAACACGCCTTTTTTTATTTATTTAGATTTGCAGATAATTTTTTAAATTATAAAACAAGTACATGATTATACAACTTGATTTTTACAAATAAATTCAATACAAAATACCAGCTTTGAAAGTTGCAAAATTATCTTAGAAACCTTCAGCCTACTGATCTATCAACCTAAAATAATCATTATTCAGGAATCGAAGCCAATACTCTCCGCACTCTGCATTACAAAATACGCGGAAGCTGTCTCAGCTCCAAGAAAACATAAAAACGATATGATTAAGCAATCAATTTTTTATTCAAAATAGATCGGCGTTAAATAGTTCTGGGAACAAAAACATGGGGTCATTCACCTCTAAAGGTCGCGAACTCATAACCTAATGCCGAAAAATTTACTAAGTTGTTGATAAAAATTAGTGAGAAATTAAATTACTAAATAAAAGAAAATATGTTTATTATGGAATATAAGATACAGGTATCACTTATTCCACGTCATTTAATTTTTAATCGGTAGACATCCCTACTCATCGGCAAAGAAGACAGAGGGTGTAGGCCGAGATAAAAAGCCGGCATAAAATACTCTCGGTACTCTTTTAAAATAGCATATTATCATACAAAATGACTATGGCAAAACAACACTTATTTTAAAACAAATATGGCAAATTAAATAGAAGTAGCCTGTCTAGCACTAGTCCTAGGCCTAGTTAAAAAACTAGATAATCGTATACTTTATGGTAAGCCCACACAGCTTTTCTTTAATACATTTCTTAAATTTATTAAAAGACAGAGATACTAAACTTAATATTTAAATATATTGTTTATGTTAAGAAAATATTTGTTGAATTTATCTCATCTCTATAATATATTTAATTTCGTACAAAAATATGTCAACAATACTGCAATATAACATTTATAACCGGCCTACAATTAGTTTGCAGTTTAAGAAAAACCCATAAAAATCTTGACTGTCAAACCAACTCCAAGTAAAATAAATAGTTCCTTTATTTCTACCGATAGTATATTTACATTTATATAACTTTACCTTAATTCGTTTTTAATTTATTTTTTAACACTTCGTTGCATACAGAAATATAATACAATTGACATAATTAAATGAAAAGGGCAGCTGGCGGCTATATCGTTTTCAAGCGATGTCTTCCAGGCAACCACTGTGAGAAACAAAAAAACAAGAAAAATTGAATTAGATAAGGTACGTAAGAATACCTAAGACATATTATAGTTATGTAGGCAAAACGAATAAATTACTTTGAGATAAGTTTCACATCAATTAGTAATTATCAGGTAATGTTTGTAAAGTAGAGACCTAGAGGACGATAGAGAGAGAGAGAGGAGATACAGAAGGAGAAGAGAACTGAATTCCATAGCCTCACCGCAGAGACCTTAAAGGATTCGCAAAGAAAGGAAAAGTTATGAGATGGGATTTCAAGGAAATAGTTTTCGGTAGAGCGTAAACTATAACTATAAAATAAGTACAAATTCTTAGTGACAAGTAAGTGGGGTCAAAATTTCGAATATTAACCACAATATCTGAGCATATCTTTCTTACGCACACGTTGAATTTTTTTATTATTCAAATATGTAATTCGTTTGTATCCTATATATATGTTAGGAATACATATCGTAACAATGTATTATACAGCTAACATACAATATGAAGCTATTAACTTAATACGCTATAATTTGTTAATCAGGCTAAGCATCGAAATTAATGTAGTGGCATAACTTGTTCATAACTTAACATTTTTTATTAGCGGATCGAAGCGGCGATCCCGTCAAGAAGGGTATTAAAAACTGTAAATTTAAATTGTGCTAAAAACGATTTTATTCACCGCAGATAAAGTCTAAAATCCGTTGTAACGATTAATCCAGCACTTAGGACGGTTCGAAGTATAATTTCTGGTGTAATCGCTTTAATAATGGAAGAAAAAGGTGATATTATCTGCCCACGGTCAATAAATTAACACCGTTTAGGGCGAAGTAGTATTTGTGTCGCTTCTATAAATAAAGCGATGTTCGCACAACTGCACTCATCTAGAGAATGATATATGATCTTCTACTTAATGTGTTTTTGAGTGGTTATAATACATACATGTACGGTTATTTAGTAAAGGGAATGTTTTAAGCAATACATTTCGCTCTATATTAACCACTCACTGTATAATTGATATTTTACAGGTTCATAAAATATGGGTCAGGTTACGTAATATAGCCGATGTAATTGTTTCACGAATGTAATTGTATCCGAATTCTGTCTCTTTTATACTTAATATAGGAAGAAAGGGACTAATAATTTATTTATTTACACTTTGTTGCTTTATAATATAAAAATTAAACATAATTACATGTAAAGGAAAGGCAACTGGCGGCCTTATCGCTTTCCAGCGATCTCTTCCAGGCAACCACTGTGAGAAAAAAAATCGTTTAAATATAATCTCTGGCTGAAATAAGGGAAAATAATAAATTCAAACAAGAAATCACAATCTGTTTTGTTAAAGGAGATCTGTAAAAAATGATACTCTCATTTTAACAAAATAACAAAATATTCAAACTATGTCATAAAAAGTGAATTTAATATGATACAAATCAATCAAAATATCACTTATTTTTATAGCTTCTAAATTTAAATTTCCTGCAAATCTCCGTAAAACGGACGTGTAGAACTCTCCACTCTTTAAACGCCAAGTATATCGTAAGTCTATAGGTAAACATTTCCCAAATACCTTCCAAAATTACGTCATACTATTAATACTATCGTTAGTTAAGGACGGATCGGTGCGTGTTTTTATTTGGGTGCGTGAGCAGTGATGCCTTATTAAAATATTTCGAGTGGAAACTGGAAGGACCACTTAGTGCGAGGGAGTTTCACGCCTGAGCAGATATAACAGCAACGACAAGATAGCTTATTTGTGAACTTAGTATATCAATGATTAGAATGTGTTCCAGGGGCGGCGCTTTAATCTTTTTACGACAGTGTTTAATGAACCGTGTATGCGAATTCTTCGATTAATTAATAGGCTAATTGTAAACGTTTTTATTTGCATTTATGTTAATTTGTAAACTAGTTTTTTAGTGTTTTCACACCTTATTAGCCAACTGTAGTGTTGGTTTTATTAGAGTTGCTTAATATAAAGAGGAAATATTTGATTGTTTTGTTTTTGCTGTTTCCTTATGTTTATATATAATAATATCAGACGAGCTGTCTTTAAACTTTAAATTTATTTAAAAATGTTTTTGATAATTTCTCTTCTGCCTCGTAATTAACTACTACTTATATATATATATATTAATTGTGACTTAAAATTAACCTTACGAATAGTTTTTACATTTTTGTTAATACATATTTTAATTTTTCTTTAGATTTTACTTTATTTTATTTTAGTTATAGTTACATTGTTATTTTGTTAATTATTTATGCACTTCTTGTACCTACTTTAATTCTTGTACTTTTCCCTCTGTAGGTGTTTCTTTTCTTATTGTTCCATATTAGGGTTGCCTGGAAGAAATCGCTTTATTGCGATAAGGCCCGTTGCCTTATAACTTATGTAACCTGATTTTTTTATTTTTTAAAAATAATAAAGCCCGGTTAAAGATAATATACAGCTTAGATTTTTTACATTTTATTAATCTTCTTATCCTGTGCTTATTTACCTTTCTAGTATGATATTTTCGTTAGTTAGTTTTAGTTAGTGTTAGTACATTATTAAATTTATATATATTATTGTTATATTGTCCCGTTACCCAACAGTTGATCATGTGACATGGTATTCAATTGGAAAATTCTTTATATAGTGAACGATAACGAATTTCTGCATCGTTTTTAGTAGATTTAAGTGTTCGTTATAGGGAGAGGAAAGAAAAAACAAATTATAATATATTATATATATATATATATATATATATATTAGATAGGTGACAATGGTGCGTTTAGTAACTAAGACCGAAATTTCCTACAGGCAATGTAATCTAATATGGCACACGTGTTAATTCAATTAACAATAGCAAAGGCGAGACGGCTGTTGACCTCAGGTGCCTTTTCTAAAAATTTCGGCACCTCAATAGGTTAGTTTTGTTGATGTCTAAATATGAAAATATTTCTTCGTAATAGAGAGTGATTGTTGCGTTATTAAGATTGAATTAATGTATGGGTTTTGTGTTAAACCAACCAAATTATACCTTTTTTACGTTATAACGAAAGACGTTATAAAATTTTTTGCACTGTATTTGAATTAAGAATGAAATGAAATGAAATAGTTTATTCTTGCAAGTAGGACTATATAAATCACTTTTACAATGTCTTCCTAAACTAGATGAAGTAGACATTTCCTAACTGACTGCCCTGAGAAGAAATGTCGAAACAAACTCGGGGGTCTTAGTCTCTTTTATAGTCCAGATAATACAATAATAAATTAATAAATTGGTGTAAACAAATGCAGAGTATTTCAATTTAATCATTTTATACCTCCTAACGTCTCACGTTCGAAAAGTTCTTAATGTGCGCAATTACCACTTAAAATCATAGTGACTCACACACAATTCCTAAAAGTGCCATCCATGCACCATTTATTACATACATTATAACACAAGACTTCATTATTATTATTTTATATTAAGTATTATTACATTCCTTTTCTTTCCTTGGCGAGGCGCAAACTAGCTGTTGTGGTCTCTGGCAGAATGACCAGCGCAGTGGAACATTATGCTCCTCATTATGCTGAGCCAGGGCCAATTACTAACACAGCACACACGCATTACACACTTGAAACGAACCGAATGGGAAAAGGGAAATTTTTTTTTTCTTTCTTTTTTCTTTGAATATTGTTATTATGTGTGTTTTTCTTAGTAATAAATGTTACATCTATGTCTAGATTGATTACTTAATTTAAACTATTAACCCTAACATTATTAATAGATATTAAGACATCCATTTGCCACTCGATTATATCAGCTATGCAGCGTAAAATTACCAGCTTGAGTGCAAATAAAAGGTTTTATTAAAGAAATATGCAGTTCAGTAAAAATTCATACGAATTATGGAGATGAGCAAAAGTATACATCTGACTAAATTTGCATTTACCCGTTTGGTATAATTTATATTAAATTGACTGTAACATGACTTTAGTAAATATTTTTTATTATTGTAGAAACGAAAGCGTGGAACTACCGATCATTTTAGGTCAAAATAAACATTGTAGATACATCTTAGTGCTACCGGTTTAGGCGCTAGGCCCGGAGCGGAACTATCTGAATGGAGGAGGGTAGATTCGCAAAGGAAGTGGAAAAATTGCATTAGTAAACCTTTTTTTTGTAGACACATATTAAAAATATTCCTGCTCTTATGTATTTAATGGGATTAATTTGTAACTAAGACAACATATCTAATAAAAAATACCATTCCTGTTCTTATGTATTTAATGGGATTCATTTGTAACTTAAAACAATAAATCTCAAATAATCAATAAACAATTAAATCGATAAAAATTCACAGAAAAACCTAAGAAGTTTTCATTCCGGAAAATCGAACAGTCTCCGCGGTAGCATAGCAAAATGTTCCATGTTGGTATGTACTAAAAAGGTAGGCTAAGTAAAATCACATTATGGAGAAACGAAGTTCGCGGGGACAGCTAGTAATATATATAAAATAATCTATATACAATGTTCACCAAAACGTAAACAATTTAGATATTATTTTATTATAAATATATGCCATAAAAGAGAGGAGAAAACTGGCCTGCCTTTTTGTTTGGGCCGTCTTTACGGCTCAAATATTGATTTTGTTCCCGTCGACAGACTCCTGGGACGGGGCTCAAGTGCACAGGCGCTAATTAAAGGTATCAGTTGGCGCTTGGTAGATAGTACCGGTAACCCCAGAGTCTTTCCTCGGTCAACGAATAAGTATCGCAATACAGCAGGGATTTTTTTTTCTGTTTATTAATGTTTAATTATTATTATTTAGCCATTAATCGAATAAGACAAACTTTTTATTAAATGTTATTAGATTAAAAGCGCTATTACATTCGTCAGTGATCTAGATTAAGAGGAAAGTGTCTCAATTTAAATATTTAAATATCGACCAATCAGCATTCGAAATGTCAGAATAATTGGAAGGCGACGTAAAAACGGTCCTTAATATATTTCCATATGGAAAGCGACTGTGGTAGGCGACCAGTGATTTATAATGACAATGCTTACTTCCGTTGTTACTAAGCTTTTCTCTCTTTATTTATTATTTTTATTTATCTTGCAATACTTTTACCTTTTACCTGTTCAATGCCCTTAAAACTTTCACATTACGATATGTGTAATAAGACTTTATTTACATCGCAAAAACATAAAACAAGATTTACTTTAAAATTAATGAAGGCAAATGATGAAATGGGCAGTTAGCTGTGTTGGCCTAGTGGTTGTAGCGTGCGAGCGCGGGAATTGTTTTCGCCCCCTCTCATCCCTGGGGAGTAGGTTCGATCACCAACTGTGCACCAATGGATTTTCTGTCTATGTGCGCATGTGACACTCTTACGGTGAAGGAAACATCGTGAGGAAACCGAAGCAACCAAAAAGTCGAGGGTGTGTGGCAAAGAAAGTTGATCTACTTCCCGATTTGAAATGATCATGAACATTTACCGATTTACCTCACATTTAGAAATATGAGGGCAAGGCCTAAAACTTTGTAGCGCCATTGGTATATATGTAAATGGGCAGTCTTACTGCTTAAAGCAAATATATTTCTGGAAGAAACTGATTTATATATGTATATTTTTTATATACCAATAGACACATACAGCCTGATAAGTGGAGGCTGATAAGTGCGGATTCTATATCATGTGATGAAAATATTTAGACATATTTCATTGTTTGTAACGTTCATAATTGTATGATGAATTAATGAATTAATGATAATACGCTTTCTGAAGGGCCTTAACACCTAGATCGTATAAGGCTCGGATATATGAATAAAGTTATTTGGAGTTTGAGTTTGATAGTGCTAAACATACTAAAATAATAAACAGTTCAAATAAATGAATCTATCTTTAAATAAATGAATATACTTTTGGGATCTCTGGCAGAATGACCAGCGCTGTGAAACACGTCTGCTCCACAACATAATGCTGAGCCAGGGCCAGTTACAACCACAACACACATTACATGTACCTTTTTACAGACACACTTAAAATTTACCTTTTTATTATTATTATTGTGTATTTCGTTAGTAATAAAATGTTATGTCTATGTTTATGTATAACTTTGATTTTTTCCCCTTTCGGGGTAGGTAGATTTTGGGCCGTCGGGCATAAGTGCACAGGCGCTAATAAAATTGCGCCTGGTAAATAGTAGCACCCAGAGCTGGTGAATTCTCGCTCAACGAATAAGTATCGCAATACAGCGAGGATATACTAGTGTTATCAGCTACTGGGATATAATTTTTAAATTTATTTTAGGGTACCGACAATAAACTCTCCAACTAGTTTACAACTCTCTTTCAACTCTCTTACAACTCTCCGCTAAGTTTTTTCGTTTACAAAATTGACTGACTGTAATAAAAACTGAATTGTAATAAAAGCTTTGGTACAGGTGTAAATTCCACCCAAAGGGCCAAGAAATATTAAAGAATGTATGAACAAGTGTTAACGTTCAAGTAGTATTTGTCTACTAATTAAGCGTCGGTGCGTTAAACATATTATGCGTGATCACTATTTAAATGGTAATTAGTTACAATTTCACCTGAATAAATGTTTATCTGGGTTTTTTTGATGAGGTAACTTATGTGATGCCCCTACGATACAGGTTCTATTTTTATTATTATTAGGCGTTACGCACACACTCCCGCGGCGCGACTGCCGTGTGGTGGAGGGTTTGTGGGACTTGCCACTGTGAATACCCACCCAAGGCAGGACACGGGTTCTGTCTCAACATACGAGTACCAACTTTTGACTATTGATTTAATTTGCTGGAGTTGTCAATTTTGTTTAAGTAAAACGTACTATTTTTTACTTTATTTCAAGGAAACGAAGGAACTTAACCACGTGTTTATTAGTCAAGTGTATGTTGGTCCACAAATATTCTGAAACTAAAAATCATAACGTCATCATAATTCCAGGGAAAACGGTTCAAGTTTCATCAAAGATTTGTAGTTTTTGAGATATGTTCACCTAATTCTACAATCTATTAGTGATTAATACTAGATTAATACTATCTACAAATTATAAGAGCAAATATGTACAATTCAAGCATTGTTTTATGTTATTTAGTACTTTTTTTTAATGCAAGTGTTTTACTTTTTCGGTTATTTCTTTATCGTTATTGTACTGTTTCTCTGACGCCTCATCATCGCCATTTGCTGATGATGAAGCAATATCTGAGCATCACACTCTCCAAAGTAAAGTTGTATTTAAGTTTGCATACTCCTGTGTAATGAGAGGTTTGTTTGTCTAGATAAATAATGTAACGTATTTGAAGTCGTTCTAATCTAATACCTATATAAAATTCTCGTGTCGCGGTGTTTGTGGTTAAACTCCTCCGAAACGGCTCGACCGATTCTCATGAAATTTTGCGTGCATATTGGGTATGTCTGAGAATCGGACAACATCTATTTTTCATCCCCCCAAATGTTAAGGGTAGTCCACCCCTTATAATTAAAATTTTTTCTTTTTTTTTTTTTATGATACAGCATTAAAAAATACATACAACCCCTAACTTTCACCCCTCTACGATCAACCCCTATTTTTTTATTATAAATGATATACATGGCAAAACGACGTTTGCCCGGTCAGCTAGTATTTTCTATACAACTTTATGTATCGACATACATTTAGATTAATCTTATACATTTATAATAATTGTATAATGACATCGTCTAGCTTTGTCATTGCTTGTCCATAATAACATTATTAGGTCTCCAATTAGAATAGTTAAATTAAACATGCAAGTGACCCTAGTAATAGGCACCTTTGCAATAAACGTTAGTAAAACGCATTACAGCAATTGCAATATATAATATTCAAGTGAAGCATAGCATAACGTGTTTATTTGGATTATTATGTATATGAAATGAAATGAAATGAAATGAAATGAAATAGTTTATTCTTGCAAGTAGGACTATATAAATCACTTTTACAATGTCTTCCTAAACTAGATGAAGTCGACATTTCCTAACTGACTGCCCTGAGAAGAAATGTCGAAACAAACTCGGGGGTCTTAGTCTCTTTTATAGTCCAGATAATACAATAATAAATTAATAAGTTGGTGTAAACAAATGCAGAGTAATTTACTGGACTGGTCTTTGGAAGAAAGAACCAGATCGATCTGAGCAAGCCTGCGCCAGCAGACGGCTAGCATGCCCCATGCTAGCCGTCTGCTGATGATGCTAGAAATAAAGTGTTGATATAATCTTAACTAGCTGTAAAAATTAGTATATTATAGGAATTACATTTGGACATTTATTTGTTGTCAATCAAATAAAATACTTCGATGTTTAAATAGAAATATTCAATATAAATTGCAAATAATTGAAATATTAACTAAGTAAGTTCCGAGCAGTGTGGCTTTACTGCGTGACCCTTTTTAGCACTCACTGCTTCATTTAAGAATAAGTTAAAACTCTTAATGTCTTAAGCCTTGTATCTTCCTTGTTTTTTTTATAGCTGCTAGTTTAGTGTTAAATTTTGTGCTGTCATGTTTTGTCTTGTTTTACTTTGTATTGTATTTTTTTAGAAACTTTTTTTGTGGATATGTCCAATGTGTCTATTTATTTTATGTTTTACATTTATTTTATTTTTTCTGTTTAGAGATGTATCTGTTTAGTTTCCTGAATAAATAAATAAATAAATAGACTCTCATCCCTGAGGTACAACCTCGCGGTTCGATCCCCGGGTGTCTAGGCCTTTCCGCCGATATGAGCATTTAATACTCGCTTGTACGATGAAGGAAAACATCGTGAAGAAATTCCTGAGGCCTAAACAATTAGACAGCGTGAGTCAGGGATAGGTTGATCACCTACTTGCCCATTAGAAAATAGAAAATAGCGAAACAGATACAGTAATCTAAGACAAACCAAAAAGGTAGCGCCGCTTGTGTTATAAAATGTACATAAGAATTTCGCGAAAACAGATGAAATCCATAACAAAATTTTTCATACGTTTTTCACCGACTTATAAAACAAATGAAGGCGAATTCGTAGTGTAATTTTTCAATGTTCAATCACTATTGGACCTCCAATAAAAACCTAAGATCTCCACAACAACTTCATACCCTGTTTATAACTATCATAATATATTTGATTCTCTTAACAACCAATTTCTTAATACTCTACAATTCTCTTAATCCATAGAAATTTATCTAGAGAAATGCATTAATAAATTCTCAGGCATGTAGGCTTAATACTTGCACCATATTTAAATAGCCCAACTTATATAATAACTATATACTACTATATATATACTAATATAATATGGAAAAGCGGAAATGAAATCATTTACATACATTAAGCTTTACTTATAAGTCCATATTACGCACACAATTTACTACCTAATTGACACTAAAATATTGGAGTTTATTCGTTAATAAGTACCACAAGTATTTTACGTGTCAAAAATATTTCTGTTGTAACAACATCATTGTGTTTTTGTTTATAAAACTAATCTTAACAAAAAGTTACATTTGTTTAAATTAAATTTAACTTCTTTTAAAATTTGTTGTAATTTTCTATGTAATTATTATTTTAATTGAAAGATCAATGAAAGATTTCATGTGTTTTCTATACTAATATTATAAAGAGGAAAGGTTTGATTTTTTGTTTGTTTGAAATGAATAGGCTCCGAAACTACCGATTTCAAAATTTCTTTCACCGTTGGCAAGCTACACTATTCCCGAGTGACATAGGCTATGTTTCAAAACAGGTGCTTACTAAAACTTGAATAATCTAACCCAAGGTGTAAAAAAGAAACAAAAAAACTTCCTTCAATCGTGTGCGCTGCGAAAACTATTAATGATAGAACAAAATGATGTATCACAATTTTTCAAGACAAATCACTATCTATAACAAATGTCGCGACAGCATGTCTCTATCTTTTATAGTTTAGTCACAATAAGCGCCCTTTTATTATTTTTTTTTATTAAAATACCACCGCTAGAAAAGGCTCTTTATTCGTACCAAGGTATTGATCCTTATCAAAATAAATACCAACGTTTCACATAAGCTACAATTTAATGGCATAACCACCAAAAAAGCATGGTGGATTGGTGTTCTCCTGCCGTTTCTCTTGAATAGTTCACTTCTATGTAATATAACAAAAATCTTAGCCACAGCAACGCTTGGCCGAGTCTACTAGTTGTTTATAAAACTAATTTGATCAAAAAAATACTTAAAATTTGTTTAAATTAAATAATTTAGGAAATGGGAACTTTATTTAGAAGTTGTTACAATTTCTTTTTTCTCTAAAATATTAAGTTGTTTGTTTGTTTAATATCAGTTATCTTTTTTTATCTCTTCATGTATATAATTGACTTATGTTTTCTGCTTCGTATATTATGTTTAACAATGTAATATGTTTTGGCTTTGTATATTCTAAGTGTTTTATAATATGTTACATGTGTAGCTGTAAGATTACTTATAAATATATAATCACCTACACGCGTTAGCGATACTATAGATAAGTATGCCCGATCGAAGGGCCTACAACAAACAGTTCGGAAAAACTAAGAGCAAATTTTTGGACTACTACACTACGAACAGTGTTAGCTCCCGTGTGTGCGTTCGAGCCACGGTTCGAATCAGCCAATGGGATTGTATGCACAACTAAATCTCCCGTGTATGATAAAGAAAAACCTCGTAAGGCATGCCTTAGAGCCTTATAATTGTTCTTTATAGTAAAAATATACAGAATATGTCAGCGACCTAAAGAGTTACAGAAATCTGAACCAGAGTGGTGAATGGTTATTTTTCTCATACATAATAACACTGTCTCAAAGATAATCTCTCAAGCCTTAAATTGAATATTTCATCCTTATCACTCTCATGTCAATACACACTAAAATAAGCGGGACAAAATCATTTTTCTCTTATTAGTTTTAGATACTAGATAATAGGGTTTATCTAAGCTCTCCATGTACTAAACAAAAAGTTGCTTTTATCGTTCTATTAATTATCGTAAGGTATAAAATGTGTTGAAGAAATACTGACAGCCTAGCTCACATAGCAACATAGGCGGGTGATATCATCATAAAGACAAAAACTATGTAAGAATTAACGTTTAGTTTTAATTGAATTTTTTATATTATCGCTATGTCTTTAGCATTATAGTTAATTATTTGGTTATATTCCACAGATTACTTTAAACCTAATTTAACAGAGAAATGTATCAAATGGATATTAAAATATAATTTACTCATATAGGTAACTTAATACGTATAAAAAACTAATACTTCTAAATTGCCAGTTCTCAGATCAAGGCCGTAGAACGGATAAGAAGAACTGGGTTCAAATCTCCTACAATCTAAATAGCAAAGTTTTTATTTAATATTTAAATTGCATACAGCATCATGCTCTTCGTCACATCTTAGGTACTATTTACATAATTAAAGTGAGACAATAATTATCAAGACATGAAAAGACGCATAAAAATTATATTGGTTCGTATATATACCTCTTTTCGCACAGATTTAAGTATATTTAGAGTCAAAACTTAGCGACAAGTAAATCTCGTTTTTGAATTTTTAATACAATAGGTTTAGGTGTCATATAATTTGTCAGTATAATAGGCATGTAGGTGATCAGGTGATCACTTCCTTTCCTTCACCGTTCGAGCGAATGATAAATGCACATAGAAACAAAGTCCACTGGTGCACAACTGGGGATCGACCTCAAGGATGAGAGTCGCACGCTGAAGCCACTAGGCCATCACTGCTCATAATAAAATTACTTTTAAATAACCTAATAATACTGTTATATTGTTGTTTAATACTTTTTAGTGCATTCATTTAAACAAAATAACCTTAAATTCTTAACAAATATTGATTTAAGTCTTTCTAACCAAAGGCTTCGCCGCTTATCATTAATCAAAACATATCAGTCGTATATCATATTAAACATTCACCGGAAATGCTACCGGATAATCTAGATCTAAAGATTAATTAGTTCTTCGAAACAATGCTGACAATGTCCTACAAGTTCCGTCGCGATTCGCCAACTCATCGGCCCAGCTGCTTGACATAACAAATGATTAGCTATTGTGTAAGCTATAAAATCATTGGTTACGCACGAAAATTTAACTAAAAGTTGAATTGTTAGTGATTAAGTGACATTAATGTTGTTATATATTGCAAAGTTAGTTGTGACAATAATCCATTGGATTTTTTCTACTTTATTAGAATCCTACATTATCGCTAATTAATATGGGCTATAGAATAAAACAATTGTCCAGTCCTGCGAACGCTAGTAATGATTATTAATAAAAAATAATTCATGAAAAAATCTCAGTTTTGTATCGCGCAGCCCGGATATACAACGATCATTTAAGTCTTGACTTGTTTAGCCTATCGCGGAATATGGTTAAAATGAGTATTAAGAATATCCATAGCGCAAAATCACCTGCATGAGCATACCCCACATACACACCTTTACATACATACCACTTTTAGATCATCACACATCACAGCCAAATTAGCTATTGCTTGGTTAAATGTATTGAATAATTTTTATTGTTTTTCCCTTTTGTAAATCTTAGAACCTTTTTGTAAATACTGTGTATTCCATCTTTGGTTATATATTTAGTTGTTTGTTTTTATATATACTTTTTGTTAGCTGTAGGATTACGAAACAAATAAATAATGTAATTAATTTATAATTGTTCTTTATAGTAAAGCAGGCGAATAACCTTGTGAGCTCGCACGTCTTCTATTTTAATATCTTAGAAGGTTTCCCGAAGATATTCTTCATGGAATGCGCATTTGTGCACTTCAGCTATTGCGCAAAGAATCTATTGGTATGCACCTAATACAGGATTTTAAGACACGATCTGCGAGTTGACCACTAAACATTGCATGTACTCATGCATTGGGGTACCGAATTGGGATTTTAAGTTAGACAGTTAATATATAAATGTATATATAATGCAATTGTCTAAAAAATATATATATTTTTAGTTGACCTCATACATGGTCCAAATATAGTAAAGTTGGGCTACATTATAAAGCCTGGAACAGATCGCTTAGAAGCGATAAGGCCGTCCATTCCCCTCCTTTTTATTTACGGATTTTGTAATGTAATTAAGTGTTAAATAAGTATAAAACGTTCCAATTTAATTAAGATTTTATCACCCTTTGCTTATGGTAATAATTTTATTAAAGTTAAGATACTTGTGAACATATTCTGTTTTTTTGAAGATATCAAAGTACCCATAACCGAGGAGCATGTATGTTATCAAAGCGGATGAAGTAAGTCAGGTATACATAAACCGTGGCAAGTGGAGATACGTGGTCTTCTGAAAACGGCGTGAATATAAAAAGAATTGAATTGGTAATAGGGTAGATAGTTGTTGATAAGCGAATTTTTTAATATAGACTTGCCATAGATTTAATAGAAATAGCTTAAAATAATAACTTAAATATTGTTTTTTTAAGTTTGGATAGTAAAACTCAATAACATTATTTTGGCCTACAGATTTTTTTTTATTACCCCTTAAAGCTGGGGTTGCCGCAGAGGTTGCGGCAAATAATAAACGGCTCAAATATATGAGTCTTTCCTCCACCTTCGATTTTTTTGAGACAAAAGTGCACAGGTGCTAATTAAAGATTTAAGTTGGCGCCTGGTACCCGTGACACCAGAGCTGGTGCTTTCCTCACTCAACGAATAAGTATCGCAATACAGCGATTACTGCCAGCGTTAAAGGTACACTGCCACAGGGACCAAACTTTTTCAATTTGTTTTAATTTTTTTTAAATTAATTTCTAATTAATTTTATTATTACTTTGCAGGTTAATACTATATATTTGATTGTTATGTTTAGGTTTTATCCCTATTTTTTTTGGTTATAAGTTACTGACATTAGATAAACCTACTGCCCGTTTACCCTCATTTTCCTAACTTATAAGAAAACGTTGCTTACTTTACAACAACTCTGAGTTGAGATCTTAACCAATTAAATGTTAATCCGACTGTCTTTGCAATTCAAGATCTATTAAAATAAAACTCTTCTGTATAAAGGTAAATTAATTAAACGATTTCAAGATATTCATGATTTAAAAACTTTATATTTCAGGCGAAAATTTATTGATTAGTGATTTTCTAGGATTGCCGGCGGATTACAACAAATTTATTTGCACCGGCATTCATTTTATGAAAAACAATTTGGTAACTTACTGTTATGACAAAAAGGTGCAACAGTTATAAAAGAATATGCAATATCAATATTGATTCTTGTCTTCATTTTGTAAGTTCCAACTGTTATATTCTCTAAGGGTAAGCGTTTTTGTGGTTTTTAGGCAAACGGAAGTGAAGTACATACTATCCATGGACACATACAGTTTTGGAGGCTTCTACCGCCGGCTTCTGAGATTACTTTACGAACCTTAAGTCAAATTTGTATCAAGCATTTTATTTATCTATTTCACTATAAATACATTTTAACAATTTAAAAGCCTGTTCTCAATTGTTGACTGTCCGTGACCGATGTTTACCGGTTTTTATAACCCAAATACGAATCGTAATCCGTGTTTCTTTTGTATTTATACTCGTAATAACGTTTCGCGTGTAATTTATTATTGATAAATTTTTGAGCCGTATCTTTGAGCCCTAATAAACCAAGCATATTTTAAAATGAATATATTAGCAGCATTAATTAATAAAAATATATTCTTTCTATTTATATTAGAAACCTCTTAAACCCTAATATTATTTTTGAATAACAATGATTGGTATTTCAAACTTGTGTCAACGCCTCCACAAAAAGACATGCCGTCGGGAAATGTTAGTAAAAAACTTTAACATAAGTAAATGATATATATAGATATTCTTTTGATTCAATTTTGTTAAAAAAAATGTGTTTTCTTTGTAGGAAATCAACATATTTTGTAGATATTTATTTATGTTGAAGCCCCATTACAGCCCTAAACAACTATCAAGACTTAAATCATTGTTCAAACATTTTAGTAATCTTAAAATATATTTTTTTCCAGCGTAGCTGGATCAATTTGATATATATATTTTCCAATAGGAATCTCTTTTAATTTCGAAGAAGTTTCTTAAATAGTTTTTAATGCACTTTAATATGGATAATAGAGACTTACCATTTGGTGATATATTAAGCGGCTGGGTGATCGCCGCTGGCGCTTGGGCTGGCTCCATCTTCCAGGACGCGCAACAAGAAGCCGGCGAGAAGTCTGTTGGGCCCGAGCCCGCCGATATCAACATTGTCGAACCGCAAGCATAAGCAATATCTTCTATGGCATAGGCACCAAGCTCACAGTTCACGAACTAAGTCCACAAAACGCTGCGCAGTCACGCGCTCACACGAAGCTCAGCCAGAACACTGAAGTGCGCGCTTGCCCGGCGCGCCCACTCGCGCGCCTACTGCATTAGCACGCCTTTAAAAAATCTCCGCCAAACAATAACAAAAAACTACCTCCACTTAATAGAGCCTCCATCCTCTCACTCTAACGCTGTTAATTCGATTTCCGAACGCGTCAAATCCACGGCAACGCTCGATTCATTTACAGCCTTCCGTCCTGTTCTAAGCGCTTCGATTAAAACGCCGCCGCAGATTACAACCATATTACGTTGTGTTAAGACTGACTTTTCTATACAAATTTGAAGGCGGTTAAGATCTTTAGCGGGTTTATAATAAACCCACTACTCACACTCGTTCGATTCAGCCTAAGCATGAGCTGTATGAAAGGGACAGGTGCTGTACCGCTTGGTGGCAGAATTACAGTAGTGAGCACAGGTGATCTTTCACGATTTCTATAGAAGGTGTTAATGTATACCTCTCTCGCTCTGGTTTATAGCATTTCGTTAATGTATTCTGAGACGACGATATGAATGAAGGCCGCTCGTTAATTAGAAGTATACTTAACCATGCTTAGCATTCTAATGGTAACGGGCAGGAATCGTTTTAATTAGGGTGGTATGTACCCCATTTTAGGTTGATTTAGTAATAAAAGTATTTTGTACGGCGTCATGTTGAACGGAGAATAAAAATCTGGATACCTATAATTACAGAGAGGAAATGTATTCTCTTTTATCGAATATTAAATACTCGATCAATGCAAGGTTTATTTATAACAAGCAAGTGCCTGCAACTTTGTTTGCGTTATTTTAACCACCAAAGACCCGAAGCAGTATTTTTAGCACCGACTTTGAATTTGCCATATTTCATCAACTAATGATGTCAAAATATCTATTAGTAATTGTTTTCTTATTACACATGTATGCCCTAAATCAGAAGTGGCAATGGGCGGGGCGTATAGCTAGATACACAGATAATAGGTGGATCTTAAAGACAACTGAAAGGAAAGGACCAAGCGGAAGGAGAAGAGGTTGCCCAAAAAAAGGTGGATAGAAGAAATAGAAGCGGTAGCAGGAAACGAATGGAGAAAGAGAGCCATAGACAGAGTCATTTGGAAAAAGCTGGAGGAGGCCTATACCCGTGAAAGGGGTTCCGATCGACGGTACTGAAGGAAGCTAGGATATAGGTTAACAAGCAAAAAAAAATGTAAAATAATCTAAGCTTTATATTATAATTTGTTTTTGTCATGATTGGAAATAAAACGGGCTTTATTATTATTACACATTTCAAATATTAAGTTATTAATAGATTTAAATGCCAATTAGTTGTCTCTGATCAACGAAAAGCTCCCAAGCTTCCATTGGAAAAAAATGGTATGTCCAATACCTGTTTACTTTTAATTTATAAATATTTTTATGATCAATCTTCTTAACTCATAGGCTTTGAGTCATAAATTCCTGCAAATAAAACCGCCGTCCAGGGACTAAAACATCTTATTTCCGGTCTATTAAAAATTGTTACATTACCTTTAAGAAATGATTATAATATTTTGTATGAAATATACGCACAGACGCTTTCTCCGCGGATTTATATAGATCATATTTATAATTGCAAGGAAGAGGGAATTGCCGGAAGGTACCGAATTGCAACTGCTATATACAATTTCTTTGTAGGCTCTTTAATTTGTAGTAATTTTGATTCATTGCGGTTTCCGTTTGCGGCACTCTGAATATTTAACTGATAAATCAATGTATTTAACTGTAACAAAGGGATTTCTTAATCTAGTATAAGTATTTGTTATTAAATACTTCCGATACTTTTCATATAAATGTCTGTTTCATTGTGCAAATATATCTTTATTATTTACAATAAATACAGTATTTCTAATTTTTTTAACCTACAAAGTAATAATAAAAATAATTAAAATAAAAAAAAAGTTTGGTTCCTGTAGTACACTCCACCTTTCACGCAGGCAGCATTTCCTCGCTATATTGCGATACTTATTCGTTGAGCGAGGAATGTACCAGCTCTGGGGTCATCAGTACTATCAACCAGGCGCCAACTTAAATCTTTAATCAGCGCCTGTGCACTTGAACCCCACGGCCCAAGTGTCTCTACTCCAAAGGGAACAAAATCGAAGTTGGAGGAAAGACTCTATTATTCATTTATTTTCCCATATTATTTCTTTACAGTATAATACGATAATCTATTGGGACAACTGGGGTTGGAACCCACAAATTTTTGGGAATCGCACACTTCACTAACACCCTATTAATAGAAATAATATAACGTATTTAAGACGTTCTAGCGTAACCATATGAAAATCCGTGTAGTTATTTTTGATACCGCGGATATATGATATATATACCAATGGCGTAGCCTTTTAGGTCTGGGCCTCAGATTTCTGTATCTGTTCCGTGATCATTTCTAAGAGGCAAATAGGGGAACTTCTTGGAATCGTCGACTTACTAAGGCACGCATTCCTCACGATGTTTTCCTTCACTGTACGAGCAAGTGTTGAATGTGTACATAGAAGGTCCATTGAGTGCGATCGAACCTATAACTCCAGGTATGAGTGTCGCACGATGAAGCCACTAAGCCAACACTGCTCTCAAAAACAACAACAAAAATTATGTACCACAAAGAAGTGTTCGGTGGCCGTCGATACACAATTTATACTTAAATAATAAGTCCTGAGTACATACTTCGTTACGATGTATCCTTACCAAGAAGAAAGGCACACAACTTTCAGTCGTATGGATTTGGAGAAATTGTATTAGTTTGGGAACAAATAGAGGTTAGACTTGTACTGATACCTTGCCTCACAATAGTTTACAAAAACACACAATACACTCACTATAAAGTTATTAATTGAGGACGTCACTATAAACAAATATAATTAACAAAAAAGTATAAATCAAAATAATATGCGTCTAACATAACCCGAGGAAAACTAAGCAGTAACTAACCAAATAATGTGATGATCGGCCGAGTAAAATCACAATATTTGAATTCTGCTAAAAAGTTTGCAAAAAATATGGATTTTTTAAATGTTATGTACCGCCACCCATGGACACTCACGTTTCCAGAAGGCTCGAAACTGCGTTGCCGGCCTTTAAAAAATTGGTACTCTCTTTTCTTGAAGTCCAATTGGTTCGGAAATACTTTAGTGGGGTGCTGGTTCTACGTAGTGGTAGTGCGCGGCAAATACTGCCGTAAGAAACGCTCAGATGAGGAACGACGGACGTCGAGGTTATACGGATATTTTGTATTCTGCCTTGACGTCCAGTGATTAGACTCAGCTGCAGGTATTAACCCGAACAACTCCTCTGAACACTATGGTAAATGTGATAGAAGATGCAGAGACTCCACATCTCTACGCAACGCCAAGGGATCAAGCCGCACGGAAAGTGACCGGTCGTTGACGATTCGCTCTTCGTTGAATTTGATAATGAGGACTATTTATATTTAGGGATAATTTAGACCTCAATAGGTAATGATTTAAGTCAAAACTATACCTTAGCTTAATTGAAAATTACATTTAGACCAAAAGTTTAACAATGATTTTAGAATGAAAGAAAAAGTAAACGCAATGTACACAAAAAATTCAAAGATACAATTTCTTTAATCAATAGGGACAAGTCAGTTTTTAGTTGCTGTTACCAGCAACACTGATTTTCATTTCATTCGTATTTTTTAATTGAAAGTAGTGGAGATCCTCGTCCTCATCTTAATTATTGTAATATTTTGAAGTTATACTTCTTTTGGCGAGTTAGGGTAAAATGATGAGAGTAAATTTTTTCTATTGTAAGTGTCGATTTCTCCACAAACGTAAAAGTGTGGAGTGCGTATAAGTACGCGCACGTTTTTTTTTAAATATTGTATATGTTTAGTTCGGTTAATAAAGAAAAATAAATATTTATATATATTAGAATATTTTAACTACACTTTAAAATATTTTAAATTAAGTAAATTATAATCTATATTCTATCCACTTCTGATATTAAGGTAGTAAATTATTATTATTGAAATTTCTAGTCTATATAATTAAATATAATCTCGAGTGGGTTGCTGTTGTAAGAATTGGTATTTTTTCTTAAAGGACCCTAGGTCGAATTGATTTGGAAATACTTTGACGGGCAGCTGGTTCCACATAGTGTTAATCGCGTGCTTTAATTTAACCCCTGGGTTTTAACCCTAGAGTTAATAAAGGCTTAAGGTATTTAACTAAACACTATATATTTAAATATATATGTCTCCATTTTTTTTTATATAGAACGGGGGGCAAACGGGCAGGAGGCTCACCTGATGTTAAGCGATACCGCCACCCACGGACACTCTCAATGCCAGAGGGACCGCGAGTGCGTTGCCGGCCTTTTAGGAATTGGTACGCTCTTTTCTTGAAGGACCCTAAGTCGAATTGGTTCCGAAATACTTCAGTGGGCAGCTGATTCCACAAAGTGGTGGTGCGCGGCAAAAACTGTCTCCATGGAAAGGCCTGAACAAATGGCGACAAAAGAGAGCTTACTCCTCCCTCAAAGGACGGCAACGTATCCACTAAAATGCCTGCCCCATTTACCATTATTCTATAAAACAAACACTAACCTAATGAATAGCTAAGCTTAATATGAAATAATTGTTCGATAGCACAAATTAGAAATGTTTTATACATTAATTGAGCCAAAGTTGGTTGACTTTTTCGTTTTGGACAGGCGCCGCAGGATTTAGTGGCGAGATAATGCGTGGGCGTCACATAATGAATATATTTATATTTCGTTCGCGCCGGCTTTTATCTGACAGCCGACAGGTTACTATCGGAGAACCACCGGTGTACTATTCGTAATAACACTTTATTCTAATAATAGTGATTTAAGTACTTCCATTGATTATTCTGTTCTGTATTCCACTTAACGATTATTTGAATTATGTAAGGGATTACGCTCAATACAAAGTTGGTTCAGAAGCGCGCGATAAAACAGGACGTATTGGCCGGATTAAAATATGGCTCTTGCTGTGTCAAGGTCCATTCCACATCATTCGTGGCCGTAGAGGACCGTGAGTTTAACGGCTGATCGCCTGGTTTGATGCGGAAATGGCTACGCTGTTACCGTGTCCGCTGATGGTGCTGGTGGCGCCGTGGGGTTTAAGTGGTATGCAAAGCAGCGAGTCCCACATAACCCTTCATCATGAGGCAACCAAACCGCGGAAAAAAAGGAAGCGCGAGGTTCGAATAAGGAGTTTGAAATCCAAGCGCGTCTTGTTAAGTTTGCCAGTAATACCAGATAATAATAACAAATCTTTTATTTGCAAAGAAAGTGGTACATTTAGATTAATTATAAAACCGCACAATCAGCCATATAAAATAGGTATACAAATGTCATTATAATTATCAAAATGCCATAAGAGTAGTTAAGTTATCATAATTGTATTTAGACCATAAGTTTCGACTTATGTTTTCTCTGTTATGTTCTTATAATAAAAAATAGGGTGCGTGTACTTACGAGTATGTACGCGCGTAAGAAGTTATACTTCTTTGGCTTTCTTTATTTTTTTTAAATATTAAATAATTAATAACAAATATTTAACGTTAATAATTTAATAATATTTAAAATTTTGTATATTATTCAATTATTAATTAATATTAATAATAATAATTATTATCGTTTATTATTTTATTATATTATTCATTCAGTTTAATAACTACGTATGTTTCATAACCTTTTAACTAAGTAGCAATAGGTCTTTGTGAAAAAGCATTGCTAAATTTCTTTGAAAAAATAATTAAAACTCCTTTATTTGTTTAAAAGGTAAATGTCATTATGTTCATTCAAAATTCTTGGCATAGCTGCTAACTTCACGCATATTCTATTTCTTTTTACTTGTAGATTGTCTTATTCCCATCTCGCTCGCGCACGCTATAATCACACTGACAACTTTGTGTCTCAGGTGCGCGCGCATCGTAAAATTTCACTCTCATCAATTTTTCATAACGCGCCTAAAGAAGTATAACTTCAAAAGTTTTATATCATCAATACTAGCAATATTTATACAGACTTGAGAGCATTGCGAGCATTTACCGGAAACTTTCCAAGGGTTACCTTGGTGATAATGACGCTCATGGATACTCTCAATTCCAGAGGGCTGGCGACTGTTAAATCTAGGGTTGATATATATATATATATATATATATAATGTCATATTTTCAATTTCAAGCACGCGATTAACAGTATGTGGAATCAGTCAGCCCGTCAATTCCAAACCAATTCGACTTAGAGACAAGAAAGGATACCAATTCTTAATAGGCCGATAACCCGTGAGGCTCTAGCATCGTGAGTCCATAGGCGGGATCACTTATCATCAGATGAACGTTCTGCCCTCTAATGAATGAAAAAATTAAAGCAAAGCCCATTCAGAGTGGAGAGTGTCAAGTACTCAAGTACAGTGCATTATTTTATGTAAATTTATATTAAAATAGATAAATTATGTAATTTACCATTCGAAGGCCTCTTTGCAAAAAAAACCCTTTGCGTTCTTCACGGCTTGAATAACAATAGAGTGAGGTGTCACCAAAGAACAACTAACACCCCACATATGCACATGTGCAACCAATATAACATGATCTCTCAAACCCTTTTCAAAACCTAGTTATTTGAATGTTTCTACGACTAAATAAGATATTTGTTAATTACATGTTAATACTGTTTATATAATGAGTGTAAATTTAGTTCTTTTGTCATTATAAATGTATTGTATTTGAGTTGTATATAATGAATAATACAGCTGAATTATTTACATTTTAAATATATTTATAGAATATACTCTTATCATCAAAATGTCTGTTATTAAGATTAAAAATAATAATGTAATTCATTGATTAGGATACATATTTTCATTGTTCAAATAATATATTGTTTTTATAGAACAGGGGGCAGGAGGCTCACCTGATGTTAAGTGATACCGCCGCCCATGGACACTCATTGCCAAAGAGGACGCGAGTGCGTTGTCGGCATTTAAAATGTGTACTTATAGACGACCCTTATAATACAAACATGTTAATTCAATTGATAGTTCATTAATCTTTTTTGATGAATTATTATTTTCATGTTGCAATGAAAGACCGTGATTGAAGTATTGATTAAATTTTTATGAATTTAATTAGTAGGTATTTAAAGCATTTAATTTATTTAGAATTTGTGCATTCATTAGTTAGTTTAGGTTTTATTGTTGAAAGTATTAAATCTAATATTTAATTGATACAAGCAGGCGCTGATTGAAGATAAAAGTCCCCGTAGAGACCAGCGCTTCCCTACTTTGTTTCTTCTGTAGGGATAATCTGCTACTACAATCACGCCGATAACATGATCTGAAACGCTCTAAGAAGTATTTCCGCAATTTATACAATTTCTCGCTCTTAGCCACTTGAGCCTTCGGGTCAGTCTTAGACTGTCTGTGGATCCAGTCCCTTTAGGTCAAACGCCTTCCTCACTTCCAATCATCCAATTCCAAGCTTTGACTCAACTTGTAATGATATAGAAATCGATATTTTGGTAAATATTCTGAGCTAATTAAAAAACGATTCCGAATTGTGTGTGTGCAGTTTTGTTAACTACTAACTTCTCACAATAACTAAACTTAATCAAAGTTATCAATGTTCATACTTATAGATTAACTTTCATTTTTTTATAATAAGACCCGCATTAGCCTGGAGCAGCTTTTTAAATTTAATAAAGTATATTTATTAATTCTAAGCTAACAAAAACTATATCTAACATAAAACTAAAGATATAGCTAAATGAAATACATAATATCAAAAAAGGGTTCAAACATTTAAAAGGAAAAGGGCAATAAAAATTATTAAATACATTTTACTAATACCTAATTCGGCTGTGTTATGTGATGGTGTGAAAGTTAGGGTATGTACACGGTTGCGTATATGGGGTGTCCTCATGATGCAAGTGATACTATGGATATTCTTAATACTTAAGCATATTCAGCTCAAATAAGTCCAGACCATACAACGAACACTATTTAGAGGTCATTGTATGTCCGCGCCTAACCCTCCACAATGTTATGAGAATAAAACTCAATTAAAAATACTATGTACATCTGTACGTATAACGTTAGATTGCTGCTCGCAGAAAAAAGATTACCAGAATTAAATCAAGTAGATAAAGTAAAATATGATATTATTGGATTATCGGAAGTAAAAACTGAAGGCATAAAAATACAGATGGAGCGAACGCGTACTTCACTAATATCCCAGAGACGGCTGAAGGAACAGAGGTCATCCCGTTATGAGATGGAGAGATGAGATACATCATACATGACATGGCCGGCAACACCTGGACAAGGGACGCTCAGAACCGACACAGATGGCAAAATATGGAGGAGGTCTTTACCCATAACCGGGTACCCAACTAAAGAAACAATTATCTATTTAATATAATATTAAATATAATACTAACAATAAATTAAGAAAACTAAATACTAACACAGCTAAAGTAATGTTATTTAAGGTTGGCAATAAAAGGCTTTTGAATTTGAATTGAATTTTGAATTTGTATGTCCGCGCGATACAAAACGGAGTTTTTATTCCTTCTTTATATTTCGTTACAGGAGGCAAACGGGCAGGAGGCTCATCTGGTGTTAAGTAATAACGCCGCCCATGGACTATGCTAGAAGGCTCGCAAGTGCTTTGCCGGCCTTTTAAGAAATGGTACCCTCTTTTCTTGAAGGAGTTTAACATTATCTGATATTAATTATGAAAATATTTCTTTATTTGTTTTACAAAATACAAATACAATTAAATACAACTTTCGTTGTTCCAAAACCAACGGATTATATAGCCTCTGAAGGTTCAATATGTCATATAAAAATGAATAATATATAATGAATTATAATTATTATATTAGCTAACACTACCACGTATCTAGATAATGTGGCCGTGCGACATTCGTCGTGGTCGCACTAACAAAGCCTTCGCCGACATACATCCTATTTCCATTATAATGCGTTCAAAATATTTGTGCCATATATCATAGACCACCCAAACGGCAGTTGACATACGATCTGACATCTACCTGCTAGAACAAAACGTATTCTTTGGCTCGCGTGATTTTTTTCTTAATTGAAAAAATATCCTTTTTTTTATTATAACAAGAGAGTTTTTATTAGGTATAAATAAGGCTGTTTTGGCCCTCTAAATTGTAAAGGATTCATTGTTGCAGCTTCTTATCAGTCTCCTCTGCTTGTTACTTAATATATTTGGATCAGGAATGAAGTCACCATTCAAGTATCTAATAGAACCATATACTGTAACTTCAAATAGAGAAGGTAGTTACTATGTAGTTCTCTGGATATCCGTAGCGCTGTTGATCGAGTTCGCGCGGTGCAAAGGGTCCTTAATGTGATCGGTATTGCTCTCGGTAATGCTATTGGAAGTTCGGATTCTATTCCTTTGTTTGCAAAATAAAATTTTAGTTGCTATACTTTTATTTTATTTCTAAGTAGACCTTATCAAATTTATCGCAATCGCCGGGAATCGGGGAGATCACAAGCCATGTACTCTTGATTCAACCAAGCCATCCAGCCAAGAATTCTTGGATTCGTTGTGTTCGTTGGATTTGTAGGATTAGTTGTGATTAGAAATTCTGGGCTGCGTACTTACCTATAGACGAATTGCGGGTTTAATAATAAATACAATTTTAATCATTTTGTAAATACATTTAATATAACTTTATTAACATTTACTAAACCTTAACAGTAAAATAAATTCATTTTAACCTTTGCTGGGTTCGCTTTCCTGGTTGAAGGATTAACCCAAGCTCGACTATGGCAATTTAATTGTTACATAAAAAATCTATATATATTTTTATATTTCTATTCGTATTTTCTCAGCAAATAATGCTTCAAAGTGTTTTAATATATTGTAAGTTTCTGTTGATAATAACGATTCATATTCCAACATATACTCCAATGGATTTTTCTTTTGTTTTTATGTAAGAAAGGTTCTAGCCCATTTTAGAAAGCTGACATTCAGAAGGCTGATCCCTTGGCTACAAGAAGAATGTGTGATGCCTAGCACCGTAATTTTTTTACAATACCCGACTATTAATTATTAAAAAATCAGACATTTATATTATAGAATCTACGTATCTTTCGCTTTGACACGTCATTCTCTGTGGCCGTCACAAAAGCTGTCGTAAGATACTCCTTGTATCGAAACTTTGTCTAGATTTAGCGACTTGGTTAAATTGAAAATATAATTATATATAAGGATGTAAATAGTCACGCAAAGCCGTATATTCTATTAAAATTTTTACGGCTACCTTCTTGCCTTAAATATAAGTGCTTTTAAACACGAAACAATTAGTGGGTCATGTTTATAAATCATTATTATAATTTAAAAACCTTCCTTCGCGAAAGTACCTCTTTGACATTTAAACGTAAACCAATAGATAACTATTGAGTAACAAGTACATACTTAGAAGTGCATTAATGTATCAATTGAGTGTCTTTAACAATGACCGATAGAGCATTACAGTTTGCAGTGTCAGTGAGCGGGCGTGGTAATGGGCGGGGCCGACACAGCCGCGCCCCCTACCGCAAACGTGGCTCACCGCATCCGAACCGTATTACCATTCTAAATTTAAAATAAGAAAAAGGTTATATGAAAATAAAATAACTTTAAATACATCTTAAGACAGAGGTTTTGTTTTGCAAAATTCTTGAGTTGACCAAAGTCGAAGTCGAATTCTTTGAAGAAATATGACGTGAATTTAGGTTTAGAATTTCTACTATAAGTTTTACGAATTATTACACATTATAAAAAAAATATTCGAAATGGATGGGCAAATGTGTCCATGCCCCCGAAAACCATTTTCATTTAATTATGTCAATTGTATTATATTCTGCAACGAAGTGTTAATAAATTAATGAATTAATAATAATTAAAAATAATAAACTACTCGAGGTGGTTTACACCTCGAGTAGTTTCTACAGAGGCTCCGATTCCGCATTCTACCAGGCAAAATAATCCTACGGATCTGTTGTTTGTTTTTCGATAAAATGTAATTTTTGTAAATTTTTAATTTAATATGAAAAGGGTTAATCCATAATATGTCCAAGCAATTCCAACTCTCACTTTATAACCATGTCGTTTATTGCAGTGTAACCAACTTTTTGAAGTGAAACTTCTTTATCGGGGTTGGAAAAAAATTTAGTGTAACATTTTTGCGTTACGCGTCACATTTTTCCGTTACGCGCCATGTTGCTTTTTGAAGTCAAACTTCTTTATCGGCGTTAAAATATGACATATAGTATGTTTTTGACTTTGAAGTTTGACAACGGATTACATTTTCGACTTGAAATTTGCTAATCGCAATTTGCAGCAATTAATTTGTAAATTGTATGCTAGGCAGTGTATCAAAATTTACTGTGTTTAAAGAAATAGTTTCTAAATTCATAAAGAACTTTCACTTCTTACGTGTGTACACCTAGTACACGCACACATTTTTTTTATACATGTCTTAACTAAGACATCATGGAAAATACGATCGAGCTTTTAAGACTAATAAGTAATTTAATACAATAAATAGAATTTCTGTTGAGATAGACCTATTTGTTTGTACACTGGCTGAGTTCACAAGAGTTGCTTCCTATATTATTAGTTATAAGATTTAGGTATATATATATATATATTTTTTTTATGTTTTTTAATAAGGTTAATCGGTGTGAGTATTAATATTGTGTTGTTCTATCGAATTAGTAATTACTGTAAAGATAGAATAATGATATGGAATAAAATAAATAAATAAAAAAGTCTAACCTAATTTATTAACAAGGATTTTTACATAAGAAAATGTCCAATAACACTACTTACAGTCTCTATTAAAGGGAAGACACTCTGTTCTTGTGTTCTATTGTAATAGTTTGCACTGAAAAAATAAATAATCATATCAGTATTAGATAAAGTAAAAGAATTTTTTTTATTTTTATTGTATCCTGCCAGGAAATAGGCACAATAAATATACCTTGTATCGTACCAAGGTGATTTTTCTTTGTAGGTGCGATTTTCATTGCCCTAAAACCCACTATACGGGTAAGATTCAGAGATTTTGGTAATTTAGCACCCGTATCAAAACCGTATTAGACAAATAGTATATATAATATATTTCTCCACAACTGAGCGTGTTTAAGGCAGTTTTGCCGCGCACCACCACTATGTGGTTACACCTGTCCACCGCTGTCTTTCTGAAGCAATTCGACTTACGCCAGAACCCAATAACCTATCTCAATCCATAACCCACCACATGAGATAGTAATCTTAATCCAAATGTAACAGGGGTGCCAATAACCAATCGACGGATTGTAATAGCCATCTGTCTATTCCAGCTATCCATGGGAGGTCGTATCGGTGTCTTATAGACCTTTGTATGAAAATGTCATTTAACGAAAGCTCGATTTCAACAGTTAATTATTTTAACAGATTCTAACTTAGATTACCAGTTTTTTTAATAAAAAAAAACTGATTGTTATATTTTAAACATACACATGTATATTTTAATGTTATTTGTACGGTTTTATTTACTTTATTTGGTTTACATTGATTATTAAATATGAGTGAAAACTCGGTAAAATGGAACGACAAAGAGCATTTTATCCGTCGCCAAAAATGGATTGCCTTCGTAGGGTTTGGTTATTGGGATTCAGATAGGAGATCGATCGACTGTAACGGTCTGATCTCAGATTGCTTTCAATCTGAGATTTTGGATTGATGGATTATTTGGGCGTTAGAGTCCTTCAAGAAAAGAGCGTACCAATTCTTAAAAGGCCGGTAACGCACTCTGGCATTGAGAGTGTCCATGGGCAGTGGCATCACATAACATCAGGTGAGCTTTCTGCCCGTTTACCCCCTGTTACATAGAAAAATACGGGAGTTAAAATAGTTCACGCTAAGAATGATTTTCGTAAATCAAGAAACCCTCGATGTCTTCGTTAGCATTAAATAATTAATGAAACAGCCGCAGAAAAAAGTTCTGCCCCAATGAATAAGAGCTTACTTTCAACTTAAGATACAACCCGACAGACTTTTCTTCTCGGAACTCGAACCATTTCACACTTAATTGAATAATCCACGAAGCGAAACCGATAATGCTTGATGTTTAATATTTGTCATATTTTAGTTCAAGCATTCTATAGCGATTACGCAATAGCGAAAACACAAATATAAGTAACATAATATAACGTAAATTCATCACAAATAATCAAACGAGTAAAAAGATAATTTAAATTAACACAATTCACATACATTTACTGTTAATGAATTCTTAAATTAAATAGTTTCATTGTTAATGAATTTTACGCGAGAGATATCATCTGAAATTAACTTAAATATTAGTAATAAACAGTCTATAAAATTAACCAATTTAAGTATTTTTTTTTATAGAACAGGGGGGCAAAAAATCATGAAACAGATACAGAAATCTGTGGCCTGGACCTGGGAAGGCTGTAGTGTCTCTTTTTTTTGACTTGCGAATACTTACTGAAAATTATGAGAGTGTGCGTTCCGGACAATTATCACCGATGCCGAAAACATAACAGTACAGGACAACCAGTTCCAATTTCCGGTTGCTTTCGGAGCTTAGCTTAGTTTTCGACTTTTCGCCGGACCTATCTGTAAAGTGTTTTGTGTGGAAAGATTAGTATACTGTGAATTGAACGTACTTAAAGAAGCTTGTACAGCAAGTAGTTTTTCGTATTTTTCAATTGTTTTTCAGTTTAAATTTAGCATAAATAAATACTGTTTACTTTAAGAAGCTTAAGCTTATATAATAGAAATATAAAACACGTTAATACAGCATGCAAAGTGTCAAAATAAAATATACTAAAACTAATATGATTAATTAAATAAAATTTATTTATGTAAGTATAGGCAGTTGTATGACAAAGTATAACTGAATATATGATTATTAGAGGAATGTTTTGAACGTTATAAACGTTTAAAAGATATAAAAGACAAAATTATTATTGTAATTTGAATATCTTCAACGTTAGCCCGCCCTCGAAACATATGGCGTCTGGAAGGAAGGGGCGCGCTGCACTTGCCTAGTATTAACTCCACTAATTGCTTCCCATTTACATATATTAGGTGAAAAAAGCAGCAACTGACGCGACCTACTATGTAAATACGAGCTTACATACCCGCACGAAGGGTAGCATTAGGGCGGAACCGCGCCCCGACCACGCAAATTCGAATTTCGAAATCAATTGTAGATCTAATTATGACTGTAATACGAATTTTCTAATGTAACTAATCGACTGCATTTCTGAACTTTAAGGTATTCAAATCGCTATGTGGTAAAGGATTTTTAAGAAATTTATACTCGCCCGAAATAAAATAAAAAATAAAATAAAATATGTTTATTATGGAACATAAGATACATGTATCACTTATTCCACGTCATTAAATTTGAAGGCATCAATACTCATCGGCAAAGAAGACAGAGGGTGTAGGCCGAGAGAAAAAGCCAGCGTAAAAAACTCTCGGTACTCTTTTAAAACAGCAAATCAAGGAAGGTGGACAAAGTATTCCCCTAGACACAAAAGTTAATTGTGTATAAAAATAATTATTCAAGAAAACGGATGGACAAATGACAAAAACAAATTGACGTACTTCTCAATGTGTTGGTAATAAGATTTTAATTTGACTCTTCGTTTAAGACTTTCTGATCTTTATCGATTGGAAATGTCCATAGCCAAAACTTGGGGTTAGTCAAAGATCTATGGAGAGAAGATTACTAATTATAAACAAGAGACATAAGAAATACATTATGAAAAGAGTATTCAAAAGGACAAGTAGAGATGGACGGGACACTGCTAGGAGCTGGGAAGTGGAGCAGAACTATGGATGGTACTCAAAAACTGGATTAAGGTAATAAGGCAGATAGTAGGAGATAGGAAGATAGTATAGTTGCATGGTGTGGGTCAAAAGTATGGCGAGAATGGGGCAAATAGAAGGGTCCTTAACTCCTTAAAGCTGATTTTTTTTAAATTTATTACGTGTGAGGAACAGGGATTTTTTTTGGTGGAGTGGAGCAAGAAAGTAATAAACTAGTGCCAAACAATAAACGAAAAAGAGGTAGTAGAAGGTGGATTGACCAAATTAAGGAAACAACAGGTATATGGAAGAGAGTGACACAGTGCAGAGAGGGATGGCGGGATTTGGAGGCCTTTGACACACAGAATGTGAGAGAAATATGAACGTCTAAGTGTGAAAAATTCATCTGATATTTTTTTTTTTATAGAATGGGGGGCAAACGGGCAGGAGGCTCCCCTGATGTTAAGTAATACCGCCGCCCATGGACACTCTCAATGCCAGAGGGCTCGCGTGTGCGTTGCCGGCCTTTTAAGAATTATTATGATAGATATTATATATTATTGATATGAAAGGTTATTATTATTATTGCGTGTAATTTGTTTTATTAATGGAAACTTTTCTATTAAACGCGTTTTCTACTAAGTAACAACGTACTAGGTATGACAGTTATTTTCTGTATATAATAAAATACCGATGGTAATTTCCCTATTATTATTATTTTTACACCGGCCATTGTTGGTTTTCGGTTCTCACCGCCGTTTAATTACCTAATTACACGTAATTAGCGGTTTGTAACAAATTGAAAGGATAATAACCGATACTGAATAATAGTTACATGTTACGTTTTAAACGACGACGAAATTAATTTTAAATTGAATCGATTTGGCTTCAATTTTACAATGACAGTCTTTCTATCTAATTGACTAGGAAATTACTTGTGTATTACATACTCGAGATTTTTAATTTCACAAATATTGGAGCGTCGTGAAGGTTTTTGTTGGAATTGAATTATTTTTAGGCTTCCAAGAGCGTGTTTGCCAAATGTATACAAAAATTATCTTAACTAAAAACAGTTCATTCTTAGGGACTTTCGAATGAAATTTTATATGATCCATTAAAACTTTGTCATTAAATCTATTGTCGCGAAATTGAAATTAATTCCGGTAATTTCACAAATATTTACAAATGTGTCAAGTTTAAACAAAATCATAAAAAACAATTCTGGATTTGATTTTAGAAGAATATTCTTACATGTTATATGAGATATATAGACGAAAAAATCAGTGGCGCTACAACCCCTTTGGTCTGGGCCTCAGATATCTGCATCTGTTTCATGCTCATTTGTCAGGTAAGTAGGTGATTAGCCTCTTGTGCCTGACACGCGCCGTCGACTTTTTGAGTATAAGACATGTCGGTTTCCTCACGATGTTTTTTCACCGTTCGAGCGGATGTTTAATGCGCACATAGAAGAAAGTTCATTGGTGCACAGCCGGGGATCGAACCTACGACCTCAGGAATGGGAGTCGCACGCTGAAGCCACTAGGCCAACATTCCATGGCCATTATAAGATGAAGTCTTATACGCGACTGTAGGAACGCGATAAACATAAAACTACTTAATGGAATTAAGTACTATTTCTTTCAATAGATACAACTTTAAAAAAAGGTTTAAGTGTATATGTTACTGTAAAAGCTCAAACTGCAGTAAATCCTAAGATATTCCAGTAAAACCTAAGATCTACCAATTCCTAATGGTAAATGTCCAAAAAGGTTTGCGATTCGAACTCTTACCACCATTCCGTTGGTAAATCTTAGGATCATTAATGGCACGGTAAATGTTGAAAAACAAAAAAATGCACCTGCAGATCATCAGGATTACCTTGTAATTCTAAGTGCCACTATAGCAATCCGTGTTGTAACAAGTGAAATATTTTTTTTAGGTACCTTATGTAGGTGAGATATTCAGAGATAAACGTTATATGTTTTTTTTTCAAAATAATTTAAGTAAGTTGGTATTAGTTTGTACTTATTACTATCATATGATACCTTTATAATACTATGTACCTGTTTTGTCTAATAGTTCATTAAACTAAATAATTAAGAATTACTCATTGTTTTATTCAAAACCAACATCTACCAGCTGACAGTGGTAAAACCTAGCACCTATACTGAATTCGAATGGTAAAAGCTCGAAAAAATCGTCGTATTTTCAGAAATTCTAACATTTACCAACTCATGTCGGTAAACCCTAAGACTTACACTTAAATCTTAAGATTAACCGTAGTTCGAGCTTTTACAATAACATAATATATAACTCTAGTTTAATGTATTTTAACTAGAATACCAAGATGATTGCAGAGGTTGTAATAATCTTACGTGAACTGACAAAAGCTATGTTATTTGTTAGTTAATTTTTTTTATAATAAAATTCTCTAGGTACGTTTTCCTTAATTTCCTATGTGTGGTTTGTGTTCTGTGTGTGATTTTTTTGCATTGCATCAATGGACACTCATTTTTAGTGGGTGCGTTGCCGTTAAGGGAGGAGTACACTTTTGCTTTGAACAATGGGAGGTCGTATCTCTCAGGGAATACACCCACCGGGAGTCTATTTCACAGATCACTAATTCGCAATAAAAAGTGTCTTGTGAAGCGGACTGTGGAAGACTTCCAGCAATCAAGACGGTGCTGATGAAAGTTTGAATTGATACGCTTTACGCATTATGCATTCTTGTCGGCTTAGGCTATGTTCACATGTAACGCGCGTTAACGCGCGTCAACGCGCGATCAAATTTGAAGAGCGTTCAGATGATGAGCGCTAACGCGCGTTGCGAGAGTACTCGTCAGTCTAGTTCGGTAGAACGTAGAAAATGGACGTGGAAGAGGCTATTATTTTGTGGTTATATTATAAAGAAAAATATAGAAAAAGAAAACGTACACATTGGGTTTATCCAATTTTGAAAAAAAATACAATTTATATTATATTTTTTATACAAATTTGCTATAATTCAACTTGCTGACCTTTTTTCTACTTCATCGATTAGTAAGTCGATGTCAATATCTTCAATTTCACTCATTTTAAAAGCGAGAACAAAATATAATTACGAAAATTAATAAAATTACATGCGATCGCGATGAAAGCGCGCGCTCATCTGAACAGCAAACGGACATTACATTAATATCAAAGCGCGCGTCAACGCGCGATCACCTGCGTCTAGAGACTTTTTCTCTGAGCGCCGCGTTGACGCGCGTTAACGCGCGTACATGTGAACAGTTGTATGAAAAATACCATAATCTCTAGTCGCGCGATTTGAAAACGCGCGTCAAGTTTTTGCCATCTGAACATAGCCTTAGGGTCCTGTTAGGACAGGATGGTGTAAATACTCGATACACGGGAGCGAAGCTTCTTTGCTCGTCATCCACTTGTTCTGGGGCGGACATCAGCCAGTTCGCGCAGAGCCCGCGCTGGCGGAGTGATTGTTCCCGGTCTGCTGATGCAGGACGGCACTGGGGCATATAGCCCTTTGTGTGGTGGAAACAAGGAGCGTGGGGCTCGACCTTTTTCAATAGTTTCAATCTCAATCCAGGTCTCTGTATCTATTCTTCATTAATTTTCAGAATTTTCACATAACGGTAATGTTAATTCTATACAATCATGTTCGCGTATTGTACTCGCAACATGTTCAGACAATAGCTCAGCTTATCTCCCATCAAACAAAGGCACTTAATCGTCATTTCATATACGGTTTCTCTTGCGTCTGAACCGAAGCCAGATTCGGATCTAGAGAACTGTATATTGCATTGTTATAGCTTCTGCAAATACTTGGTTGAATCAATTAAATTAGTTAACGGAAATTAGATGCCCGGCTTGTATTCCGAATACGCTAAAAAGTATGTTTTTTTTAAGTGAAAACTTCTTTAGCGGCGTTGTAGACTTTTTTTGGAATGGGTAAAAAATGTTAAACTCTCGTCAGGACACGTGACCTGATCGAAAATTCGTAAGACGGATGGAGAGTAGACAGCTGGCGCGGCGTATTTTATGTACCTAATATAAATTGTCATGTTTGTGTACGATAGCGCAATAAATAAATATTGTATTCTACCATATAAATGATGGTACTTTTATACTGATAATTAAAGCAATTCGTGCAAAATTATTCCCTAACCATTCCAAAATATCAAAAATGCACAACGTTAATATTCAAGTTTTCACTTGTCTGCCGGTACTCCCGGGGTGCAACCCGTCGTTTTTTTTATGTCTTTATCTTGCAATCAGTCAGCTAGACTATGAGCAGATGTGTTGAGAGCTGTTAGGCTTTCAGAGCAAAATCTCCATCGAGACTGCTCCAGTCTGAAAAGTATGTAATAACAATATTTTTTATTTGTATTGATTGGCATAGGAGAATTATATGTATTAATTAGTTTATATACTTCTATTATAACAAAATTTTCTTCGTTTTTATTTAGTTATTATTTAAGTGAGTTAATGTTAAATTTTAAATGTTTCCTTTTAGACACTTTACTACTAGGTTATCAAGTAAACTACATTATTTTTACATCTAGAAATACTTGTGACCTGTTTTCGTAATTATGATGTCGATAAAATCCTACTAATATTATAAACGCGAAAGTTTGTGTGGATGTTTGTAACACTTTCACGTAAAAAACTACTGAATGGATTTTGATGAAACTTACCAATAATATAGCTTTATACATCACAATAACACATATGCTACAATTTATAAAGATATTGTGTGAATTGCCCAAAATATCAAGTAGGAAAAAAACAACCATCTGCAAGCTATTCTGGCGTGCGCTGCCAAAACCGCTAGAGTTACACATATGTAATGTATGATGGAAATGTTTATCTTTAATAGTCAATATCTTTAGTAGCTTTTTTTCTACGCCAAGCTAATATAAGCTAGTCGAAATACTAATCCTGCGCAGATGAAGTTGCGGGCACCAGCTAGCAGCAGCAAGCAGCAAGCAAGCAGTTAGCATGGCCTCTTTCATTCTGGACTCGAAAGTTCTTAAGAAAACCAGCAGAATCATTGTGTTGGCTTGGAAGGGGCTGTACTGATCACCTACTTGCATATTAATAAAAAGCCCATATACAACACCTTTAGCAGGCTACACGAATCAAAAGCTCTGAAATCTTTCACGATACTATATAATTTTCTTCGTAGTGCTATAAAAATAGTAATTGCAATTTCACCATTAACACAACAATCACAGCAGTTAATTTCCTGCAACACAACGAATATTTATTTTTTAATTAACCGCCTTTCATAGGCCAATCTTAATCAAGATACTTTGGGTTCGTGTGAATGGCCTATAGTTGCCTCACGCAGTCGGCGATTATATGCAAATGGGATGTCATAACAAGTGAATAATTACATGGAGCCACGAATCACCCTTTTGACGTACTATCAGCATAGGACCCCAATAATATTATTAGTACAAAAGTTGGATACAACGTATTATTATTAACTTATTAAGGTTAGATTCAAAGTACTTATTAGTCTCAAGTGAGACTAGATCGTAATGTTTAATGATGTCTCAGTGAAGAGAATATTTATAAAAAAAGGACAAATATAAAACAAGTAGGAAAATATTATAAAATTCACATGTTTAAAGACAAAATGAAATCTGACGCGCAAAAAATCCTTTGGATTTTAAAAGTTACTTAATGAACACACGAATTGACTATTCAAATCATCGCGTAGTTAGGCACCTAGGCTTAAAGTTAATAATCTTAAAAAATTTAAATATGAAACTTTTTGCTTTTTTCTTTTTAAGATTGGAATATTTTTTGTTTATAATCGTATGTCCGTAACTGTCATATATTTTAGAACATATAGAAACTTAAACTGTTGACAATTTTATTATAAATAACACCATTTTATTAAAATAAATAAATACATCATAGCTTCGTTTAGTACCAAAAACGGCTATGATGCGCAATTCAGGCTTTTTCAAACCAACAATCATTAGTACTAGATTAACCTACACCTATTGTTTGTGCCAGATTTATTTAATTGTTAATTTTGCTGCCAGTACTTCTTCGTGACGGCTTAGAGATTTCGGTAATTCTTCCGTTCCAAAATCGAAACTTGTGTACGTTTTGCTTCAGGATATGATTTTTGGACTAAATACTAAATCAAAGCTATAGAATACACAGAGAGGAATTGTACGAACTTTAATTTACATTAAAAAACCAGTGTCGCTCCGACCTTTTAGGACGGGGTCTCAGATTTCTGTAACTGTTTCATGATCATTTGTTTAATAGGCAAGTATAATCAGCCGGCTATTTTCCGATACACGCCGGTATAACGAAGTTTTCCTTCACCGCGACACCTTGAATGTGGATTGTCTAGTCCATTAGTGGACTGCCGTACCTAGGACCTCAGGGGCGAATGTCTAGGCCAATACTGCTCCAATGTACATAATGTTTACTTACAGCATTTTGTCTTGGTCTCAGATTTCTGCACGTTATTTTGTCTTTCCCGAACATAATTGGGTCAAAAATACGTCGGTTTCACTTCTTCATCCTACAGCTGCAGGTAAGTGGCGGAAAGTAAAGAAATCATTGGTATTTTTGACGTTTGTTAGCGTAGCTTCAGAAGAAACTTCTCTTATTTATTTATTTAATTATTAAGCTTACGACATCACACACAGTACTAAATCTACAAATAATTTTACAAAATCTTACATCAAAACAGCGAATAAGGTTCGAGAAAGGCACCCCACTATGCTTTCTCTAAAACCGATCAGCCCACTACCGAATATTCTATCCAGCTCCGGATAAGCTCTTTTCAATCCGTTAAAATTGTATCCTATCCTATCTTAATCTATAGTAAAAACACTGTTATAGAACCACAATATGTCCATATTTTAACCACATTACTCTAACATTCAAAATGTATCGCATGAATTTGCAACCAACGTCAGGGGGGCAGCGTGACCAAGCATGTTGCGTTAACTTGCCCTGGTCGTTATGCTAATAGGCCTTTGGCGTCAAGAAGCTTTGTACATACACAATTGTTACACGCGAAATTCAATCTTATTCCTAGTGAATAAAGCATCTTTTCCCTCGACATATTTAGTTATGCTAAACCAATGTACGGAAGTAGTGTGCGTGTCGGCTGCCCGCAATCGCAAGGAAATGGTTGACTACGTTTATGGCTAAGACGCCAGAGATTTACAACTTATGTACTGTAAGTACACGATAGTAGGCTTTAATAAAGCTTATTCTGTCACATTTCAGTTCCATAAATTTGAAAATGTATCTCATAATTCAGTTCTCTCAGGAATACGCGCAGAACTACACGATAATTTTATAAAAAATATCAATTCCTTTTCATTGCGTCATGGTAGAATGCTAAGCAAATATTTGTAATAGAAAATTGGAGGGGTTTAGTTAGTATCTCGAGTTCCACACTCTGTACGGAGCTTCTTTTAGAACAAACGGCCGGAAGCCCAACTGATGTTAAATGACACTGCCGTGCATGGACAGTATCGCAAGTAAACTACCGGACGGTTCAAAGCAATGAGTTGTTATTATTCAGCTCAGGAACAATTAACAAAAATCTAGAGACAATACAACCCTTTGTCTTGGCATAAGCTTTCTGTCTTGATTGTGTGTCCATGTTGGCAACTGCTTGTCGGCCTCCTGTGACAAACGCTGTCAACTTTATAATCTGAGGTAAGATTCTAACTCAGAGCTAAACTCTAAATCCTTTGACAAACTTAAACACATGACTGCGTGCTTGATTGAGCAAGTGTTTCTACACGGATTGGAGTGCAGGATCTCACAGTTGAATGTCGAGCACCAAGTCAGTAACACATAGATTAGAGACAAAAAAAGGTTTTGTCAGGCATAGAGTTGTCTCAAGTTACTCGAAGCGTTAAAGAATTACTTGCTTGCTCCTACAAGGCTTCATTCAGTATTGAAGATACCACAGCCTACAAATATAATAGGTATCTTATTGTTCTGCACTGTAGTATTTTTTTGGTCTATCGGATATACAAGTTTTCTATATAATACTCTTCACTGTATCTTTTCCATCTGTTTAATTAATATATTGAATCGTGACTTATGTAATATCTTTTTTTGTAATTGATAATATATTATTTTATGTAATTTAACCTAGCATTGTGAATTTAGAAATTTAGAAAAAAAGATTTTTATTTTCGTATTGTAATTGTAAGTCTACTTTTGTTTCTGTTTTTTTTTTAATTTTTAAATTGATGCACCCTCAGTATTTCTACTTTCTTTTTCCTTACTAGGTTTGCCTGGATTAGATCACTTGTTAGCGATAAGGCCGCCTGTTGTCTTCTTAATTTATGGTATCTGAATGTAGTACCAAATATGTGTTGATAAATAAATAACTTGATCCAAACAGCTGTCGTAGTCAACGATAATGTCAGATAATAATTTTGATATCAAATCAATTAATCAGAGTCTATTCCAATATTGCAATATAAACGCCATCTACTGGCTGATATTTGCATTCTGAACTCTGCAACTTGACGTGGTAATAAAAATCTGTAATATTAGGTCATATTAATGAACGTATATATAATAAATAAAAAAATATTTTGTGACGTTTATCTATATTAAAAGAGACAATAGTGTGACAAAAGATTAAAGATGAAATTATGGCGTTAGGTGGCTGAAAGTGGAACTAAATAGAAATGGGCAGGCTATTTAATATTTGCCTAGCTGTTGATCAAATGGCTGAATATTATTCAGGCTGCTTGTTAAACGGTGCTGTTTAGCAAAGCTGCTAGGTTTCTGATTGAATGGCTAATATAGCTAGTTGGTTTCTTATTCACTATATACTTTAACACACAAATCCAAGACTTCTTTACTTGTTCTTCTTGACTTCTGTTAATGTTTACAATTATGTATTATGTTTCTCTTATTTATATTATTACATTATTTTTTGCGTCTGAGGCGCAAAATAACTGTTGTGATCTCTGGTAGATTGACCAGCGCTGTGGAACACGTCTGCTTCACATAATGCTGAACCAGAGCCAGTTACACACATACGTACCGTAAAATGTACCTTTTTATATCCATAATTTTTTGTTGTCTTAATTTTTTTCATTATTATTTTGTGTGTTACGTTAGTTATCAATGTTATGTCTATGTATATATGCGTTTATGAATAATTATAGTCATGCCCTTAATGATTTAGGAAACTGTCAAGAATCATTAAAGTAAATACGTTTTTGCGTGACCTAATAAGCAGAGAAGTTTTGAGATTAAATAATAATTGATATTATATAATATATACTGTTCGTAATGTATTATGTAATGCTCATTGGTTAATAGTTAAGTAGCACAGTGAGGATTTATGTCAAACTTTTGCCTTTTACTTTAAAAATCCTATGTTATATCTTAAAGTTCCAAATTCCTAATTGAATTTAAAATGTAAATCTATTTTGGTACTGTATAAAACCTATAATTAAGATTCCAACTTTTTAAGTTCAGGAATTTTCATCCGCGTTGTCACACTGAGGTAAATGCATATGGTGTATCCATCTTCAAGTAGTACGCTATATTATTAAATTATTCCAAATTAAATAGTCCTCAAAAGCTTAAATAGATTAGGAATAGTATGAGAGTGTAAACCGTACGTCTACAACATCTACCTATATCTATTCCTATTTTTTATTACGTCAAAATTGTTTATAATCAACTTAAAATAGTCTTATGAAGAGTAATGGACCCTAGAATGGTCCTTGGGAGACTCCTAAAATTCTAGGTTATTAAATAAATTCACGAAAACGAAAAGCAATACATTATCTCAACCAAGTTACTAACACCTAATTAAGTTGGAGTTACAAAAGAAAAAACGCTTTCATATATACATCTTATTCTTAAAGAATCTTTCCTTGAAAATGAAATCAGTACGGAAGCGTTTGCGGCTTGTGGTTTACACAAAGACTCGGCAATCAAAGTTTATTTGTATAGACACCAGATGGCGGGAGCTATTGCTGTAAAATTAAAAATATGAAACCCTTTATTACATGTAATACAATGAACACAAAGTAATTATTAATAATCTCACGTTTTTATATTTTTATACGTTTATAAGTATTAGTCAATTAAATAAAAGTTCCTTTACACATGTGATTTGTGTCAATAATAATATCGAAAGGTTTCAATGGACAAGTAAATTCAATTACACTGTATTAATTTTATTTTAAAATTTCACTAGCAAATTTATTTGAAACTGATCATAGTTTTGTAGTTTATGGCGGCATCTTTTGGCTGTAACTAGTGAACTGCTAAAATAAAAAAAACAATCAGTGGCGCTAAAACTTTTTGCTATTTGATTGTTTGCTCCTCAAGATATTTTCCTTTATCGTTTGAGCGAATGTTAAATGCACACTTAGAAAGAAAGAAAGCATCACCTGGCCACATTTAAATAATTAAAAAAATAGATTTATAATAACATCTACTTTATAATAAAATCTTCCAATCTCTGGATTCTATATACAGACACATCACACAACGCGCGCTTTTATCAACTCTCAAACTCAAAATGCATACGCATACTTAAGATCTTTCTTTGATTAAATGTAATACATAGACTGTTTTTTCAATAAATAATTGCTTTAAACATGCACCATGTACCACGGAATAATTGTAATCTAATTACCCACAACTCAGGGGCTCTATTGTGGGGACTAGCGTTAGATGAAAATTTGTCACAACCATATTTCTATCATATATTAAGTATTATTATTATTAATGAACGTTTCCGACTTATTGATAAAAATATTAAAAGGTTGAGTTTTATAATACATATATGTGTGTGTGTGGGACGATGTCGTCTGTAAGAACACTCCTAGTTGCCAGTGATTTAAAAATAATGGGATAGATCAGCCCGTATAAGTTGTTGCGAATGTTTGTAACTATTATGGTACAAGACAACCCCCACCCCCCATAGAACGAAAACAAAATTTGACAGACAAAGACAAAAGGGTAATTTAGTTAATATCACATAATTTTTTATAAGGAAGATATTTGTGTAATAAATTGGCTATTTATCAGTCATATAAGGTTCTTTTTAAATGGTAATTTACGACTTTCACACCATGCGTTTACGACACAAAAGATGGTCTTTGTGGTTCGATTGTTATTGGGGTAATACATTAATAGGTGGCGGTTGCTACCTGACACTTAAATAATTATTATCAATTCGTCCGTTCCGGTTATCCTTGAATACCTCCTGGAGAAAAATCTTTTTAACTTTCCATTTAGTAGGATGTTCAATTGTACAACTTTAAACAATTGAATTGACAAATTAATTACGTTAATTAACCCGTTTTGCTTTAAATAAAATAAATCTTACAGTTGTAATTGTTACGCACACATTAACAATAATAACAATAATAATTGTACAAATAACAGAAATATGGTCACATAAACTTTTTTATTCAAATAATTTAAAAAGGCTAGAAATGCATCCTAATAAGCTTGCCACGCAACTAACCATACCGGATCTAATAAATAGGCTTAAAAGGCGACAAATCCTAAGTCTTGATAGACACGGTTGAAAGAGAGGAGCAGTCTCGATGGAGATTTTGCTCTGAACGTCTAACAGCTCTCAACACATCTGCTCATAGTCTAGCTGACTGATTGCAAGATAAGACTTATATAAAAAAATTCATTTAATTTCTTACGTTAAAGGATTCTCAAATCTTACACATTGTAATGGACATGTACTTAAAATGAATAAACACATTTTTATTTATTTATAAATAAAAGTAAGTACAAGTTTAGGTATCCCTTGGACACGTACTGATCTATCTATGGCTTCATTATCACAGCCGTTGGATAACAGAGCCTCATCATCACCTAGGCACAACGTAAGGGAGTCAGTGTAAATAATTTTAAATTGAAGGTGAATCAAAAATCCAGTGGTGCAAGAACAATGGGTATTTAGATTGCACCCGTTTCTTTGATAATTTTTATTTCATAGACAAGTAGGTGATTAGCTTTCTATCTGTCTGTCGTAAATTTTTGAATTCGAGACATGCCAGTTGCGTGTCGTCCTTGCTCCATCCTCCGTTACCGTACCGCACATAGACAGTCAGTCCATTAGTGCTGAACCTCAGAGATTAGAGTCGCACGATTACTAGGCCAACACTGCTTTACAATATAAAATTTTTACATAATTAAATGTAAAGGAGGGCAACTGGTGGTCGCTTTCGAGCGATCTCTTCCAGGCAACCACTGTGAGAAAAGAAAAAAAAAATGTATTAAATATAGATAAAGTAGGCAAGAAGTGCAAAAATACATATTAAATATAGTAATTAAGAAGAATAAAAAATTAAACAGAAACAAAAAACTAATTTAACTAATAAAGGATACATGAAAAATCAAAAGTAAAAAGCGCACATGAAGCATAATAATTTAATTTAAGATCAGTCTCACGTCAGTTAGTACGAAAGTTAGGGATACGATGTGGACTGGTAATGTTTGTACAGAAGAAATTTAAATTGCTTTTTCATTGACATTGAGGCAAATCTAATATCCTCAATAAGAACCTCATTGGAAAGGACCTTAATTATACTGATAAAGCCTGTTTTCGAATCTCGTAAAATTATAATAGTGGGCACCTGTCTATCAACCCTTTAATATCCGACCGTTTTAAAATTCTAAGCGCCAGACAAAATATCGCAAGGTGTGCATTAGAATATGATTAGCAGCTTGTCAAAATTTGAGGGAATTGAGTAGCTGTTATAAATAATTAATCGATGCAGTTTTGAGTAGTTAGAATGTTTACGAAACATCTTTGTAATTGCAGACCTAAAAATGAATGTGCAAATATTGTAGTACCTTAAAGATTTTCGATTCGACGGGTATTTTTTAGGTGTTGTGCGTTTCAAATAACTATCTAGATAGATAACTATCTATCTTATATCTTAGATTTGTAATGAATAGGTATTTTGCAATCAGTTTTCAGAAACTAATAATGTCTCATGAGAAATTAAAAATCTTAAAATTGCGCAGGTAATGATTTAATTATAGTTGCATACATTTAATTATTAGAAATACCACTATTTTTAACATCAAAGTTAGTGGTGTTTTTACACTATTAACGAATTATGTGATAAAGAATATGTGCGCATGTGTATTTAAAGTAATGCACGTACGCCTTACTTATCATTTTGCTGGATAGCTGTAAGAATCAATAAGAATCTTACATAACTAAGATAATAGTTGTTATCCATTTTTCCAATTGGCTACTATATTCTTCGATGAAAGATCTGTGTGAATCTGTGCATTAAAAGAATGTATTAAAGCGAGATTTAAAAATTTTTTTGTACCCGAGTTTTTTCGTAGTTGAAATTTGTATGCTTGCTATTAATTAGCACATACAAAAGTAAGCACTATTCCCATGTCGAAGGAGAGAGAAGGTAGTCAAATCCGAAGTAATGCTGCAAAGCCTCCACTATTAAAAAAAGTAAGACCTGGTTTGTCCCAACTTCACACTTCACATACTTTTCAATGTTTTTTCACAAAAAATCTTTACGCGTATATTTAGTTTTAAAATGAGTTAAGTTCAATGCAATTCTATTAACCGTATAAATTTGTAAGCAAAACTTCTTAAACCCTAAAAACTCATCATTTCCATAAAATTAACAAACCATACTATTTAATCGTAATTAAAACAAAGTGGCCGATTAAAACTTATAAATATTCCGACGATATGTTTGATGATAGGAATATGTTGATCGTGTAGATTGTCCCGATATTCCCCTAACAAATTCCGATACGCCGGGGGGTGCTAAATCGTCCGAATAAAAAATTTGCATATGATTGCATTATGTTTAAGTAACGATGAAAACGATATGTTTGTTAATTAATTGGTTTTAATTCGCGATAGCATATGTTTTAACTGTCTTACGTGTGTTATCATAATATTTAAACATAAGTTTGTAGAGGGTAATATATTTTTTCATGGGTCCTTTTTTTTATTGTTATTATTTTATTGTCTCCGTGTTTTTAAGAAAAAGAATTGTGTTTATCAATTATCAAAATAATATGTCAACCATTATGACAAACTGTTTACAGTTACTTGAAATGATTTTAAACTACTAGATAAGAAAAGAATAATATATATATTAAAGCTACACTGCCACAGGGATCAATCTTTTTAAATTTGTTGTCATTATCTTTTTATTAATTTTTATTTTTTTATTTTTACTATGTACGTTAAGAAAATTGCAAAAATACTGTATATTTGATTGTAAATAAATGGTCTTTATATTATTTTATGATAATTGTACTAGAGTTATAAATTTATTCCACAAAAAACAGTTTAATATTACGCTAAGTTAAGCCACTTAAGCAAGCCGAATATTCGCACTACGTTTTTTGACTCCTGTGTCAAAAAAGTATTTCTTATTGAGTTACTGGAGTCACAGTCAAGTCCACTCTTCAGTCTAAGCCTATCCATAAAGTCTTCTTATAAAATGACAAAGAGAACGCTTTTTCTATAGTATAAGTTACAATCTATCTAATCTAAAATACATCATAATTATGGTGAACAAAAATTTCACATAAAAAAAAACAATTAAAATATTACACTTCCAATTTTAGTTTTCACTAGTAATTTTTATTTTTGCTTATCAATGCGCCTATCCATAAAGGTTTATTTATAATTATTTATTAGTTACCAGATATGCCTACGCTTTTTAATCAGCCCCTTACCGAATATATCAAGCTCTGGATAAGTGGTGTTTAATCTGCTATATTCGCGAAGAATTCGAATGAGAGGTGCCTGAAATCACAGGATTTTAGAGACGGAATTTAGAAAATTTTGCTTCCCCACATAATAAGATAACCCATTAGTTGGAACAGTGCATTGATCTAAGCGTCATTTGTTGTAATAAAAAATAGATTTCTTTATGCCTAACATACATACTAAAAAGTAAAATAATAATGATATTAAAGTCTTCACTGTCGTATTTCTAAACGGTTCTGATATGCAAATAGCGAACGACATTCGAATACAAAAAGCTCGAGCGCGGTGGCAGCAAGTAAATCAATCGATCAACGACGGAAACACTGGTTGGTATACGTCTTCATTGTGTTCATTAGTGTCGTCGGGGAAGTACGACACCACCTGCCTCGGGGAATGTCCGGTATTTTACGAATTGGACAGTTCTATTCGGAAATGCGTTTAACGGAATCGCATACAATTAAATTCATTTACAATATTATTGTTTAATATTATTTGTTTTTGCAAGGAATATAATTATTAGAAGGCAGCATTTACCGTAAGAGCAAGTGTTTATGCACAAGTGGGATTTGATACCACGAGCTCAGACCCGAATCGCGTGCTTAACAACGCTTTAACTTGCTTATATTACCAGTTAAATGTCTTGAGGTAATTAAATATACATAAAGTCATATAACGCATACAGTGTGACGATCAGGTCGATCTTTTAATTACAATAGCTTCACGGCTATTTAATATTCAATTTTATAAATAAAAGGGTTCTTGGTAACACAATAATCACTATGTACTCCTGTATGTAGATTATAAAGGAAAGCGCTTTTTTGATTTCATTTCTACATAGAAGTCGTATCTACTGTGTGTTTATTTTTATTAAAAGTGTGTATGCTGAGTGTAATATTACCGTTTTTTGGATGACAACATATTATAGTAAAAAAGTAACTATTTTTTGAAAGAGCTGGAAGAAGATATGGGTTCCTAAATCTTAAAGATTATAATGAATTTTTTTAAATAAACACAATTTAAATTTCAGATCAGAGGACTCGCGAGTGGGCTACCGTCCTTTAAGTTATTTTCTTGAAGTACCCTATGTCGTTTATATGTAGGATGTCAAAAGATGCTGCCACCCGTAATGATAGCAAATGAAATGATGACACAAATAACGTCTCCGGCGTTTAAAAAGCTGGAGGCTAGAAATAAAATACAATTAATGAGTGGCGCTACAACCCTTTTAGGTCCGGGCCTCAGATTTCTGTATTTATTTCATGATCTAATGTCAATCTTATAGGCAAGCATGTGGCTGTGCTTGACAAACGCCATCGACATTTTGAATCTACAGCAAGCCGGTTGCCTCACGATGTATTCCTTCACCATTCGAGAGAATGTTAAATGCATATAAAGAAAGTCCATTAGTGCCCATCGAACCAACGAAGTCCGGGATGAGAATCGCACGCTGAAGCTACTAGACCAACACTAAAGCTAAAGGTTACAAGTTCAAAATATCGTTAAAGACGTTTTATTTATTTTTCTTATGCCTTTCTTTTCTTTCTTTAAGTATTGAGTTGAATGAATACCTCATTTCTATAGTTTATACTCCCTTGGATAAACCATGAATAAAGGCGATCGAAATATTATGATAAGCCAGCCATTGTTTTGTAACATGTGAGAATTAGTTCGTTCCGAAATTATTATTCATCGCAGCGTTTTAATACGTTTTTAATTACTTAGCGTTTCTTTTTAAACGTACAATTAGTACTGAAATATTGGTTGGTGGAATGTATTAAGTTATCGATTTAAAAGTTTTAAACGAGATTATAACGCTTATTTTCTATTAATTATTAAATATTACTTTTGTAATATATATCGTCACTGTAGAATGATAATCTCGTACGCAAAAAAAAACATTTATTTTTCATTCTTAGACTCTGATGTCATGTAACTGGTATAATCTTGACGTATTAATAACATAAATAAGTCCTTTTTACCATCTAAAAGTATGGACAAAAACACATTACAATATTTTGACGAACATTGACGAAATTAAACACGTTTTTCGTTGCCTGTAATGTTTGGCTCCTTGGACATACGAGGTAATCATTCTACAGCGACGATATATCGAATAAATTTTTGTATCCTCTGAATCTGCACAGGACAAAATAATTTTAAGTCGCAACTTAATTAAAGAATGTAATACCTCTTTGGTGTTAGACCTTTTAAGCGCCATTCAGAACACATGACAGATCACAATTGAATCCATAAGACTCGCAAACTTTTTTGATGGCATGATCCAGATCTTACCTGTTTTTTTAATTCTCTTTCTTCTTCTTTTCTTCTTCTTCTTTTGGAGAGTGATAAACACTTTGTTTTAATATAGGACATGCCCAAAAAACGCTATGTTTAACAAAATATAAATTACTCGGGGATGTAGAAACTAGCCCATAATAATGCGAAAAGTTTTACTATATCTTGTACACATGTGTTTGTAGCCAATGGGAGAGGCAATAAACCGTTAATTGCGTTGTAAAAGGGGAATGCTCACCAATAACTGAGCATTAGGGTCACGTTATAAGCTTACATAAACACTACATAGGGTACATAGTTGCTGGCTTTCGACCGTGGAGAAAACGACGAAAAATGTAAAAAAAGTAAAATTTTTGCCTTGCGGGAGTAATAAGTTGAAAAATATTAATGTTATAAAAAAAAGTTTCACATAAAAAAGTTAGTAAATTTTGTTTGGAAAAGAAAAGGTCTCTACAATTTTTCGCCTAACACTAACCATTCTCGAGATATCGAATTAAACGCGTTTCCATAGAAATGACCTTGAGCTGACCTCAGTACAACCCCTCAAATTGGAATTTATGCTCAGAATACACCCCTCTATCGATCCTCAAAATCCCCAAACTGTGTTCGCTCATGTTTATTTATTTCGTAATTTGACTGACTAATTGTGTTTCTTCTATTTGCAACGAAGTGTAAATAAATAAATAAAATAAAAATATGTATTATAAATATGTATTTAAAACATCCTATCTTTTTATATAATTAATGAAAACTTAAAAACTAAATTTTAATCACACACAGGTATATAATATACTAGTTTTAATAATTTTTAAATACCTCATTTTTCGACTTATGGGATAAAGATAATTGTAGCTATGTTCTGCTTCCAGGTGGCTCATCTGACGTTAAGTGATACCGCCCATGGGCACTCACATTGCCAGAAGGCTCGCAAGTGCGTTGCCGGCTTTTTAAGAATTGGTACGCTCTTTTGAAGGACCCTAAGTTGAATTAGATAGGAAATACTTCAGTGGGCAGCTGGTTCCACGTAGTGGTGGTGCGCGGCAAAAACTGCCTTAAAAAACGCTCAGTTGTGGAACGACGGATATCAATCTGAATTTGTAGGTTGAGGTTGTAGCGCGAATTATTTATTTTTTATGAATTTATTTTGATATTTTGGGAGTTATCATAGTAATAATTGTTAAATTAAACATTTATGAAAATGTTTAACATTGCATCCAAATAAGCAAGAGGCTTTGAAAACTTAATACTTTTTAAGATATTAAAAGCAGTTTTGGTTTCAGCGTGTGACTCCCATCCTGAGGTTCGACCCCGGCTGTGCACCAATGGACATTCTGTCTATGCGCATTTAACATTCGCTCCAACAGTGAAGGAAACATCGTGAGGAAACCGGCTTCAGTCTTAGACCAAAAAAGTTGACGGCGTGTCGACACAGGAGGCTGATCACCTACTTGCCTATTCAATTGACAAATGATCATAAAACAGATTCAGAAATCTGAGGCCCAGACCTAAAAAGGTGTAGCGCCACAATTTTTTTTAAAGATAGCAGTAGGTCAAAATGAGAAACTCGTTTTTAAACTCGCGGCGTTTCAAAGACATTTAATATATGTAAATTGTTTACCATGGCTTATGTGCGCTTCGGGACTTTATTATACTCGAATGAGAACACCATAGAGTATAGGAAAAGTTTTGTTCAGGTCTGAAATGAAAGTGAACTATTCTGGTCAAAATTAAGTTTGTATATACAATGTTTTTGTTTATAATATATGGTGAATTACTTATTTTTCGTTGCAGCATGTTTTCGTGTATAGAAGGAACATCATTTGTTTGGCTCGACACCCGACTTCAGCATCGCACTCAGTTTCAAAGGCCGGCAACGCACTCGCGAGCCAAGCGAACAAGTGTAAAAAAAAAGTGCGTGCGTAAAAAGTACACATGTCAGAAGTGAAACTTCTTTGGCAAACTAATTTTTAACTCTTGTTCATATTTCTACAAATCTAAAACTTTAGATTACCAAGGCGGGGAAAAAGGAAGATATGTTAGGAATTTAAATAATTTAATTGTCATTAAAATATTAAGTGTCGACAATTTATACAATAAATTGAATAAATGACTATAAAAACAGGTGGCATTTTAATTTACAATTCGTAATTTGAGATTTCGATAAATTATTTTGCATAAAATATAAAATACTAATATTTCATAAATTTTCATCACGAAATTTAAATTTTAAAAATAGAATTTCTATAAGGTTCATCCTTCTCACTCTCTCAATCGGTCTCAATCACTCTCTCCCTTACTTCGACAAAAACGCTGCATATCTTCGTGACGTTAAAAATTGTTTCTGGCGTCTAAAGAAGTTTCACTTCAAAAGTTTATTTTAATCAATTTTTAATTATTATTACTATGTGGAATATTGTAAATACCATATATTTGTGTGTTAGAAATAAATGTAATGTACTAAACATTTTAAATGTGTCAGCATTTCACATCTATTAGCTTTCTCATCCTTGGTGCGACACGGAAGCCCGCTACTGTGCGTCTCTATTGTTACTCCACACTCTTCAAAATTCGTTATCACACTTGTTTGTAACGGTGAAGCTAAAAGGCACCGCTGCCATTGTCACCTGTCTATACACTACTGTTACGTATGAAACAAAACTGGAACTATTGTGTTCTTGGTAATTTAGTTAGTATTTTTTTCTGTAGTGCATCTTTGTCGCCGCTCAGTAAACGGCCGATTAATGATTATAGTTCTGATATTAATAAAATCCAACGTAATTAATTAATCTATTTAAATGAAAGACTTTTTTTCTCATTACAAAAAAAATATTTTTATACGAACGAGATACGCGTCACCATCAACCGTCCCAATTTTAGTCTACTAGACTCATTGTGATATGTACCTTTAATGCCCTTTTGAATTGGTTAAACGCGCTAATATTACGAATTTTAGACGGTAATTGATTAAATAATTGCACACCTCCATACTTAATAGACTTCTTCAAATAATTTGTGCGCGGCTTCGGCTTCGGCAAGATAAGCAAACTCGCTCGACGAGTATTGCGTGTATTGATTTTTTTAAATGATAAGCTACTACTTTATTGTACACAATAAAATATATATTTATGTAAAAAGTACACTAGGTTTCCCTGTGTCGTGGCAGCTTGTCTCTTCCATTTGACATGTTAACGTTTGACAATAATGTCTACATAATACATAATTAAACTATTGTCGCACAATAGGTTGATGTGAGTCTATATATCTATAATATTAGGCTTTCCACTACCTTTATATTGTAGCTAATAATAGTAATAATAATCTTTATTCATTTTTTTCGTACAAAAACTTAGTACATAAACAAGTGACAGTTATATACTATTATAAATAAATAATTGTAGCTGGATTATTATTTAACACAAATAAACGTTTATTTCATAAATTCTTCAGCCTTTATGTGGGCATATATGGAAGACTAATTTATTACATAATCCATCCGAATTATAATAATTTAAAAGTGCACATAGAATTTAAACAGTGTAACTGTTAATAAAAAAATCCCTTTAATTCAATGAAAATAATTTTATGTAAGAACACGTCTGACATGTCATGTAACAAAAATTCATTTCTATCACTTTCAACGAATATTTAGATCGGAATTCCAATAAATCACATAAATCCCACATCAAACTATAAAAAAATAATTTACGACCTTAAAAAACCATAAACAATATAGAGCAATGTGTCAAAATATGGTTACAATACAAAATGATGAACATTGAAACCGTAACAATGAACCCTACTCAGCCAACATCCTTTGGTAGCTAGAAGAGAAGCGATGGTAACTGTGCAGAAGATATTGGACTCTAAATTTAGAGTTTAAGGTGTATTTTTGTATGATACTTCAAAAGCTTAGATCGGATTTTTACTACGTACAAAAACAGAGTTGCGTCGAGTGAATTGAGAACAAAATGAACTTCTGTAGTTAATAAACGACAAAAGAATCCGAGGTGGTAAGAGAGGTGTCACTGATCACATTTGAATTACAAAGGGTTTTTAATAAAACAGTTTTGTTGCTAAGAATATTTTTTATAGCTACTTTTAATCGTCGACTTTGCAGGTTACATAATATTAGTCTTTTAAATACAAGAATAGTTAAACGTAGTTTAAAAATAAGCGTTCAGGAAACAAGCGTGCCCCGTGCCGTGGACTTAGTGTCCATGGGCGGCAATATTACTTAACATCAGCCTCCTGCCCGTTTTCCCTGTTATATAAATAATTAAAAAAAAAGAAAAATCAGAACCAGCTGCCCACTGAAGTATTTCCGAACCAATTCGACTTAGGGTCCTTCAAGAAAAGAGCGTACCAATCCTTGAAAGGCCGGCAACGCACTTGCGAGCCTTCTGGCAGTGTGAGTATCTGAGGCACTTAACATCAGGTGAGCCTCCTGCACGTTTCAGAACAGACGAAACGGCGTAGAACTAGAACAGAGCATTCTAAAAATAAGAAAAATGAATAAACAATACTCAAATATGAGAAGCATTGCTACCGATGCCCTAAACTATGCTCTTACGGTTAAATGAAGATGGGCAGGGCATGTAGCAAGACTGTCAGACGGGCGATGGACCCTAAGGGCGACCCGGTGGGAACCTCTATTGGGAAACGATACAGAGAAAGTCCGCTGAGATGGGCGTATGTCATTATCAACACGGTTGGTTCGAGCTGGATGCACTTTGCCCATGACAGATGTGCCTGGAGATCATTGGAGAAGGCCTGCTCCTGCGGAGGGTATCTCGCAAACTAATATAGGAAATAGTACAGATAAATAATTGTGTAATTTATTTTCTTTTAAAAAATTATAATTGTTTTACTAACACTTTTATTTGCAAGAAATAGAAGACTTTTTATTATTATTATTAAAGCTTTATTAATCCAAACAACAATTGGTTCGTTTACATTCCTTAATATTAGTATTAGTTGTGTTAGTATAAGTTTAAAAAAAATTAAGTTCGATTATTTTTTTTATTTTTTAGTGGTCTAGTTTTTGTATGGCCCCTTTAAGGGTAAAAGCCTCCTCCATATTTTTCCATTTCTCTTTGTCTTGAGCAACATTCATCCAGTTTTTCCCCGCTAGTTCTATAACGTCATCTGTCCATCTTTTCTTTTGTCGTCCCATCTCCTTCCAGTAGGTCCAGTCCATTTCGTTATTTCAAGTGTCCATCTTTAATACCGCGCTCTAGCAATATGACCTGCCTATTTTTTATTAATAATATTTAAATAATATTAATAAAAATACGTAGAACGACTCTATCGACAGATTTGTGTCTATAGATTACAAAAAATAATACCACAAAATCAAGCTCATTCAAATATCGTGCGCAGTTAAACGGTGACTAGATGCCATTGATCAAATCGTCATGTGTGCATAATCAATATTAATCTAAAGAATTGATAATAAAGAAATACGAATGATATAAATAAATAGCTAGTAATATTTTAATGTCCATGGTGAGTTAGTGTGGAGATGGCTTATTGTACTTATAGAATTTGTTGGCTTTTTGAAGTGAAACATCTTTAGGCTCATGAAGGTAAAATTTTTACGGATACGTCACGACGTGCAGCGTTTTTGTCAAGGGAGAGGAGTGAGACCGATTGAGAGAGAGTGAGAAGGGCGAATTACCTTATAGAAATTCTATTGTAAAATTAATATATCGTAAAGAGAAATTTATGAAATATTAGTATTTTATATTTTATGCAAAATAATTTATTGAAATCTCAATCAAATATGAACACGACTTAAAAATTAGTTTGCCAAAGAAGTTTCACTTCTGACATGTGTACTTTGTACGCACGCACTTTTTTTATAGACCAGGGGCAAACGGGCAGAAGGCTCACCTGAGGTTAAGTGATACCGCTGCTCATGAAAAGTCTCAAAGCCAGAGGACTAACTACTCCGGAAATATCCTCATCATATTTATGGAGTACCGCTCAATCGCTATCAAGCGGTCCAGAGTTAAGGACTACTCTACATAAATATCTAAGATTCGTCTCTACAAGGATTTATCAATATCTTTAGCTCTTATAAGTTAAGTAGGCTAATTCAAATTAAAAATTAAAAATTCAGAAATCATTTAATCATATGGGTAACACATTGTACACTTATGACTTGTCAGTAAAGAAATACATAATATTAATGCTTCTAATTTTACATTTAGTGCCAGTTCTCAAACCAAGGGCGTAGAACGGAAGAGAAGAACTGGCAATAAACTCTCCGCCACTCTTTTTAATCGCCATGTTTTTTTTACACAACGTTTGTAAGGAGCTGCAACCATTAAACCATGTTCCACATGACATCTTAAGTAATTAATAATAATAACATAAATTAAAAACAAAGAGTTGTCCTCTATCAGCAGGAGGCATGGTGAAATAGGAGCACGCACTTACATTCTCGTGGCATTCCCACTTATACTTATATATGTCACACAGCAAACTTAAAGGCAGGGTCTTAAAATAAATTGTCCTATTTATATCAAAATTAACATAATATATCAACCTATAAAGCAAGCCTTTTTATTAATCCTAAATTACAGCATCTCTTCCACACTCACGCGCCGATAGCTATGAAGCAGAGCATTATAACAAGTGCGGCTAACTAGCGCTTACCATCGCTAAACCCAATTATACCCAAGCTCAATCACTCACACACAACATCAAAGAACACCAAATATACAATTGTATTGTTGATATAGAATATATCATCCATGTGTTCGATTTCAAATGTTCAAAAGCTTTAAGGAATTCTTACATTCGGTAATATGGTATAATTAACTTGGCAAAACTGGTGGTGGTTGCGACCACTTGGTTTTCTTTAGTCCTAAGTAACGTGTTCCGGCTGGCCTGTTTCCGCTCCTTTCCTTGCCCTTTTCGCAAGTGCGAACCTGGATTCGCTAACGATCCAGAAAACTCCAGATCGTAAACCCTCTAGTGACAAAGCGACTTCTAAGACTCAACAGAAGTAATCTCAAATTAATGATAGGGTCTACCAATAAACATCTCTTTGTCCTGTGGAGTGTCCTGTGGAGAGGCTGTTTCAGCGCAGAGGAATAAGTCACCCACATTGTCTTAGAATGCGTGGCTTTGCAAATCTTCGGAGCAGTGGGGTCGCCCCGAGAAGTCCTGTGCCTGTGTCAGTGCCTAAAAACTTCTGAGCTTCTAGAAGGAGCTCGGGTAATTAATAGCTAGTACTTTACGCATAACGGACCAAATGATCGTCTAAGTGCGGAAACTGAGTCAACATAGATTCATACATGTTCATAAATTAAAACCTACTCAATTTAAACCCCGGATGTGCCCCAATGAGCTTAAAGCGTTCCTATTTAACACTCGCCGCGTAAGGAAGAAATCGTCAGGAAGCTGGCATGTCTTAGACCCAAACAATCGACGCCTTCCCTAGGTTGGTTGGTTGGTTGGTTTGTGGACTCGTTTTCCGCACTTAGACGCTCACTAGGTCCGTTGTACGTGAGCCCTGGCTAACTAAGCCAGCCTAACTCCTTCCAGAGGCACAGAAGCTTCCTGGGTACTTCGCAGGCTTCACGGAGCGACCTCACTGTTCCGAGGATTTCTGTACGTTGTTTAGCCACAGCCTCGCATTCCAGGACTACTTGGGTGACTGTTTCCTCTGCGTTGAAACAGCCTCTGCACATGGGGCTGTCTGTCACGCCTAGGACATAAAGGTGTTTATTAAGGAGGCAATGGCCCGTAATTGTCCCTATCATTGTTTTGAGGTTATTTCTGGTTAGATTTAAAAGTTGCTAAGTCATTCTTGTGTTAGCCACTGGCAGAACCATTTTGGATTGCCTGCAGTCCACACTTGATGACCAACGTTGGTGCTGGAGTTCCTCAGATCTCTGGCGAATCTATTTTCGCACTTGCGAGAAGGGCAAGGGTAGGAGCGGATACGGGCCAGCGGGCAACATTTCCGAGCCTCTCCTCGCAAGCTCCTCGGCTGCATCATTGCCGAGAGATCCACTATGTCCCTTAATCCACTGTAGGGTAACTCTGTTTGTCAGGGCTATTGCCTCCAGTGCATTGTGACACTCCAGCACCAGTTTGCTGTTTGTCGTATTACCCCCCAACGCCATCAGCACAGACGCGCTATCGAATACGAGCTTAATACAAAAGTTATTAACTCCTAACCGCTTTACGCCTCTGGCAGCTTCTATTAGGGCAACACACTCGCATTGAAAAATCGAACTGTGTGTGCCTAAAGGTAGGTGTGTTTTGATGTTGAGATCTTGAGAGAATATGCCAGCACCGGAGCCACGCCCTGTTTTTGAGCCATCAGTGTATATGCGTAGCTCGTTCGCGGTCGATTGATCACATTCCTCTTCTCTCATTTGTACATGGTATTTCCTGTTTAGCATGTGTTGATTAACGATCCTATCGCATGGCGCGGCTATTAGCGGTTGGTATTCTATTGCCCTGTTTAGGATCGCTGTGTGTGTGCTGTGATGATTTTTACCCCATAAATCCAATACCATAAGCCTGATGGCCGCCAATGCTGTATGTGTATGTCTTGGGGTGCAACTTGGAGGGCTAGCTCCAATGCTGAAGTTGGCGTTGTTTTCATGCAACCACTGGCAGCGGACAAGGCAAGCCTTTGGAAACGCCCAAGTTTAGTTTTTACAGTTTGGAGTTCTGTCCTCGGCCACCAAACCAGGGCTCCATAGGCCAGCATTGGCCTGATTACGGCAGTGTAGAGCCATAGCGTAATCTTAGGCGATAAGCCCCATTTGACGCCTAGCATCTTTTTACATTGACGCCTTCCCTATTAGAAAAATATATTTTCATAAAACAGATACAGAAACGGTCCAGAAATGAAAGGTTGTAGCGCTGGTTTTATTACAAATAAGTGTGTTGCAGCACGCTCACACTACTACGTACTACACATTTTGTAAAACTAAAAACTTAGAGATTAAAGAGAGTATCAGAGAGTTTATTTATTCTTCTTGTTCATTTTACGTCCATTTGTGGACTCCTGGCAATAAGTGTTATTTAGTAGTACTTCATATTTTTATTTATTTATTTTATTTACATGCGTCTATATCTCATACGGATATAAACTTGGTTTATTCATCCAAATCTGAAAATATCCACTAACAAAAGCTAGTAACAATATCTATTAAATTAATCGAGACTGTCCATACACACATATCCCGTCTCTGAAGAAGTCTTTAAATCAAATAACATATTAAGACATAACTATTTAAACGGTTACTTGTAACTCCCAAAAGCGCCTTCATTGTTGACTTGTTGAGGTTTTGTACCGTGCAATCCCAAGGCGACAGCCCTGATTTAAACAACTAATTTGATATTGCAAAATCAAAGGGACTATCGCGAGGATGTTACAGGGGCAGAAAACCAGCATTTCAACATAATCATAATTCATAGCAATCATGTGGAATTTAGGGATATTTATCAAACAGCGAGAATAGTGTACTGCAGGCCTGAACTTTCCAACGACACGAGTGAGGCATTATACATGACAGTAAATAGCAGCAACTCAGCGGTCTTCGTGCGCACGAGTATCGACAAGATAATGAGCCTTCCCAGGGACCTTATCATCATTTATATATCTTCTAATATATAAAATTCCCGTGTCACAATGTTCGTTCCCATACTCCTCCGAAACGGCTCGAATGATTCTTATTCTTATGCATATTCAGTAAGTCTGAGAATCGGCTACTATCTATCTTTCAAACCCCTTAGTGATAAGGGGTGTCTACCCCAAATTTTTTTTTTTTTGTAATTTTTTTTACATCATAGAAATCCATACAACCCTTCATTTTCACCCCCCCTACGATCAACCCCTATTTTTATTATAGTAGATAGTTATTTTTAAAAAGACGTTTGCCGGGTCAGCTAGTATATTTATAAAATCGTATATATACGTAGTTAAGAAAGTTTAGCCCATCGTTTTTACACTATTCTATAACACTAAATGATAACGTCCTTCAAGAAATGAACGTAGTAACTCACTGCCCTTGGGCATTACTTAACAGTTATTCTGACTCCATTTGTATATAGTATGCCTTGGTGTCTGAAACAAAATAATTATTAATTATTGAAAATTGTTGCAGTTTCCATTTCAGCTCACCCACGTGGCCGTTAGGAATACACTACGTCCTAGTTCAGATTAATATCTGCAGCTGAGTTTCATCATCGGACGTCAAGGCAGAATAGAAAATACCATCCGTATCACTTCGACGTCCGTCGTCCCACAACTGAGCGTTTCTTACGGCAGTTTTTACCGTGCACCACCACTATGTGGAACCAGCTGCCACTGAAGTATTTTCGAACCAAAATTCGACTCTTGGTACGCACTCTTGGAATTCTTAAAGGACAGCAGCGACTTGCGTGCCTTCAAATGTCCTTGGGCATCACTTAGGTGTGCCTTCTGCCCGTTTGACACATAAAAAAAATCTAAATAATACTTATAACATTATTATATATATTTTAAATTGCCTATCAAAATTTAAACTGAAGCCAGTTTAAAATAAAAAATTTAATATTGTTTAATATTAAATTTTATATATATATAATTGTTTAATATTATGAGGTGTTGATAGGTATTTTCTTATTTTCAATTTTACTTAAGTGAACTTTTTATCGCACAAACAATTGGGTACAAATTATCATAAAGTACATTTATTATTATTATTATAAATTAGATTTTGTATTTACATTTTTGGAGTACGGAATATTCGTTTTTAAATTTTAATATACCATTCGATCTTGTGTTCCTTTATCCATTAAAAAATTTAAAGATGTTGATGTTTCGAGTTCAAAAGTCAACAACTACTTCTCATCGGCACTTTACAATAACAACTGATTTATTATTAAGGTCATCAATTTTGGTTGCGTTCAATTATACATACACAATCGTGTAATAGATTCAACGTAATTCGGCGTATTAGTTGCATACAAATACTTACAAATAACTAATTCTGCATTTATACAGATCTAAGAAACCTTCTGCCTACAAAAACAAAGTATACATTGAAAAATTATTATTTAAAGAGCAGTGTTGGCCCAGTGGCTTCAGCGTGCGACTCTCATCCCTGAGGTAGTTGGTTCGATCCCCGTCTGTGCCCCAATGGACTATTTGCACATTTAACATTCGCTCGAACGGTGAAGGACGATGGCGTGTCTCAGGCACAGGAGGCTGATCTACTTGCCTTTAGATTGACGAGAGAACATGAAACAGATACAGAAATCGGAGGCCCAGAACAAAAAAGGTTGTAGCCTCTGATTTATTTATTTTATTTTATTAAACCTTCTGCCTTGAAAAACAAAGTATAAATTGAAAAATTTGACCCTAATAAGCCATAAATCATACATAAGTGATATTAAGTGAATTACGCCGTAAGTGCGAGCAAGCTGACTAAATGTAGCTTAGCCTCCAGTTATCATGTATCATGCTGGGTTTTTTGCTTTAAAACTGCTCACTTTTAATAAGGATCATTAGGACACAGAGTAATGGTTGTATAGATAGAAATATTGCTGGTAGTCTTCCACAGTCCGTTTCACAAGGCATTTTTTTGAATCGAATCCCGGTGGGGGGTCGAATGAGAGATACGTCCTCCAACTATTCAACTACCGAGTGTATTCCCTCAAAGGCCGGCAACGCACCCACTAAAAATGGGTGTCTATGGGCTGCGATGACTGCCCTTTTTGGGCGTCCCTCAGGCCCCCCCTATTATATAAAAAAAATATATAAAAGGAGAATCAGTGTTAACACTATACATATAGCCTTATACGTTTTATTTATGTAGACTAATCTGTAATGTCTGTGATATATCTTCTGAATTGCCTATTCTTAGAATTTAAGATGCTTAACTAGGCAATGCTGGCCTAGTGACTTCAGCGTGCTACTCTCATCTCTGAGGTCGTAGATTCGATCCTCGGCTGCGCCCGAATGGACCTTCTTGGTCTGCAATTCGCCTTCTGTACACTTCGACTTTTTTGAATCTAAGGCAAGCCGTTTTCATAACAATGTTTTCCTTCACCGTTTAAACGAATGTTAAATGCGCATAGGAAGAAAGTCCATTGACAGCCAGGGATCGAACCTACGACCACAGGGATGAGAGCCGCACGCCGAAGCCAACACTCATTTACTTCAAAATATAATTTACTATTCTTCTGAAAATTGAACGTTTATATACATATATTGAAAAATAAGATTTCTCTATAACACAAGCAATGGCAAGTGATTGATGGAGGATTCGCGGCAGAAATGCTCGCGGCGAAGCTCAAATTTATCACCGCTACACATCCGTTCCCTATCACGTGGGACCGTCTTGAATAATAATGATTTAGATTTTACTTCATTTAAATAATAGGACACAATTATATCTATCATACAAATGTTTGCAAACAGGTTTTATTTTTAAATTATGAAATGAAATCTATTAGATAATAAATGCGTCGTAAACCAACATACTAAAAGTATATTGGTTAAATATACTTTCCAATTGAAAATCTAACTTCCGTAGACTAAGTGTATAAAAAACTAACACCTTGATTTTAATTTTTAAAAGTATTGAATTAAATTATTATATAAGTTGATATCAAAACCAAAAATCTTTTTTTTTAAATTTCTACTATCTAGTATAACTGAATTGAATTATTTGTATTCATGTAAAAGTTAAAGGTTCGCGGGCTCAGTTTGCACTTAGACTCTCATTGGGTCCGTTGTGCTTTAAGTTATGGCTAACTAAGCCAGTCTAGCTTCCAGAAGCACAGAAGTTTTCTGGTCGCTTCGCAGGCTCCACGGAGCAACCTCACAGCTCCGAGGATTTCTGTATGTTGGCTAGCCACAGCCTAGCATTCCTCTGTACTAAAACAGCCTCTGCACATGGGGCTGTCTGTCGCGCATAGGACAAAAAGATGTTTATTAAGGAGACAGTGGCCCGTAATTGTCCCTATTTGTTTTAGATTATTTATATTATATTTATGTAACAAATAAAGTAAAATATCAATAACGGTTACTATTACACTATTTAAGTACCATAGGTTATATTTATTTCCAAAATAAAATCACCTGCATCATGAGCACACACATACACACCTTCACGTACGTACACTCACTTTCACATTATTACACAATACACTTTGAATTGGCGAATTTGGTATTACTTAGTTAAATGTATTGAATATTTTTTATGTATTTTTTCCTTTTGTAAATATTATGTATTCCATCTTTAGTATAATTGTTTTTTTTTTATATATTTTATGTGTGCTAGGATTGCGAAATTAATAATTTTTCAAATCTAGCCGTGAGGCGGCTAAAATAAGTATCTGGGGTTTATCGCAAAATATAATGTTATAATTAAATTAAGCCGTTTTCATTATTTACGTAACGAGAAATTGAGATGTAACAAACTTTTTAACCGGTGTATTTAACGAAAAACTAACAGTTAAGTTACCCCTTACTTAAGTTTTTTAATCGCTTTCGAAATAAATCAATAAACGCTACAATTACCAAAGAAAACAGTGCAATTATTAAAGATTTATTGATTCCAAAAGCTGTGATATTTAGACCCTTTAACAGCCGCCGGTCAAACAATGGACAGGTGAAATAAGGTTCACGGTATTTTAGATATGTTTTTTATATCTGAATGGTGTTTTGATAAAGGTAACACCGGCAGTAATTAGTGACGATTAATTATATTTTATCTTGATCTTTCGCTAGTAATTGCTCACAACATGTTCTGTTACGATTTCTTAATATTTTAAGTCTAAGATGTTATTATGTCTGCCGTGTAATTTGGCGGCTTTCTAGGATCGTATACGAATGGAGAAAGCTCGAATAGGTTACGTTTGGTGTTATTAGTGTAATATATTAATAATAAAAGCCTTTTACTTCAGATACCAACACTTAAACACATTTATATTTCTAGCATCTCATTCTTTTTAGATGTCTGTGCACCCTTTGTTGGCAAAGCCTTCCTCCGAATTCCACCATTTATGTGTGCATACTATTCTCTGCCATGTAGTAGGTACCTGCTGTTTCTTCAAGTCAAGTCAAAGTCAATGGCCTATTAAAAAGGACACTTTTGAAAGTCAGGACACGTTGATGTAAAGTGATACCGTACATAGATACTCACATTGCCAGAAAGCTCGCGTGCGTTTCCGGCCTTTTAATATTATTGCTCTACATATAGTACGCTCTTTTCTTGAAGGACCCGAACTTGAATTGGTTCGGGAATACTTCAGTGGGCAGCTGGTTCCACATACTGCAAGACATAAAATAACCAAACATGTCGCTAGCTTTAGCTATTTTGTGCTAGTATTTGAGAGAAACTCTATTACAACCTTCAAATTCTATTCAATATACCATAGCTATCGAGCATTGTTGGCCTAGTGGCTTCAGCGTGCGACTTTCATACCTAAGGTCGTAGGTTCGATCCCCAGCTGTGCACCAATGGACTTTCTTTCTATGTGCGCATTTAACATTTGCTCGAACTGTGAAGGAAAACATCGTGAGGAAACCGACATGTCTTAGACCCAAAAAGTCGACGGCGTGTGTCAGGCACTGGCGGCTGAGCTTGAGCTGAGCTATTAGATTCAAAAAATGATCATGAAACAGATTCAGAAATCTGAGGCCAAGACCTAAGGAGGTTATAGCGCCACTGATTTATTTATACCATAGCTATGCACCATACAACACCAGCATTATATAGTTGCATATGATAATCATCACACGGCACATTAAAATGAAATCACATTATAATACAAGAAGGGTAAAGATCATGAGCAAAGATAGCCGAGGTTAGTTGTTCAAAATCAATTTGTTGGAATATGGCAGAAGGCGAGTCATAAGAGTTGTTTATCTCCAATCGAGTGGTGTCGGCATTTCGCATGCGCGGAACTGGCGCGTGTGACGTGCGCGCAGGGTTGTTACTTCGCAGTTATTTTTGCTACCATATAGTAAACAATCAAATTATGTCGTGATAAACATATGTTTAATCTCACTAGAAATTCGTTGGGAATTAGCTTTAATCAATTTTGGTTTGAAGATAATGAATTACGAAACGGAAAGAGTATAGTCGCTGGGTGAAATTATGAAATTATATAAAATTTTTGCTGTGTAGTCGACTACTGTGCAGTAATATACTGTGATTCAAAATGTTCTTAGAAACGATTAATAGCAAAAAGTTTTCTTGTAATTTCATAAAAATCACTTAATTAGCTAATGTGTTTTATCATATTTTTAGTTAATTTTTTAGCTGTTAATAAATAATAATTTAAAACATATGTACGAGGCTAAGATTATCTATTTGTTTGCGGCCGGATGGGATGTCTTTTATCCCTTGGACGATGAACGGGCTTTGGTATGGGATGCTGCTTGTGTGGACACGTTAGATCCGTCTCACATTCGGAAAAGCAAACAATCTGGGGCGGCCGCAGAACAGACTGGAAATAATTTACGGCTTAAGTATAAGTATTGGCATAGTCTGTAAGGATAATGTATGTATTTCTGTAATAAATATAAAAAAAAGAGTCTTTCCTCCAACTTCGATTTTGTTCCCTTTGAAGTAGAGAGACTCTTAGGCCGTGGGGTTTAAGTGCAATGGCGCTAATTAAAGATTTAAGTTAGCGCCCTAAATAATTATATATTTTGTTTAAAATAAATAACGTCTTAAACATAACTACATTTCTACATATAATCAATAAATATGTCGTAATTAAAACAAGGGCAGGAGTGTTTTTATAAATAAATAAATAAAAATAAGTATATATATATACTTAATCATTTTAAACACCTTTGTGGCAGCCCTAAGCCCACGAAGCAGCATGGAACAGGCTTCTTCGAACTGCAGCCAGCATGGACCGTGCACTGTCAATCACTTGCGATACACGATTCAAGTAAAACATGTCGATAAAATAAAGTAATTATTTAAAAAAAAAACTTTGTTTATCTAAGTGAAATTGGAATATTGAAAACGTCTCTTAGCTTGAAAAAAATGCTAAATTTAATTAGTTGATTATGTTCTTATTATATCAGGTATGGTAGATAAAACATTCCCAAGTATGTGGGTTCCTTTCTTCTGTCGAATAGAGAATAATTACTCTAACTTTCTTAACTTTTTTATACAGAACTGATGTTATGGGAGATGTGGCTTATTAAAGGGCACAACTATCCAGGAGATGCTTATTCAACCGCCGCTTTAATGAACCCATAATAGACTGTCTAGGGAAGATGGTTCTGCTGGAGTTCCACTCCTTTGCTGTTTCTACGACGATCCAAATCGTGCAGTGCAGCACCTAGAGACGCAACGAAAGGGTGAAATTCCTTCTTTCATGCTTCTAAATGAGCGTTGTTTGAAGACGGTTCAAAACTTACACAAGTGGCTAGAGAGCCGATGAATTCTTTATATTTTTTAATCAGCTTTGAAGCATATTAAACACAAATAAACAAATCTTTACTCTTAATATAAAAGGTAGTGTAGAAGAATAATAGGAACATTCAATACATGTTTTAATACAATTTTTTATAAGCTTCTTTATTTATTAAAGTTTACCACATCATGCATAGTGCTAAATCTACGGTATATGTTACCAACTCTTTTATCTAAAAAGTATGACAATTTAGGTAAACGTAAATATATACAAGATAAAATAAAAATACCAGAATTTTTTGTTAAGCAGAAAAAATTAAATACCAGCATAACAGCGGATTAGGATCGGGATAGGCACTTAACAATGCTTTCTTTAAACCCGAATATATCCAGCTCCGGATAAGTACAGCTCGTTAAATTCGCGAAGAATTCGAAAGAAAATCCTGATCTATATATGTATAGCTTATAAAAAATGTTCTTCAAAATACCTTTATATAAAATTAATCCTTCGATCATCTCAGCGGTGTGCAATCAATGCATCGCTTGTCCATTAAATGCACACATTACACGACGCGGCGAACACTTATTGACTTTGACTTAATAATTACAAGATTACGTATCTATTTACGGTCTTATCTTACAGTGGTGTTAGTCTTTGGACTTTGAACCCTTAGGTAATGAATTCAAAGTCCGACTATGCAACTTCATATTATACTTGCTTGGGAGTAACTAGTGGAGAGTATCATGATACACTGATTTTAGTCGAACGAAAAATATCAATAAAACAGACAGAATTGTGTCAGCTTTTTTTACAAATCTCTTTTAGTAAATTTTCTGAAGCAAAGTGTTGCTTTAGTGGCTTCAGCTTGCGACTCTCATCCCTGAGGCCGTAGGTTCGAACCCCGATGTGTACTAATGGACTTTCTGTCTTGCGTTCTATACTTGCCTATTAGAAAAACAAATGATCTCGAAACAGATACATAAATTGAGGCCCAGAACTAAAAGGTTGTAGAGCCACTGGTGTTTTAAGTTCCTGAGATGTGAGCTTTAAGAAAACTATTGAGCTTTATACGATAATTCAATACTCGAAATAATTCATGTTTTTAAAAGGATTTAATCCATCATTATGTTAATCATATTCAAACACAATTATGAATTTAGGGATCCTGCTAAGCGTGAGGCCCATCGATCAAAATTCAAAAACGTTTGATCGCGGATAGCATCGCAGGTGCCACGGCGCGGTAAAATACTAATTCATGCTGTTTCGTGTGTGGAAATAAAAAGCTTACAATGAGTAAAGCCCAATATTGCTTATTGTCGATAATAATTAACGCTGTACATTATATACTTTCATGTATCGCGAGAATTGATTATTCAAATAAGCTGTGTGTATATGTTGTAATAGTTTATTGACAAGCGCTTTACACACAATTCCTTAAAACACATTCAATGTAATGTTTGGTACCAATAGATAATAATAATATCTATGCTATCATGCTGCAGGTATTATAATAAAGGCCTATGGTAACAGTTCACTACCTGCTCCCTTCCATCACTTATATACTCGTAATATATTTAGCAAAGAGAAGACGATATACTACTGAATATTTGTGGGTGTGAGAGTATGTATATGGGTGTGTGAACTAAAAGTGAAGAATTTAATTTAAAGTCTACCTCAAATGGCTATAACAACAAATTAAGTTAAAAATAATACTGTAAATAGCGACAATATTGCAACCTGTGAGAGGCTGTAATAATAACTTATGCTTTTTCATACGGTTTTTTTTCATTAGTAGTCTGTGTCCCAACGTAAGTTTCCTAGAGGACTGAGCTTCCATTTGATACTAAAAACAACTTTTATGTTGATTAAACAAAATTTGTAATACATACATAACTATAATATATTTTCAACATCAACAAGAATAGGCGTTACCTATGAGATATAATACTATATATAACAAATATACAGTATTTACAATATTCTTAACCTACATAATAATAATTATAATTAAAAATTGATAAATTAAAAATTAAAACAAATTTGATCCTAAATAACATTTTAATAATACTAGCATGTATACCTCTACTTTTGAATCAATCTAATTCCGGGTAATACAAATAAAATTAATTTGTTAGGGTGTATCCCTTAAACTACTTGTAAAATGTGTTAATTAAATACCAATATAGATAAGGATGCGAGAATTTTATAGGCAATAAATCGATCAGTCAATTCGTGGTTTCTTTGTCATTTTAATTATCGTAGTGTCAATAGAACACGATTTATTTATAGTGTTGTAAAATGCCTTGAATTAAATATTCCTTTTTCGAATATATACTTTACGATAAAATTTCCGTTTAGCTGTACCTGTTGAACCCACGTTAGGTTCTTGGTAAAACAATAATTGTTAAGGCTATATCGGAGATGCCTTATTAAGAAATATATCAGTCCTATGCTCTATTTATTTATTTATACTTCGTTGCCATAATACATATAAAAAAAAGTAAGTACATGAGTTATTAGGCAACGGGCGGCCTTATCGCTAACAAGCGATGTCTTCCAGGCAACCCTAAAATGGAACAACAGAAAAAAAAGAAACACCTACAGAGGGTAAAATACAAGAGATTCATAACTAATAAACAAAAAGATACTAAAAATAATATGCAACTATAATTAAATAAAATAATATCTAAAGAAAAAGTATAAAGAATAGCATGTATAAACAGACACGTAAAAGCTCAGCCTAAGGTTAATTGACTCACAATTAATATATAAAAGTAGCAGCTAATCACGAGGCAGAAAAAAGATGATCAAAAAGGAGATTTGCTCTATTATTTAGTTAAAAAATAAAATAAAGCAGAGGCGCTACAACCTTTTCAGGTCTGGACCTCAAATTTCTGTATCAGTTTCATTGTAATCTGTCAATGTAATAGGCAAGTATCAGCCTCCTGTGCCTGACACACGCATTCGCTGGATCTTAGGCAAGCCGGTTTCCTCACGATGTTTTCCTTCACCGTTCGAGCGAATTTTAAATGCGCACATAGAAAGAAAGTTCATTGATGAACAGCCGGGGTCGAACCCATAGAATGCTCGCTGAAGCCACTAGGCCAACACTGCTCGTTTTATTTAGTTAGCTTTCATATTAAACGCCTATTAGAGGTGGCGTCAAATACATGAAAACAATAGTTCGACTAGTTGTATGGGAAAGGATAGCAAATGTCTGCCCCTATAGTAATGGTAGAAGGTAGATATGATTATGGAGATACGTCTTTTAGTACTGATGTAGTCAAATAATGAAAAGAGATTTAGAATTTTACACAAGATATAACATTTTCTGTGTTTGTTAATAAATTAGACTTAATTTTATTGTCTAATTAGTTGATTATTTAAGGTTAGGTTAGCCAAGCCAAAAATAGTTTTAAAAATGTATAAATAAGAGATTTACAACAATCTACTGGAAAAAAAATAATGACATTTGCATGCCTATTTATATATGGCTGATTGTGCGGATAAAAAAATAATAATGTGATTTTAAAATCACATAAGGTTTGATTGTAATATATAACTACTACGTAAAATTCTAATTTTTAATTATGTAACATAAATTTGCACGCAATTATATGCGGTGCGCTTGCACGTGTTTACTAATGTATTGTTAACGTAAACAATACATTACCTATTGTTTGCTTTATCTAAATTCTTCAAAGCTTTGCTGCGGTTAGCTTTGTGACAACGACTTACTTGCATCATAAGTTTTTGATCGTTGTCCTGGAAGTAATGTGAATAAATATGATTACATATTTAATTTTCAGTATTTTATTGAACCCATCCTTCTGATGCATTCGAGTAAAAATGGGAGCAAGGGTACATAGAAACATATACATACCTCTATATTAACCTTTACCTAACATAGAACCTTGATAACTTAAAACCTCTATAACTTAAAATATTTTGTGTTTCCCTTGGACTTTAGCTTATCGAGGTTCTACTGTATTATTAAAACTGGAAACGTTTTAATGAATTCGTTATTATGCGTTAAATGAGTATTATGACAAATTAAACTCTAGAGCAGTGGTCCCCAAAATGTTTTAGGTCTATAAACTTTTTAGCCTATCTAAAAATTCTTATGTAGCATACGTAATTTTTAATATTACAAAATCGGATTGTTCACTTAAGAAACTGAAATGATAGGGTTTAGAAAGAAATCACTGGAATTGTTATCGAAACAGTCAGTCTCAAACCATACAACGAAAAATATCGAGTCCATTTTGGAATCGCCAATAAAAACACTAACAAAAACAAAACTGCAAATACTTTGAGTAATAATCGAGTTACAATTAACGCAAATAAAATTTGGTATAGCTAAGTCCAAAGCAATTTAAAATTCGGTGTAACACGACACGTGACAAAATCGTTGAACGTATTGTGGTTATTTCGCGGTTTCCGAAACGTGAAAGCTTTTAAGCTTAAACCTTCGGATAGCGATAATCGATTTAGGTATACTAACATTTCAATCATTAAATGATAAACTAAACAGGACAGTCCGGTGGAGCTTTTGTCCTGTAAAGAAAAATCTTTATAAACTTTGAGCGTTTTCTAAGGCAGTTTTTGCCGCGCACCACCACTATGTGGAACCAGCTGAAGTATTTCCGAACCAATTCGACTTAGGGTCCTTCAAGAAAAGAGCGAATTCTTGAAAGGCGGGCAACGCACTTGCGAGCCTTCTAGCAGTGTGAGTGTCCATGGGCGGTATCACTTAACATCAGGTTAGCATCCTGCCCGTTTGCCTACTATTACATTTAAAAAAAAGGAATTAGTATAATAGGTAATTTGTTAATTGACTACATATAAAACCACCACAGGACCCTAGGAACCCTAGGTTTAGTTTCAGATACAAAACCTAGCACTAAGTATGACTCCCCTTTGCAAAGACGTATTGTACGTTTTGACAAGTCAATATCTCGTTACGTTTCGTTTCTGAACTACGATCTCTTAGAGTCATGTCGTAGAGTTATTTGTAGTCAATTAACAAATTCTTCATACCACAGACATTATTATTTAACTGCTGTTGGTAAATCAAAATAGATTCAATTTGAACATATATCTATGAAGACGTTGTTAGAGATAGTGAAAGGGCCAAGTTTTAAGTCGAAATAAAAATTATGTTTTTTAGTTTTACGGTATACCTGGTATATATATGTAGGTTTTACTCAAAAAAAAATTGTTCGTTGTGCTTTAAGTACTGGCTAATTAAGACAGCCTAGCTCCTTCCAGTAGCCTCGGTATACCTAAGAATAATTATATTAATCATACCCTTTTTAAGTCTGGCCCTCAGATTTCTGAATCTGTTTTATGATCATTTGTCAATTTAATAGTCAAGTAGGTAATCAGCCTCCTGTGTCGACACGCCGTCAACTTTTTTGGTCTAAGACAAGCCGGTTTCCTCACGATGTTTTCCTTCACCGTTCGAGCGAATGTTAAATGTGCACATAGAAAGAAAGTTCATTGGTGCCAGGGATCGAACCTACGAACTCAGGGATCAGCACGCTGAAGCCACTAGACACTGTTCAATGAATAATAAAGCAAGGTTAAAAAATACGCAAGGAAGGTAATCTTAAACTAAAATGGATTAAAGGCACCGAATTCTGCTCAAGCGGAAACACTTTAAACATATCCTATATGATTACAAAAAGTCAGTAAAGTAATACGCATATTAAATTTACAATAACCATTCAAATCGTTCAACCAAATCACAGGTGAATGAACTGATTCATTTCGCTAGAAAATATCGCCGTTCTAATTGTTCTATTAGATAGAGAAAGAAACATTGAGATGAAACACATTAGTGAAAATCATAATCTAAAGTATCTTATGATGCTATTTTGTTATAGTTAATAATTACATGTCATAAGTGTACATTATGTTACCTATTTGATTAAATGATTTTTTTTTACTTTTACTTTTTAATGGTCCTCCTTGTTTTTATATATATGTATATATTTTTTTTTTTAGTAATAGACACTCACATTGACAATAGGCTCGCAAATGCGTTGCTGGCCTTTTAAAAATTGGTACACTCTTTTTCTAAAGGATCCTATGTCGAATTGGTTCGGACATTCAGTGGGCAGCTGGTTCCATATAGTGGTGGTGCGCGGCAAAAACTTCCTTAAAAACGCTCAGTTGTGGACCGACGGAAGTCGTGGTAATACGGATGGTATTTTGTATTCTTCTTTGACGTCCGATTATGAAACTCAGCTGCAGGTATTAGTCGATCAACTCGTATATTCAAAAATCTCTCGTCACAATATTTGTAACCAACGAAACGGCTATGAATTTTTTGTAGGTAGGTCTGAGACTAGGTCGTAAACTTTATATATCCCTAAATCATAAGCCAACACATTTTTTTAACTCAAAATTTTCGGCCCAACCCAACTTTTAATAGCGACAACTAATGTTCTATGTTTATAAAGCAAAACATTTCCATCACAAATAAACAAACACCTTAAATTGGATTTTTACGTAACAAAATCTCAAAGCGTTCAAAACATAGAAAAGTGCCAAGTCCAAATTGTTAACACTACGATCAGAATTACGGACGATTACCCACGTATTTGCTTTAAAGGAATTCGACTGGTTACTATTAGTTTTTTAAGATTGCCCGCGGTAGGTAGCCAGCGAACCATCGGTAGCCCATAAAGGTACCTTGGTTTAAACAAATCGTATGCTGTCCCTTCAAATTAAGTCAATTTGATTGACTGATTCTGATGGTTTAATTTCTTGAGAACGAATCTCTCCGTTGAATATGTTGTATCATCTTTATAAATAGTTTACAACGATTGCTTTAAACTTCCTAAGTAGCCTTTACGATTAATTATTAGGTTTATTGATATGCACTTCTTGTATTGTTATTGAATTATTTAATGTATTAATACTACTGTTTTCTGCGGTTTTAAGTGGAAAAGATTATAAAATAGTATTGTTGGAAAACACAGTATAGTATCCTTAGTGAAAGTAGTTTTCTTGTCTCTTCATAATGTTATTAGTAGGAATATCATTTCTATTACTAAATGCCGTATGTAGTAATTACGTTTCTTGTATTCAAATCAAATCAAATACTTGATAATTTGCTTCGAAGTAATGTTTTAATCATATAATTAAAGTTCCAAATAAAACTTGAATGATTAAAGAAAAAAAACATACTTTTATATTAACAGAAAAACAATAACTAACCTTAAAATATATTATTAAAAGGAGTCCTTTAGGCAAGGTTCCGAAGATACTGGCAGCGCTCCCTCTTTGAATAGACTAAATCTTTGTCCGAGGTAGCTGCCAGCTCTTCGGACTCCTGTGATGATTATCATATAATAACTGATATTCATAAACAAATCTATACAATAATACAGTAACGAATAAAAATCATACACCATTTAATAATCACAAAATTCGGCTTCCGATTAAAACAATTTCGGTCTGCCTTTGTTTTGTATTTTTTGTGAGAAGCCAACATCATATCATGTTTCCATAAAATCATCCGAGCGACTATTATCGGCGTGTTTTGTTTTAAGTGATGACACAATTCACAGGATATTAAGCTTTAAAGTATTGTAATAAAATCGATTTTTACGTTCACAAAAAGTTATTTTAGATTTCTCGAGCTCGTCCCGTGAGATGCCCAGTAGCCTAGGTAATTTGATAAGGTATTCGGCGCACTAAGATGAAATAATTTTATATTTTCACTTCTTTCTCGGTAGCGAAAGCTTACGAGCATTGCCCTCGACGATATTATACACGGCTATGTTGTAACTGTTCAATTGGGAGCTTAAGAATTTAAAAGCTCGAAAGCTAGATCACTTAATGGCTTCGACACTTAATAATGCTTTAGTGGTAGAAGGTACTGAGTTCATAAAATAATGACGAACGCGTCCCGAGCTCATCGTCACAAGAGGAAGCTCGATAATATACAAAATATTTTAATGGAACGCCCGCAGAAGTAGCCTGCCTGCATCACGAAGACTGGAAGAGTATATACCCAAAAATACCAGAAAACCATGCAACCACAAAAACCTGGAGCGCATGTTACCCAACAGGAGATTCCAGATAGATACACACATACATAGGATCACAGCAGTTGAGACTTCTATATAACATTGGCAGGTTGAAGATGGGACTTCTGTTTGAGAAAGACTTCTAGTTATCTTTAAAGTTCTCGCCCCTTATCTATCAAGCTATCAATATATATCAAGCTCAATCTCAAACTCAAAATAACTTGATTCATATAGGTAAACAAGTACACTTATGAACGTCAGAATAGAAGTTAAATTAATTGTAAACTTACATTTACTACCAGTTCGCAAGTCAAGGGCGTAGAGCGGGCAAGAAGAACTGGCAAGAAACTTTCCGTCATTCTTTTTCACACAGCTAGTATATAAAAGTGTGTTAGGAAATAAACAAAACATATTTTTTGCTTTTGGACAAAACTAGTGGTTAACGCCATATGTCGATGCAACGGTTTTTGAGTTTTCACACAAAAAATACACCCTTTTCGTAAATTCAGTAGCTATCACACTTGACTGAATCTGCTGTATCAATAATTTCACTGTTTTAGGGTATTTCGTCAAGGGTAAAGTTGGAATATGTTTTTGTATTAGACGGAACTGAGATTTTATTATAAAAAGAGATACTATCAGAATTACTATCAAAAAAAATTAAAGATTTAAGTTGGCGCCTGGTAGCTGATGACAGCTGTTTCTTTTCTCGCGAATAAGCATCGCAATACAGCGAGAAAATGCTGCCAGCATTAAAAGTACACTGCCATAGGGACCAAACTTTTTAAATTTGTTTTAATTTTCTAATAATCAATTTTTAATTATTATTATTACTATGTAGGTTAAGAATAATATTTAAAAAAATTACAAATTTGTATACTTGGCCAATTTTCTTTTGTATTATTTTAAAACTTATTCCGGCTATGAAAGTCTTGGAAAGTCAGCATACCTTAAGATCCAAAAATTACCAGATGACCCTTTTGAGTTCGAAGAGGTTCTAAAGGATTATTATTATGGAAATATAGTATTAATGGGCTGATATTATATAGCTCCTTGACATATAAAACTAAACACAGTCACAAAATTCGCTGGTATTTCTCAAAAACAACAAACTCCTTCCGAGAACAGTGATCTATAATAATCATAATCAATCAAAACCTTTACGTGAACGTCTAACATCAAAAAGATTCCCACCTATCGAGCTCACGTCACACGTAACAAAATACACGATAATATTGTAGGACGCCGTACGTTTATTTTAATTTGATCTGTCAGACAAAAAATCATGGGCTACTGCAACGGGCGCTCGGTAACACGATCTGATTACAATTTTAATTACAACAGGTACCTATCGAAACAATGCTTGATTGGATTACCTTGTGTCGCTCTATGGTCTATGTCTATGGTATAGTTGTTCTATATTTTTACTCTATAACGTTATTTTAAAATTATTACGTTATTATGTTGAGGGTAGCTGTAGTAGGTACCCTCTTTAAAACTAAAACTATTAAAAAATTTCCCTTTAGGCAAGGTTCCGAAGATACTGGCAGCGTTCCCCCTTTCAATAGCTAGACTAATTCTTTTTCCGAGGTAGCTGCCAGCTCTTCGGTCTCCTGTGATGTTATTGTTAGTGATTTGTTTTTAATATAAAAAACGTGTGTGTACTTATGTACACGTGTTAGAAGTTATACTTCTTTGGCGTAACATGATAAAAATCTTTTCAAAAATTGTATTCTACATTTGTAGAAAAAACGACACTAGCAATAGAAAAAACTAAAATGTTGTTTTTCTTACCTATTGCATCATCGCCGGTTTTCTGAGAGACAGTGGTACTGCCCTTTTGGGTGAGGCTAGAAGGCAACAGCATGACACTCCCATTAGGAAGGAAATTTAAAACTAAACTAATTCAAAAGTGTCCAATACTGCTCAGCGTCTTTTTTGTTCTTATGTACTTTTTTCCACCACTATTTAGCACTTAAGATTAAAACTACAACTCTTTTATATTTGAAATTGTATTTCTTTAGCATCTATAAACAAAACGTATGGATGCTAGAGAAATGTCTTGCATCACATCAGTGGCGCTACAACTTTTTTAGGTCTGAGCCTCAGATTTCTATATTTGTTTCATGATCATTTATTAATTTTATAAGCAAGTAGGTTATCTGCCTCCTGTGCCTGACACGCCGTCTACGTTTTCGGTCTAAGGCAACCAGGTTTCCTCACGATGTTTTCCTTAACCGTTGGAGCGAATGTTAAATGCACATAGAAAGAAAGTCGATTAGTGTACAGCTGGGGATCGAACCTACGACCTCAGGGATAAGAGTCGCACGCTGAAGCCACTAGGCCAACACCGCTCAGAGAAATGTATTCTGCAAACGTAAAAATCTTTCTTTTTATTTAACTGCGCAACCGCGCAGTTGTTGCAAGTATAGAAGCGATTCTTGTCGCATAGACTAATAGAGTATTTGTGATGTTGATCATTTATTCTCAGACAAAGCCAGGGGCTGGTCACTGTCGAATAATTGCTAAATGTAACCGTAGCTCTTAATTACACGACAAGTAAGCGCAGCGCGGTGCACTTCGGTCAAGTTTCGCGGTAAAGAGGCGCGCGCGATTGCACAATTTTATCATCCAACTTCATGTTACATTGTTGCAAGCGTTTACTCTACTACCTTATCACATAACAAAGTAATTGAGTCGATAAGTAATCAATTTAACTTACTAACAAACGACGTCAAACGACGAAACCAATTGTAGATTGTACCGCGTTGATGTCGCAAATATAGAATTACGATTTGATATAATGTATTAACATTTCGTTGCGTACAGAAATATAATACAATTGACATATTAAATGAAAAGCAACTGACGGCCTTATCGCTTTCCAACGATATTTTCCAGGCAAACACTGTAAGACAAAAAAAGTACAAAAATACATAATTCATATCGTTATATAGACTAAACTAAAACATAAACTAAAATGATAGAGAAGGACATGAAAAAGAAAAAGTTACGAAGCTATATAAAAAAGTATAAAAGTAAGTTAGGAATACGATGTGGACAGGTAGTGTTTGTACAGAAGAGATTCAAAGGAAGATAGAGAAGGAGCAAAGCGATAAGTCACGGGAAGTGAATTCCATAGCCTCACCGCAGAGACCTTAAAGGACTCGCCAAGAAAGGAAGAGTTATGAGATGGGATTTCAAGGAAATAGTTTTCGGAAAGCGTAAGCTATAGCTATGGGCTCCTTAAAATTTTATAAAGTTTTGGGGATAGGAAGGAGTTAAGGATGGAATATAAGAGATGGTGAACGTGAGAATCACGTCGCTGACGATATAATTATTTATTTATTAACACTTCGTTGCATTACAATATAAAAATTTAACATAATTAAATGAAAAGAAGGGCAACTGGAAGCCTTATCGCTTTCAAGTGATCTCTTCCAGGCAACCACTGTGAAAAAAGAAAAAAAATGTATTAAATTAGATAAGATAGGCAAGAAGTGCATTTTTGTACTTAAACTAATAAAGGATACATGAAAAAAAAAAGTAAAAAAGTGCTATAGTTTTAGTTGTAAAGAAAAACTGAAAGTATTTTCGTTGTAAGCAAGTACGTGGCACTGTACAGAGTAGGTACGGGCGCAGATCCTAATTCACTTAACAATATCGTATTTTCACAGAATACCGCCGATATTGTACCCAAAATTCATAGCTACCTCATTCGTGGCATATAATTTATGAAATTATCAAAAATGATATTTCGGTAGTCAGTGACCAGTTACGCTCTTTTTTGTATCCCAAAATGTGAACCAAAAAAGTGTATGCACGCGACACGCGATCCCTGGCGTCTTGAAAAAAGATCTAATAATCTTGGGTATTAAATGGCTATAAATTATGAAAATAACTAAACGCCGCCGGCAAAAACGTTTATAGATCGCAATTTATCGGTTTGACCACTAATAGGGATGTGTGACCGCTGTTTAAGAGAAAATTAAGTAGTTTTTAGTCCCTGTAATAGGTAGATAGCGTGGGTCTTAATTATTATGTTTTACTAGGACGGTCGCAGGGAATGGACAATTATTTTTAAAAATTATTTGTGTAAAATGTTGTGGAGTCAGCGTTAATGTAGCATTAGCATATATGTGTTGTGTTGTGTCAATGTTTTATTGGCAAGAGTGGTTTTTGAAATCCATTACAAATACATATAAACAAATAAAAATCTTTTCTCTTCAAAATCAATTTAGATAATTAAATAACCAAAGAATGATTTAAGTCAGTTTTTAAAAGAACCACACATTTAATTAAGATCTGAATTATAATAAAGTATAACAGTATTGTATAATTACAATAAATTATAATTTTATGTTCTCCTTCAAAGGAACTTAAGAAGTACGAATATTTGCCTCGTAAGATAGAGATTAAATCACATTTTATGAAATGTCCTAAATTTATTAACATTATTTGTACTATAATAACTTGCATGATGTATCATTAAATATAATTACAAACAATCGAATCTAAAGAATTTAATGTCACTAGCGCCACCTATGAAACTTTTATAGCACTATTGATTTGTGTTAAACGCCATCTAGTTTGCAGTGACTGAACGAGGAACATTTAAAAGGAACACGAAATAAACAACTGTTATTACTGTATGATTACTATAGATGTCGTTTGGAACTAAATTGAAAGTCAAATGAAAAATACATTCAACCACGAATCAAAAACGAAACGAATTCAATTGAACCTAACTTACTTTGTATTAAGAATATCCATCTTATATAATTTATGTTATTTACTCAATTATCATGTCTAGCGTCGAATAACTTACAATTCTTTTAGTGAAAAATTTATCTATCTATTATTAATTTATCTATTTATTTATCTTCTCTTTTGTATGAATGACAATATTTTTTTGTAAAAAAAATTTCTAACAATATTATCAACTACAAAATCCACTAAATTTAAAATAACTAAGTACATTGTTTTATTTATATCAATCAACCAAAGGTAGGGTAAGAAAATCGTTGTGAGAAATCCGGCATGTTTTTTTTTACTATGGCAATAGTTTTAACTTTATGCCAGTTTGAAATAAATTGTTGGGAAACCACACGCGAGAAAAAATATAGACAAAGACAACAAAAGGGAATAATGGGATAAGCTAGTTAAAAACAAAATATTTACATAAACATTACATCTTAATATTATTATATTATATATATAAATTAGATTATATTATATATATCTCAGATTAATATAGATTATGAAAGAAGATACATTATAATACAAAGCAAAAGGAAGGAGATTTTAGTTGGAAACGGAACATGAAGTGATTGTAAGGAATTCAGAAAGGACCGGTCATATAAGAAACAAGACAAGAAAATATGGTCGAGGTCACCAATATCTTCCCCACACTCAAAAATATTACTATCAACAATACGAAGCCTTGCTCAATGATGAGGTTGTACACCTAACCGGCATATGTCGCTTAGCTAACAATACCGCACAAGTCATATTTTAGCCAAATGACGTTTTTTACACCATTCGATAGATTACTTTCCCGCGCGTCTAATGAGCTCTCGCTAGAGGTAATATCGTCCAATAAGAGCGCGTTATTCAAAAACTAGTAACACAACACAACTCATTGGCTGCGCTAACACCGCGCAAGTCATCATAACGCCATAGTAATTTGGCCGTGCCACGTCGCACCTTATAAGATCGTTTGTCGTTTTTAAAAAAGCGGATTTTTTGTAACGGACTGGCTCCACTGATGTAGTTTAAAGGTAAGGTAACTTAAATAAAACATAGTATTCATATTTTATCTATTAAAATACGTCATACGATTGCTTTTAAAAACATGAATACTTAAGCGGTGTTGGAATGAACAGTTTCGTTGAGTTAGGCGGTTTTCTCTTTACTTGGTTTCGATGTCTGAATGACTTACAATGTACTTCTGTGTTGAGTTTCTGACTGCTGCGGTATTCATCGATATAATTAGCGATTTTTACGCAGTTTTTTAATGATTACTATATCGTAATTATATTATATTTTACTTCAGAACACGAAAATGGACAAAATGGTCGATAATGATACCACGCCTGATGACTTTTCAAGAGTTGACGCTCAATGTAAAGTTATTACTTTACGTGACTTACAAAAGAGACATAGAGAAAAAATGTTATTAAATACATTGGGTATTAAAGAATGGTTTGTCCGATACTGGTTGATAACGACAGATTGTGCTATGCCACCGCCTTCTGAGATTTCTCGGAATGTAGATTGCTCCAAAAAGAACTCTGATGGTCACGAGCGTCTACAGCAATTTTTAGATAGCCTGCCGAAGATGCCATCGTCTACTGTCGAGCAAACTCATCCAGACGATACCTAGAACCAGTATTTCATACCATGGCACAATTAAACAAAGAATACGTCAGTAAATGCGAATTAGATTCCTTAAAATGTCTTAGTCGTAGGGTTTTTGACAATGTATTCTTAAAACAGAATCTTAGTCTGTTTCATCCCAAAAAAGATCAATGCGATGTATGCTGTGGTCATAAAGTTGGAAATATAAACGATACTGAAATTGCAATACATCGCGATAGGAAAGACAAAGCTAGAAAAGAAAAAGACACTGACAAAAAATTGGCAATAGAAGGAAAAACGTGTCATGTATTTACGCAAGATGTTCAATCAGTAAAATTTGCTCCCTACCTTCAGGCTAGTGCCATATACTACAAGACATTTTATCTGTTCACAATTTTACCATGTACAATTTGTCAACACATGAAGCTTGCTGCTACTGGTTCGATGAATCAAATGGCTCCCTTGAAGCTTCTGTTTTCGCATCGTGCATTGTGAATCAACTACAGATAATTTTAAATAGAAATTTACTACCGGTAATATTGTATTCTGATGGCTGCTGTGCACAAAATCGAAATTCCATCTTAAGCAATGCTCTTCTGCGTTTATCCATCGATAAAAAAGTTAAAATAACTCAAAACATCTTAGAAAAGGTCACACGCAGATGGAATGCGACTCTGTGCACAGTGCCATCGAATGTAGATTAAAGGGAAAAGAAATTTACCTTCCTTCCCAGTATGCGAATATAACAAAGACAGCTAGAGATAACCCAATGCCATATGAGTCTCGATTATTAGAATTCCCTTTTTTTACCAATTTCAGTAAGGATTTAATTTACAAAACCATTCGTCCGGGCAGAAAATTCGGAGATCCCACTATTACCGATTTAAGGGTATTAAAATATAAACCAGATGGAACTATTTGGTATAACTTTGACGAACCTTTGCAGCCGTTGCCTCAGCGTCCAATGAAAATTACCAATGTAAAACCTTTAGAAGAGCTGCCGAAATTATTTTCTGAAAGACTGCCAATTTCCCAAAGAAAATATAAGGATCTCCAAGATTTAAAGGCAGTGATACCTTCGAACTGCCACGCATATTATCATGAGTTACCTTATAAAAATTAAATATTTTTCATCCATAAACATTTTGTATTATTTTTAGAAGTAGGTTAAGTATTCGAAGTGTTCTTATTGTCTTATATTGTTTGTGTTAAATGTACCATTTTATTAAAGTTTTTGAGAGTTTAGAATTATTAGAAGTTATGGAAAAAGTTACCTAAATTACAAAGCAAACCACCTCTGGTTTCCATTGTAACTTAGATAATTTTATTGATCTCAGTAGGTAAGTAGTTGATCTCGTCAAACAGTACAGTCGTAAAAGTCAGTGAGTTCCTATAATATATTATAATATTAGCGAACCCGGCAAGGGTTGTCCTGTTGGAATAAGAAAATAAAACGGCAAAGAAATGTGTTTTTATTTTGATAAAAAGCTAATTTAGCAATCTTTTTTATTTTATTGAAGTTAATAATTAGTTTTATAAAACTGTTTTTGAAAAATGTTTTTATTTCGATAGTTTTTCATAGAAAATTTTCTATGAAAGACTTATAGAGCTTAAATATAAAAGGTAAAAACACCGCGTAAGTCTTTATTTTGTTAGAGTAAAACTGCTCAAGTCTTGAAAATGACCTAATAAGACGATATTTCTTTTATTTGTTTTTATAGTTATCATGCTTAACTAAATACAATATATTAAAATTTTTATCATGCATGTATTGTACAAAATGTTAAAGTAATACAGTTTTTTGTCTCTCCTGAAAACTAAGCAAATCTGACTTATGCGGTATTGTTAGCTAACCGGCATATGTCGGGGTAAGATCTGGCCTTCCATTCTCTATTTTTTTGACATACGGCACTAAAAGTGGTATCTATGACATCTTACAGCCCGAAAGTCACGCCGGTGACAAAGCAAAATTGCTAATAATTAACTTTCATATTCATAGTGTAAATGTCACTAATTATGTCGGATTAAAAATGTTTAATGTCATCACAATTTGATTATGTTAATATAAAATTATGAGGGTAATAAATTCACTTATCATAATACGTTTATCTTTCGGTCCATAATTCTATTACTCTACTCTTCCAAGTAAAACGAAGTTACGACATAAAAACGTGACAAAGAAGCCAATCGTGCCAATCATGCCGTGTTAACATTCTAGAACAACAAAACACTCTCTAATTACTAATATTATAAATTAATTAAGTTTTAAGTCAATACACCAATTAAGAAACCAAAATGTTTTGGAAAACACTAATATATATTTTTTCTTTGAATCTTAGCTTATAATTTTGATTGATTACTTGTGTTAGCTTTTAATATTTATTTAATTAAATTCTAAACTTTTTTTATAAAATATATTCTTAAGAATCTTGCTTTAGTTTACGTAAAATCAGTGAAGTGAATTATAGTGAACCAAGTCATCATCGGAGTGTTTAATTTTCTACTTTAGTGGGTTGTCTCTCTCCCTAAAATATGGCGAGGGGGCCGATGGCTGGCCATGCGTCATACTCGTGAACGGGTGCTTCTTGTGGTGACTGGTCGTACTTGAATTCGTGTATGCTGTGATGTTAATTATTTCGACTATGTGTTTGCGTGTTGTTCCCACGAGAATGTAAGTGCGAGCTCCTATTTCACCATGCCTCCTGCTGATAACGGACAAGTCTTTGTTTTTAATTTATGTTATTATTATTATTTACTTAAGATGTCATGTGGAACATGGTGTAATGGTTGCAGCTCCTTACAAACGTTGTGTAAAAAAAAAACATGGCGATTAAAAAGAGTGGCGAAGAGTTTATTGCCAGTTCTTCTCTTCCGTTCTACGCCCTTGATTTGAGAACTGGCAGTAAATGTAAAATTAGAAGCATTAATATGTATTTCTTTAATGACGAATCACAAGTGTACATTGTGTTACCTACGTGAATAAATGATTTTTAAATTTTTGAATTGAATTTACCCTTAGAACTACATCAACTTGCCCTTACAAGTCAGAAGAGCGGGATGTCATCGAGGTAAACTGATACGGTATATCATATCCTTGGTGTGAAGGATTAACGCCCACAAGGTATGCGATTTTTTTCTTCATTTTGGAACCTAAAGATGTAGGTACTTGACAACAGTCAGTCATCGGGATTATTGTAAAAAAACGCTTAAAAAAGGATTGATAGTTTTATTTTTTTGAAGTTGTACTTCTTTAGGCGCGTTATGAAAAATTGATGAGAGGGAAATTTTACGATGCGCGCGCACCTGTGACACAAAATTGGGAGTATGATATAGCGTGCGCGAGCGAGATGGGAATAAGACAATCTACAAGTAAAAAGAAATAGAATATGCGTGAAGTTAGCTTCACGCATATTCTATTTCTATTTCTTAGCTTAGCAGCTTAACAAGAATTTTGAATGACCATGACATCTGACAATGACATTTACCTTTTAAACAAATAAAGGAGTTTTAATTATTGTTGCAAATTAAAAGATTATATATATACCTAGTTATTTTCATTATACAAGTGCGAATTTTATATGTGCGTCTGAATTATAATCAGAAGTAATTTAAATTGAATATTTAAATCAATACTAATTAATATTATTCTACGACCCTATATATCAATAATTGAGAACAAAGATTTAAGCATTCGACTAATAAGGAGAAAATGAAGGCTTGGAGCGATATAACAGAGAAGTAAACATTTTAATAAGTACCTGCATCTCATAAATGACCACATTATTTAATCAAAACATGTAATTTTTCAGATTTCATCTAGCAAATATAAGGACAAGAGACAAAAAACAATTGATGAATCAGTGGAAGTGCACTAAATTGAATACAAAAAAAGAGTTGTCATCTTATCGCCATGAAACATCAAAAACTGGAGGTGGAACAAAGCCACCATCATAATGGACATGGCAGAGATGATACCGCAACGGTTTGAAGTAGATTTCAATGAATTTGATTGTGATGGTGTCGAGGTAGGAATGTTAATTATAAATATGATGTATGGTGATGTTCAAGGTTCAACCTCTCAAGCATAGGCACATACTTTATTCCCCTACAGGGTAGTTAGAGATATTGTAATACCTCAAAACATCCATGTTGCACTTGTAGTACCAAAACTCTGTCCAGCCAGAAGTGAGCCTATTCCCACTTATAATGGACAGTGGGTATAATACACCTTAACACCTGAGTGCGAACCACTCACCATGATACTTAAATTAATAGATGTTATTTATATATTTCAGGATATTACAAATAAAATCATTTTGGAAACAATTGATATCCCAAAATCAAATAAAGCCAACAATGACAAGGTAATATATCAGTTTTGACATAACTTGAATACTAGAAAAGCCAGACAAAGGTGTGCACAACAGTGACAACATAACTTAACAATTTCATTATTTTGTAGGATTAAAGAAAGGTTAAAGAAAATCATGTCGAACTGAACAACAAGAATCCCCTAACAACTCCAAAGAAACCTACAAGGAAGACACCGGTATTATATTTAAATTATCTCTATCTCTAAATAGAATAAAAGAAAGTTGCTATCCAGGTCTGTAGCATGTGCTACAAATTATATTATTGTATAAATATATATATATATATATTAATATAATTATATAAATGTGTTAAAAAATTTATAATATGAATTATAAAAAATTTTAAGTTTTGCATGGGCAGAGCTTAGATTAATATTCTCTTATTTGTTGCAGAAAGCAAGTAGTAGTTTTAGTTTTGGAGAAGCCTCGTAGATGCACAACCAAGTAATGATTAATTTAAAATTACAAACCGAAATTCTGATGAAGACATTATAGTCACTTAAAAACAAATAGTATAATAAAATAAAAATGTTTTAAAGATAAATAGTATTTTATTTGTTTAAATAACTTAATTGTTAAAACAAACTAAATTAAGAACTATCAAAGTTAAAAGTTTTCATCAATAAATATGGCTCTCACTGCTGCTCCACGCAGTGTATTTTGAGATGAGGGTACTGTTGGTAGTGAGGGCAGGGTCTCTTCATCATCATCAAAGATAGGTTCCTCTTTTAAATCAATTGCTATATTGTGCAATACTGCCAAAGCTACAACATACATCTTAGTGTTTGGAAGAGATGTTCTAAATATATAATAATAACTTAATAGAATTTTTGTTACACTTAATGTAATAGAATAATAATAAATATTTATTTATTTAATTTTTCAAATGTAAACTGAACTTTAATGACTCCTTTTCCAGTCTTTGATTATTTAATTGTAATTAATTATTTGAATGCAATCAAAAACTATTTTAATAATGCTAAAGAAGTATAACTTCTTACGCGCGTACAAAAGTACACGCACCCTTTTTTTTATGTTACAGGAGGCAGCCGGGCAGGAGGCTCACCTGATGTTAAGTGATACTGCCGCCCATGGACACTCGCACTGCCAGAAGGCTCGCAAGCGCGCTGCCGGCCTTTTAATAATATACTTTGATTGTTTTTTTTAGTTTCTTAGGCGCCTAGCCTAGTAGGAAGAAAAAGGAAACTTCTTCACGTCTTAAATATTACAATTTACACAGAAGAAACAAAGTCAATAAACGATAAAAGTTGTAAGCACAATAAGAGAAGAGAAAGCGTTTAGACAAGAATAAATAAATTATAAGTAATAAAGGGAGAATTCGTAATTCGCGCGCACAGGTTTTGCGTTTGATAGTTCTAATCGCTCTGTCCGCTGGTCGCGCTGCCACTGGCTGCAGGCTCCACCCACCGCGCCCGTGTCGTCACACATAGCGGTAAAATCACCGACGCGGTGGAAAATAGGAGTGGTATTATTGTTCGCCACAGTTTTATTTAAGTTTATGATAATGTCATTAGTAGAGTGTGTATGTACTAAAATAAAAATCTTTATGTTCAGAGCAAAACAATTGTGTATTTGAATTTTACAATTCCAAATAATATGGTTGGAATTATTGAATAATTTTAAATATGTTGTTACACTGCCACATACTTGGCCGGTGCGAGCGTCGCGCTGTCTTGGATATTAGTAATGCCAGTAAATAAAAATTTACCATTATAAGGGGAAGAATTCGAAGTCATACATATAGTTATATTATAGTTGTTTTGCCATGTATATTATTTCTTGGAAACATTTTATTCGTTCAATAAAAAAAAAACATCTACTATAATAAAAAATAGGGGTTGATCGTAGAGGAGTGAAAATTTGGTGTTGTACCTATGTATTTTTTAATGTTCTATCATAAAAAAATTTTTATCTAAAAATTAAAAAAACAAAATTTAGGGGTGGACTACCTTAAAATTTAGAGGGATGAAAAATAGATGTTGTCCGATTCTCAGACATACCCAATATGCACACAAAATTTCATGAGAATCGTTTGAGCCGTTTTGGAGGAGTTTAACTACAAACACAACGACAAGAGAATTTTATATAATTTATTGAAATGTCATAATAAAACAATGTATACTAGTATCTAGCAAATATAGTTCTAGGTTTAAATAAAAGTGACTCAAACTTAGGAACAAAACCTATCCTAGGTTTTGTTACTATTGCTAAATGATAATGATAATATCTTTTAAGATACCTAGCAATCAAAACCGTTCGATAATTAAAACTTTGCCATTGCAATTAATAATACATGGAATAAAAATAAATATATTTAGGTTGGATTAGACCAAACGAGTAAATCTTAATCTTAGAATAAATCGTCAGTTTATCGAGAGTAAATCAATTTTACGTTTTACCATCTACAATTCTAAGAATAGAGGGCCTATTCGAGAATTGTTACTATGCCGCCGTTTCGCACGGAATAACAGCTATTCCTAGAATCATGTAATGGCGTCAGTCAGTCCAATCATCTGATTTATGTCATTTCGGAAATATTTATTCTGTTTTAATTTCAAATCAACGCAACAGACTAAATTAATAGTCTGGCATTGTATAATGCAACGTTTAAACAATTTTCATTTGAGAATTCATTTTGTGTTTCTGCAAGCTAATAATCTTCTTCGCTTGATCAGTAACAAATTTGTTTTGATTTTTTCTTGTCTTAGTATTTGTTTTTTTATTTGAGTATCAAGGTCATGTAAAACCTTTTTTCTCTCCATTTCCTCCACCGCAAGCTTTTTTTGTAGCTCTATGGCTTCTATCTTCTTTTTACGCAACAGTTCCAAAGAAGACGTATTTGTATGGATTGGCCTCCTAGAAATCCGGGTGTCGCGATTTGATTTCTGCTTCTCAATCATGTTCCCCAATCCTAATACAAAAATGTTAAATTAATAAATAGTTTAAATAATATTGATGTTCATAATGATTTTTAACAAATATTTTAAAAGTACCAGCACTGGTGGATATTAGGCATAAGATCCGCTGAAGAAAGGGATCTTCCTTTTTCAGAGGTATATATAGTGGATCCTCACTTCCTGAAATGAAAAAAAAAGTTAATTCTTAAGATATCTTTCAATTTGAGAGAGCTTTCATCATGAGCTGATGAAATCTCTTTTGGGAAACTTTATTTACATAAACACTATGTCATGTGGTGTTTCCAGTAGCACATTAACAACTATTCAAGAAACCATTAACACGCATTTAGCATATAAGCTACCTACTATTTTACACATATTTTTGGATAATAGGTATCTTTAATATTATACTAACCTGTTTGAATCATATGTCTCCTATTATTTGCTGCATCTTTTCTAGCTACCTTTTTCAAACTCTCCCACTGGGCTTTTAGGTTTTCTGCTGTGCGAAAGCAGTGGCTTGTGCGCCTATTGTACTGGTCTGCAATAATTTTCCACTGAGCTAATTTTGATTTTATAGTCACTCCATCAGTTTTTTTATTTTCTATAATATTAAAATACGATTGAACTAGACTCAACAGAAGTTCCTTTTCAGACGACAGCCAATTAGGACTGCGTATACGCTTATCGTCGCTCATTTTCACTCGCTAACGAAAAAAAGATAAAACCACACGACAAAACTTGATAATTCCCTCAAACAAACAACAAATAAAATGAACACGTTTGACACAGCTCTACCTCTAGCTTACACTACGGACAGTCGGGACTCGGGACTACAGCTACTTTTAAGTTTTACTTCACACTATAATACGGCAAAATCGAGTTGACATGATGTATGCTCTTACACTATCCCGTTTTAGAACAACATTTATTTGCCGGGTTTTATTTTCGTTCACCATTCACTCCGCTATTCGCGTATTACTATTCCTGTCGCTTGCTATACTATCGATTACGTGGAGAAACGACTATGGATTTACTCGAGATTAAAATCATGGAAAAGATTATTCCTGGTATACAGTTACTCGTGTACAAATTTACGCATTGACTTTTCATACGGATTTATACTGATGAATAATATATGATTATTCTTCCGGATATATATATTTTTTTTTTATTTATCGATTATATCCTCATTTTTTAATTTTAAAGTTATAGAATAATTAACATTGAAATTAACCTAATTTCGTGTTGATAGATTATAGGGTGCCGAATAGAAATTATCGATACCTACTTGTTTGTATTTCCTAATTAGTACTTGTATTTCATTGTTTGCAACTTTCTGTATTATTTAATTCTTACTAGAATAAAGTGTTTATTTTAATATCCAAAAAGTACCCAAAGCTGTGAGTAAGAGAGTAAGTTTTCTAAAGCTGTGAGTTACTTTCAACACCACATCAATTTACATTCATCAAAACAATCAATTTACATTCGACAACAAATTAATTAACAAACAAATATGGTGGCGCGGGGCATATTCCTTTCAACCAATCAGCGCGCGAGGTGCGATCCGTTTCACAATTTGTAGGTTTCACTTCGATAGATTACAATCTACCGAATAATAATACGTTAAATTGTAAGCAGTACGCTGAGGTTCACAATCTTTCGACAGTTTATAATCTCGCGAGATAGATTACAATCTAACGGTGTTTACAATTTTACGTTAACATATAAAAAAAAAGGGTGCGTGTACTTTTGTACGCGCGTAAGAAGTTATACTTCTTTGGCATTATTAAAATAGTTTTTGATTGCATTCAAATAATTAATTACGGAAAAGGAGTCATTAAAGTTCAGTTTACATTTGAAAAATTAAATAAATAAATATTTATTATTATTCTATTACATTAAGTGTAACATAAATTCTATTAAGTTATTATTATATATTTAGACCATCTCTTCCAAACACTAAGATGTATGTTGTAGCTTTGGCAGTATTGCACAATATAGCAATTGATTTAAAAGAGGAACCTATCTTTGATGATGATGAAGAGACCCTGCCCTCACTACCAACAGTACCCTCATCTCAAAATACACTGCGTGGAGCAGCAGTGAGAGCCATATTTATTGATGAAAACTTTTAACTTTGATAGTTCTTAATTTAGTTTGTTTTAACAATTAAGTTATTTAAACAAATAAAACACTATTTATCTTTAAAACATTTTTATTTTATTATACTATTTGTTTTTAAGTGACTATAATGTCTTCATCAGAATTTCGGTTTGTAATTTTAAATTAATCATTACTTGGTTGTGCATCTACGAGGCTTCTCCAAAACTAAAACTACTACTTGCTTTCTGCAACAAATAAGAGAATATTAATCTAAGCTCTGCCCATGCAAAACTTAAAAATTTTTATAATTCATATTATACATTTTTTAACACATTTATATTAATATAATTATATAAATGTGTTAATAATATAATTTGTAGCACATGCTACAGACCTGGATAGCAACTTTCTTTTATTCTATTTAGAGATAGAGATAATTTAAATATAATACCGGTGTCTTCCTTGTAGGTTTCTTTGGAGTTGTTAGGGGATTCTTGTTGTTCAGTTTAACATGATTTTCTTTAACCTTTCTTTAATCCTACAAAATAATGAAATTGTTAAGTTATGTTGTCACTGTTGTGCACACCTTTGTCTGGCTTTTCTAGTATTCAAGTTATGTCAAAACTGATATATTACTTTGTCATTGTTGGCTTTGTTTGATTTTGGGATATCAATTGTTTCCAAAATGATTTTATTTGTAATATCCTGAAATATATAAATAACATCTATTAATTTAAGTATCATGGTGAGTGGTTCGCACTCAGGTGTTAAGGTGTATTATACCCACTGTCCATTATAAGTGGGAATAGGCTCACTTCTGGCTGGACAGAGTTTTGGTACTACAAGTGCAACATGGATGTTTTGAGGTATTACAATATCTCAATATCTCTAGGTAATATAACTACCCTGTAGGGGAATAAAGTATGTGCCTATGCTTGAGAGGTTGAACCTTGAACATCACCATACATCATATTTATAATTAACATTCCTACCTCGACACCATCACAATCAAATTCATTGAAATCTACTTCAAACCGTTGCGGTATCATCTCTGCCATGTCCATTGTGATGGTGGCTTTGTTCCACCTCCAGTTTTTGATGTTTCACGGCGATAAGATGACAACTCTTTTTTTGTATACAATTTAGTGCACTTCCACTGATTCATCAATTGTTTTTTGTCTCTTGTCCTTATATTTGCTAGATGAAATCTGAAAAATTACATGTTTTGATTAAATAATGTGGTCATTTATGAGATGCAGGTACTTATTAAAATGTTTACTTCTCTGTTATATCGCTCCAAGCCTTCATTTTCTCCTTATTAGTCGAATGCTTAAATCTTTGTTCTCAATTATTGATATATAGGGTCGTAGAATAATATTAATTAGTATTGATTTAAATATTCAATTTAAATTACTTCTGATTATAATTCAGACGCACATATAAAATTCGCACTTGTATAATGAAAATAACTAGGTATATAATCTTTTAATTTGCAACAATAATTAAAACTCCTTATATTTGTTTAAAAGGTAAATGTCATTGTCAGATGTCATGGTCATTCAAAATTCTTGTTAAGCTGCTAAGCTAAGAAATAGAATATGCGTGAAGTTAGCTTCACGCATATTCTATTTCTTTTTACTTGTAGATTGTCTTATTCCCATCTCGCTCGCGCACGCTATATCACACTCCCAATTTTGTGTCACAGGTGCGCGCGCATCGTAAAATTTCACTCTCATCAATTTTTCATAACGCGCCTAAAGAAGTACAACTTCAAAAATCGGTTAGTATATAATAATAGTTGACGGATGAATAGACGCAGCCATAAATTTAAGTTTGGATGAATCGAGCCTTAGTTGGATAGTTAATAGATACTAAAATTATTTATTGTACGCACAAAGAAATTACAGTAAGTAAACTGTCAGTCTGACTTTTCAAAATGGCGACGGTAAAGAAAAGTTTGTGGTACTCGTAGACGAACTATGGTATACACAATATTCATACAAAATACACATTTGAATGAATAATTCTTGAACAAAGTTACTGAGACAAAATAAGCTACTTACCGACACACTGACATTTTAAATACACCTCTTATAAGGATAAAGTCTTAAAATATGGGTTTGACTTGGGTTTCACAGATTTATCAGTAAGCGGTGAAAGCTTGTTTACCACCAAGGGCTCGGTGGTAAACAAATAATTAAATAAAACTCGATACGCAAATAGAGACAGAAAAACTGATACTCTGTTTCGCTCGCACTTAAGTATTTCACGTTAATGCCTTCTCTCTTTAGTTATTATTGTTATTTTAGAAGCTCATCTAGTTTTATACTCTTTCTACGGTGGCACTGGGGGCCTACCATGAACTCTTATTGCGAGCCTATTGACAACCTACAACTGAGATGCATCGCTAATTCGTACCATGACATCGAAAAAACGAGACAGTTTATGTTCCCAGTCGTGACCTTAGCGGTTATCAGATTTCGTTCGTTCAATTTGTATGAAAATCCGTACCATGACCGCTCGGGTGAACCGAAATTTGACAGTCGCGCCTTCCAACTATGACAGAATAAGCGATTCTAAAAAAGTTACTTTTTGTTCAACTTTTTTGTATCGAAATGTCCAAATAATAGTTTAGAACCTATAAAATTCAATATTTTTTATTAAAACTTGTTAATAAAGTTAAAATAATAAGATTTATCTACTATGGCTAATATAGGAAAAAAAATATAATTTTTATATTTACGATATTTTGGGGTATTTTGAGTTTAGAGTGTGATTATAAATAAATTATTAAAATGTAGACGGAGATGAGAAACAAGACGGCAATGCCCTTCCGACTACCGACTTCGTAGATATTGAGTTTATAATTTACTATAGATTATTGACTTTGATTCATTGAAGATTTCAGTGTACCTACAAATAATTGCACATTGTTCAATAATATTCAATTAATTATTTATGCATGTCTAACAAAAACATAATCCCCCAATATAATATCATATTTTACAAAAAATAAGAATGCCATATTACTAGCAGATATTTATTATAATTAAATTTTTCCTCACTATTTTCATGAATTTTAGTATTCTTTTCTTCTCGTTTTTGTTGTTTAAAAAAACATAGGTATTTTTAAATTTATAATGTGTAAATAATAAGCCATTTAAAAATATTATATTAACAGTATTTATTTAGTTAGGATGACTCCATCAAGATAGAAAAAGATGTCTACAGACAATGTTCAATTGGCTGCATTTATTCATATAGTCTCAATTTAGCAATTTTGTCAGGTTAAGCAGTAAAGAAAATTATTATTATTATTATTATAGCCTCTTTATTTCCATAATAAATAACATATTAAACAAGTATATCATATGATTAATTATTACATAATATGTGCATAAAATACAATATTATTGTATTTTTTAATGCAAAAAAATTTATATATTTTTTTAATGTAAAATTTATAATCTTTAAATTATATTCCAATCATAATTAATAATTTCAATGTATATAAGTTTGAAATGATAAATAAATTAATAAGAATCAAAAACAAAATTCATTTTTATAAATCATTATAAAGTATCATTAAATCGTTATGGACCCCTCTATGGGTAAAGGCCTCCTTTTCATTTTGCTCCACATCTGTCTGTCTTTTGCTTTGGTGGTCCAGTTTTCACCAGCTTTTCTTTTTATTTTATCAATCCAGTTTTACTTTGGTCTACCTCTTAATCTTTTTATTGGTTCTCGCCAGGTTACCCTTGATGTCCATTTTTCCTTGTCCATGCGAGCAGTAAGACCCGCCTGCATTTTTGTCTAAAGCATCTAATATTTGTGGTTGTTTTCCTTATTTCTGTATTTCTCTTCCGATGTTGTCTTTGTATGTTTAGTAGACTCCTTTCCATCATTCTCTGGCACTCTTGTAGTTTTTGGTGTAGTTATTGTAAATCCATGTCTGGAAGCCATATGTAAGACAAGGTAATAAATATGAGTCCATAATATTTTTTCTTAAGTTTGAAAATTCTGATTTAAGGGTTTCTTTATTGCTCCAGGATTTATTCCAGGTTATGTTGACTCGTCTTTTAACCTAATCGTCGTGTCTTGTCTTTGAGAAAGATACTTGTTGACCCAGGTAAACATAGTTTTAAACATATTGTAATGTACTGTTATTAACCTTTATTGGAATAGTTTGGTTGTTCGTCATAATAATAATCTTTCATTTGATAGAAAAGATTTTGCATTGTAAGTGCATACATCGAAGTTTTGTAGTGGAGATGGAAGGTTGTAGTCATTATCCCCCGCGGTTACCAGACGTATTGGGAGATGAAAAGGGGCTTTCATGTAAAGAAACTATAATTATTTATTAGGTATTTATTTTTAATAAACAAATTTGTGAACAATACTTACCCCATACCATTATTTTATAAGTTAAACAATTTGTAAATATATTTATAAAACCGAAATTTTGTAAACACCAAAATATTGAAAGCTCCTATCAAAATTTGAAAGAAACGTTTATAAATAATAAGTGTCAACTGTCATAGCACCAGAGAACTTTCCGTTTAAAATATATCAAAAGAATAGTTTTATATAAAATAAATATATATATATATTAAGACATAATAGCTTATTGTGATTGATGAATTATTTAATCTTATATTTTATTTATTTTCATAGAAATATCTGTCAAAGTAAGTTTGACAGTTAAATTTCTAAACGAACTCAGAAACCACAAACAAAATTATCGTTCTTTCATTCGGTCTTGCGATGCTAATACGTTTCAGCTTATAGGCGGTCATGGTACGAAAAAATGCTATTGACTTTAGGTACCTAAACTCCGCTGCATCTCAACTGGATTGTTTTAAGAAAGTTCATGGTAGGCCCCCTGTATTATTTTGTGACACTGGTCTACTTGACATACTAAATTAATTTAAATATTATGTCTGTGTTCACTTGTAAAAAGTCCGACACAATCAGACCAAAAAGATAAACAAAACATTAGTAGTCGGGTCACTATGCGAGCAAGCATTGCTTTGCCAAAAATTCACACAAATTACGGCAAGAATTTGCTGATTTAAAATACGTTTAGCGTGATTTACTGACAATAACTTATAGATTTGTGTGATATTTGTTCAATTATTTATCATATTTCATTATTGTTTCTTTGTATTCTTTTATCTTTTCCGTTTTTGTCTTGTGTAAGTATTTTTTTTTTTTATGTAATAGGAGGCAAACGGGCAGGAGGCTCACCTGATGTTAAGTGATACCGCCGTCCATGGACACTCACAATGCCAGAAGGCTCGCAAGTGCGTTGCCGGCCTTTCAAGAATTGGTACGCTCTTTTCTTGAAGGACCCTAAGTCGAATTGGTTCGGAAATACTTCTGTGGGCAGCTGGTTCCACAAAGTGGTGGTGCGCGGCAAAAACTGCCTTAGAAAACGCTCTGTTGTGGAACGACGGACGTCGAGGTGATACGGATGGTATTTTGTATTTTGCCTTGACGTCCGATGATGAAACTCAGCTGCAGGTATTAGACCGAACAACTCCTCTGAACACTCTCCATGGTAAATGCGGTAGAAGATGCAGAGAGATCCCACATCTCTACGCAGCGCCAAGGGATCAAGCCGCTCGAAAAGTGACTGGTCGTCGACGATTCGAACCGCTCTTCGTTGAATACGGTCAAGTGGAAGGAGCTGGTACTGGGGAGCTCCCGCCCAGAGGTGAGAGCTGTACTCCATATGGGGCCGAATTTGCGCTTTATATAGTTGCAAGCGGTGGCCCGGAGTGAAGTACCGTCTCGCCTTGCTGAGCACACCAAGCTTTTTGGAGGCTAATTTAGCCTTTCCTTCCAGATGACCTCGAAACTGAACGTTATTCGATATGTCAACGCCCAGTATTCCGATGCTAGCTGAGGCTTTAAGGAGAGTGTCTTCAAAGAGGGGAGTAGCAACAAAGGGACTTTTTTAGCGGAAAACGCGCAAACTTGTGTCTTCTTGGGGTTAAATTGGACTAGATTTAGTCTACCCCAGTCCGAGACTCCACGTAGAAGAGTTTCGACTTCAGACACAAGTTTGTTCCGGTACTCATCGACAACAGCCCGAGAAATACCTGCCCGGCCAGTGTAAAAAGTATCCCCAGTGCTGTCGTCCGCATAGCAATGAATGTTGCTAAGCTGCAACATATCATTGATATGCAGAATAAACAGGGTCGGGGATAGGACACAGCCTTGTGGGACACCAGCATTCACAGGTTTCAGGCCGGAGAATGCTCCGTCGATGACGACTTTGATGCTCCGATCAGCGAGAAAGCTGGAAATCCAGTAGCATAATTTCTCAGGGAGCCCATAGGCTGGAAGCTTCGAGAGCAGTGCTCTGTGCCACACCCGATCGAAGGCTTTCGCTATGTCCAAACTTACCGCCAGCGCCTCCCCCTTGGACTCAATTGCCTCTGCCCACCTATGTGTAAGGTATACAAGGAGGTCACCAGCTGAGCGACCACGACGAAAGCCGTACTGAGAATCGCTAATCAGCTGGTGGCCCTCTAGATACCTCAGGAGCTGGCTGTTAATAATGGTTTCCATTATTTTGGAGAACAAGGAGGTTATAGCTATTGGGCGATAGTTGGACGGATCAGAGCGATCGCCTTTTTTAGGGATCGGATGTATCGAAGCGATCTATCCAGCACTTCGGAACAGTGCCGAGCGTGTAAAGGTACCGGAAAAGGCGCGTTAGGACCGGAGCCAACTCAGGAGCACAAGTACGCAGCACAATTGGAGGGATGCCATCGGGCCCGCTCGACTTATGGATGTACGAAGACGCGAATGTAAGGGTTGTCGCCTTAGAGACTGCGAAGAAAGAATATCAGGACTGCATTCGCAAGCTTGAAAAGCGAATAGATGATTTTCAACAACAGTCCCGACCTTCAACTTTGGAAATAAGGAATGTCCCAACTAGGCAAGATGAGAATCCAACTGACCTCTCAGAGTGATCTTACAGAAAATTGGTAATGTGGCAGGCCTCAATCTTCAAAATAACACCTTACGGGATATATACCGGTTACCAGGTAAAGTTGAAAAGGATAGACCCATTGTGGTGGAATTTCATTCAGTTGCGGTCAGAAATGATTTTCTAGCCCATGTACGGCAATTCAACAAAAAACGTCCTGTACCCGAGAAGTTAAATACCCAAACCATTGGAATTGATGGTAAATGTGTACCAATATATGTAGATGATCATTTGCCACCAGCCATGAAGAAACTTTTCTATGATGTTCGTCAATATTGTAAGCCTGAAGAAGGAACAACAGGAGGCGTGACTAACTGAAAGTTATAATACCTTTTACTTTTTATTTCTAATCAATAATTTAGTTTGTTACTTAGCACAAACATTTATCCTACACCCCATTCACACGCATTCACAATATATATCTAGCCCTGGCACTTATCGTAATTTCTATCTACTTCGTCATGCAAACTTACGTACGCACATACACAGTTACTCATTCATTGTTCTAAATGGTTTTTGTTTTTACATGATAAATACCGTAATGTTACTAGTTCTATGCCTATTTAAGTCTATAAGTATCAAATATTTTTGTCGTATTAAGGAAAATAAAGGGAAAGAAATAATTAACAAAACAAAAGACATTGCACAGCGCCCTAAAACTTTAATTAAAATTCGATAATTTGCAATTACAAATAAGTATTGATTCTTTTTCTAATTCTGACTCTTCCGAATGTAATATTGAGGACGTTCATAGTTTAATTCACAACCCAAATCATTTTACAAAAATCTTAAATCAGAATATTCGTGGTATATCAGCAAACTTTGCAGGTTTGCAAACTTTGATAGTTAGGTCTCGCACAAGTTGGGATGTCATTATACTGACTGAATGTCGGATAAAGGACAACAATATCTTACCGACACTACACGGCTATAACTGTTTTCATACTACTACAAACCTACTACAAAACGATGGCGTGGTAATGTACATCAAGGACTATATCCCTACCCATATAGAGGAACCGGTGTTCATGGATGCTAATTGCTTGGTAGCTAAAATTGACTCAAATGTAATTATTATTGGCATATACCGTTCTCCATCATATATCAATAAATCAAATTTTATATCATCACTAAATATTTTACTGACAAGATACACGAGCTATAAGACTACTATAGCTATATTAGCAGGTGATATAAATATTATAATTAATAGAGAAATTGTAAAAGATGATGTCAGAGACTATTTAAACCTAGCAGCCTATCACGGGTTGCTCCCAACCCACACATTTGCAACACGAGTAGATAACTGCCTCGATCATGTCCTTTTGAAAACTAAGGTCCAAACGCACACATTCGTTGCCCAAACATCATGACTGATCATAAAACCGTTTTACTATTTCTTAAGTCTAAATTAAACCATGATTGTATTGTGAATAGGCCGTTAACTAAAATAGACCACGAGGGGCTCGCATTTAGCCTTAATAATATGGATCTAAGTCCTCTCTTCAATTCGTGTGATGTCAATTTTGCTGCGAGCTTTTTGATGGCATCTATTACTGAAGCCATCAAGTCGAACTCGAGGCAGATTAGTCCCTCGAAAAGAAGAATGATTATTAAGCCCTGGATTACTCCCGGTCTTTTGAAGTGCATGCGCAACAGGGATAACTTGCACAAAAAGGCAAAAAAATATCCCGATAATGAGATTATAATTACAAAACGTTACCGTAATTTCTGCAACAATTTGTTAAAAAAACTAAAACGGAACTATGAAAGTAATCAACTTAATGCAGCTAAACACAATCCAAAATTACTTTGGAAAACAATTGACACCATAACAAACAGACAAAAATCGCAAGCAACTCCAAATGAGTTGTTAAAAAATTACTCCAATAATTTGGCAGCGGTCAATAGTATCAATAAATTTTTCGTGGGAGTTGGCAAGAACCTCGCGGAAAATATAATACAAAAGAACTGTTCTGCTGTTGTTGAATGCAGTTTTGGAGGTAATACTAGTCATAATTCTCTAGTATTATTAGCCACTGATGAGTGTGAGGTGGAAAGACACGTTATAGCCCTCAAGAGCGATGCCACAGGACGTGACGGTATTGGCGCTATGATCCTAAGGTCGTATAAATCAATTATTGTGCCCCCTCTTACACATATATGTAATTTGGCTCTCAGCAATGATACTTTCCCATCTGCTTTTAAACAAGCCTTAATAATACCAGTTCACAAAGGAGGTCTGGCTAGAGACCGTGTCAACAGTTATAGACCGATATCCATCCTACCTGCAATGTCTAAGGTTTTGGAAAAATTAATGAATAGCAGGCTTATAAAATTCCTAGAGGTGAATAACCTTCTATCTACTTCCCAGTACGGTTTTCGCTCTGGGAGATCCACCGGGGATGCGGTTCATGCCCTCACCGACTACGTTATTAGGAACCTAGAAGGGGGCATGAAGTGCATAGCTATATTCCTGGACCTAGCTAAGGCTTTTGACACGGTCTCTATTGAAATTCTAATAAAAAAACTTGAGCACATTGGTGTGAGAGGGGCCCAATTGAGACTATTCGGTGACTATTTGAGCAACAGAACCCAGGCCACAAAGATTGGGGATAGTGTGAGCGAGGACCTTCCTGTTCGATACGGTGTTCCTCAGGGCAGCGTATTGGGTCCTACCCTGTTTTTAGTGTATATTAATCAGCTTTGCAACCTACAGTTAACCAATGGATCCATCGTTACCTTTGCGGATGACACGGCTTTATTATTTAATGCACCGACTTGGGGGAGGTTTTCGCTCACGCTCAATCTGGCTTGGATAGTGTGACTGATTGGCTTGGCGACAACGTCTTAACGCTCAATGCAGACAAAACTAAATACATGGCATTCACAAAACGAGGGTGCCACCCACAACATCAGTGGACAATCGTGACTCATTGCTGCCCCCGTCCGCGACGATTGGATGGTTCGTGCGACTGCCCTCGGCTGCAAAATGTTAGCACTATAATGTTCCTTGGCGTACTTATAGACCACAATCTTAGCTTTAATAGTCACATTGAATTGCTTTCGGGACGTTTGCGCAAGCTAATGTATGTATTCAGGAGCCTGCGTGGGGTTGCTGACTCCACAACAATTAGAATGGTGTACGAGTCGCTTTGCCAATCACTGCTAATTTACTGTATAGTGGTATGGGGAGGCACCTATAAAACCTCACTCCTGAAACTTGAGCGAGCCCAACGAGCAGTTCTTAAAACCTCATTGTCTCTTCCCTTTCGGTTCCCTACTGCGGAACTTTATAAAATCAGTTCTGTACTTACAGTTCGACAGCTGTTTATCTTATACACTGTTCTTAAGCAACATTCGCTGTTATTTTTCGATACCGCTGTATTGGACAAACGTCGCAAATATAGTGTTTGTACAACCCCATTTTATTCTAAGTTTTCTCAGCGATCGTTCTCTTTTCTGGGCTGTTACTTGTATAATAAACTTAACAAAACTCTAAATATATATCCTAAAACTAAAAAATGTGTAAAGCAAATAGTTCATAAATTTTTACTTACTTTGAACTATGACCAAACGGAAAACCTACTAGATATATTAAAATAACTTTCACATATGTTCTCAGGCGTGTGCCTGACACACACCCTCTCCCACTATCAACATACACACACACTCACCTACACATACACAACACTCACATACACACACACACACACACACACACACACCCACCCTCACATTCAACTGTATTTGTGCTATATTGTATTAATTTGTTTGTCTACCCATATAAGTATGTTCCCTTTGTAAACACTGTGACTTTGCTGTGGAATGGAAGCCTGGTTATCCATATCACAGGTTCTTGCCTAGTTTGGAAACCAGTCTCCCAATACCTTTTCAATTCAATTGTTATCTTATTGTTTTTGGGAGAAAATAAAAATTATTCTTATTCTTATTATTATTTGAAATAAATTCGTAAATTTTTGTATTTAATGAAAATAAATGTTTATTCAATAAATAGTCATCGTTATCTGGAAAAAATCGTAATATTTTATTTTATCATTATGACATATTTAGTTCCAATCACAATCTGTTCTTTTCTGCATATTACTTTTAAAAAATAATGTCGATGTTTCACATCTGCCAGGCGTCCCGTGACGGCTCACACTTTTTTATTTTATTACCACAATCGTAGTACTAAATTCCATAGTACCTGGTCGAATCGATTTCGCTTATAAAGTCATAGCCTTTAACGTCTAAGTAGGCCAACGAAAACGTTATTTATATTTTATTTGAAGAATCATTAATCACAGTCCCTACTAATAAATGCCGTTTTTATTTACAGATGATTGATAGCTGAAGAGTCCCCCTGTCTAGCATGTTATGTAATCTTTCAGAGAAGTATATTTTGTGTATTTGTTTCTTTATGACCTGAAATATTTTGTTGGAAACCGGAGCAGAGCTCTTATAATAATAATAATAAAGCCTTATTTTATTTCCATATCCTTAATGTTTCAAATGTTGTTAGTAGTGTTATTAGTAGCCTGTGGATATGGACCCCTCTTGGATAAAGGGGGGATATCCAACCGTTTTTAGATGACTTTATCTTTGCCAATAGTCTTCCTATTGTCTTTTTAGTCTGCCCACTCGTCTTTTTCCGGGTGGTCCCTTGCACTGTCCCTTGCGTGTCTGGACACTCCAGTGTCTCTTATTTTTACGTAATTGCTCTAAGAACGAAATAAACTCTTAAAATCTTTTCTAACTAATGATTTACACAAGTAATTTATGTCTGGGCCTAAGATATCTGCTTGTGGCCGACACACGCCATCAACTTTGTGGGTCCACGACATGCCGGATTCCGCACGACGTTTTTCTTAATCCTAATTCATATAAGCGAGTTTGAAATGTGCACATAGAAAATTATAACGAAATCCGTCCAATAATCGAACGGAACGAACGTTTCCTCTTGCGTATTTCATTTAGTTTCTTACCGCACACGAGTCCTTCCTCTACTCCTAGAAGTAAAGTACAGATGAATCTATCGAGCTGTTAATCCTCCAATGGTCAGTAAAAATAAAAAACAATTTATTTGTATCACAATTTAATGGACAAAACTGGTAATGCATAATTATATTTGCAAAACTTTACAATAGGTGCCGCTTTATTAAAAGTGCATTAGTGTAGTTCACACAATTATATAAATCATAATTTAAACAAATTCTATGGCACAATTTAATTGGTCTTGTGCCTAATATGTAGGCCATAGAAAAATACGCTCATATATATATACCTTTGTTTATATATGTTTAGTTTGAGGGTGTAATATACTTTTAAAATAAACGGAAAATTTCGCTGTTCACGACATATATGTAATAATCCTAAATTAGCGTTTATATTCGTGAACTTTTTAATTAATAATTAGACATTCTAGATTTAAGAGCGCCTTTTCCTTTAGCCCACGTTACAAAAATAAAGACGATATTATGGGTCGGATAACATACCAGTCAAACGTTACACAGATTAATATTTTTATTTAAAGACTAATGTAAGTAAATTATTGATCAAATCATGTCTCTTATTTATAAAAACTATACCGACACAAAGTTTTGACAAATCTTTAAGCTCCATTAAGAGAGAGTGCTTTATGATTAGTTTTCATACATTAGAGGTTTATCTAAGTAAATAATTTGTTTTGAATAATATATATTGATAAATAAACATCTTTAGCATACACTTAATTCTATTATATTAAGGTAATAATTTGAAAGTGCAATAGAAATGTGAAATGGCCGCTAGGATTGGTTATAACTTCTCGATTTCTGTATATAAAGGTGCTTTAGACTTTGGAGTATTTAATAGTACTTATATAAAAAATAACTGAAAAGCTCGATACGATTATAAAAAGCTGTAATAGGCTTTGATAGTATACAAATAATGTCAAGAGTAATCTTTATAAAACCCGGCTTTATTATAAAGTAACATAACTTGTAAAAACTTAAAATCCCATAAATAAAGATATTGATTATTATTATAGGTGCCGGTAGACTCCGAGAGCGACCCCGAACCCAGTAGAGCCTTCCTTAAAGCTAATTTTACATTATATATGTGATGTGAAATATATATATATATATATGTGAATGTTTATAATAATTGAACTTTTGAAGATTTTTCCGCATATAGGGGCCAATTCAAGTAATACGTAAGAATTAGTACGCTCTTTTCTTTAAGGTTCTACAATAGTAGTGCGCGGTAAAAACTGCCTTAAAACGCTCAGTTGTGGAACGACGGACGTCGAGGTGATACAGGTGGAATTTCGCATTCTGCCTCCTCGTCTAACGATGAAACTCTTTTAGAGAATTAATCCGAACAATTTCTCTAACTAATCTGTTTTTTGGATAGTTTTTGGATATTTTTTATATTTACTATTAAATTCACTTTATATTAAAAAAATATATTTTCCAAGTGAAATTATACATGTATATATTAAAGTCTTAAATAGAGACATCTTTTTACAATCGTATCAGTTTAAATTATCTTCTTAACTATAAAGGGAATCTATATATAATATTTTACGAATAGTATTAATGCTACAATAATATTATAATTATCTTATTAATCATATTAGTGATATTTTTAGTTAGAGATCTATATATAAAATATATTATAGTACAGATATTTAAAGAAATATAAAAATTTAATCCCAAATACAAATGGTATAATATGTTCCAAAAAATAGAGAATCAAAAAAATATATGATAATCTTGCTAATAGGAGTAATTTATTTTTAATTCCTATATTTCATAATGTGTTTTTTCCTAACTGAAAACAGCATACGAAAATTAATAAAATATTTCTACGCTAAAAAACACGTATCCCTATCTTTTGGAACACCGTAATTTGTTTCAAACTTCAAAGTATCATTGTTCCCATTAGTTTTATTATAAAAATAATCTTTTGAATAAAAATTCTAACTATAAATTGACTAGATTGATTATAATTGGCACCAATTAATTAACAGAAAAAAAATTATCTAACATTATAAAAAATGCAAGCCGAATTTTCGATGCTACGCGAATGCAAAGAGAAATTACGACTACGTTTAAATGTAGGAGAAAATCGAAATAGGCAGTCATATCATCTATTTGCACCTATATCTAAGAAAATCCAGTGCTGCTACAACACTATGCACTCCTGGCTTAGACGACGAATAGCGCTGGTCCAGCGCCGGTGCTCTTAATCCTAATAGCGATCACGTATTCACTAGTAATAGTTCTTTCAATATCCGTAGCGCTGATAAAGTAACCGCGGAGGTTGTATTCTCTTCTTTAATCATTTTAAAGACTACTAGCCTTCTTAGGCTTAAGTGGAAATGGGTGGGCAAGAGGAACATAAAAGTGGAGCAAGAAAGTACTGGTGGAAAAGGTACAATAAACGGAAAGAGGAAGACAATTTAGAAGGTGGATAGACGGTTAATGAAACAGAGAGTGGCGCAGTGCAGGAATGGCGGGATTTGGAAGAGGCCTCTGCCAAAAAGGGGAACACAGATATTTACAGATTTATATGTGTTTTCCTTTTTGGAAGTGAAATAAAAGGCTGTTATTATTATAATCAGCCTTCCACCTAGAACCATCAATGTTAATTAAAAAATCCATTGACTCACCATAGTACGACCCGTGGTAGACAATCGATCATACCCGTTGGTATGACCAAATTAAGACACTTATGGCTCTCAAAATCCCTAATGCACTGACAGAAGCTGAGGATAGAGTGGTGTGGATGAATTAAGTCGACGTATCGGTTAGGATTCAAGGCAGGCACTGCCTTCAGTAATGAAGGATACGAAAAAGAAGATACTTTAACTGATCCCAAGTTTACACCGTCAGCGGTACGGTTTTGCAAGAACTGCTTAGTGGATACAGAGCAATGTTAACGTCAGATGACAAACTTGTGGCTACAATCTACTCGCATCTGCCAAGGAACTGCAGCGTAATCTAGCTATCATTAACGAATCTAGAATTGAACTAAATTATTATAATAATTAAGATTTTAAGTTGTTTATCCATTTTGAAATGAAGCAACCTAAGATAATGCTACCCCATTCTTTTTTAATTTTTTAATGTTTTACTATCTGGTACAAATATAGGGGCGATTGTTTTAATGATTTTATTTTTTTTAAGGCCTGGGCCTCAGATACCTGTATCTGTTTCATGATCATTGTCAATCTAATAGGCAAGTAGGTGATCAACCACCTGTGCTTGATACACGCCGAGTTTTAAGTCTAAGGCAAGCCGGTCTCCTCAGAATGTTTTCATTCAACGTCGAGTGAATGTTAAATGCGCACATAGAATAAAAGTCGATTGGTGCACAGTGTAATCTGCTACTTGTATAGCTTCAATCTTTTTATATGGGGCTAATATAGGTTATCTAATCATTAAAGCAAAGGGTAAAATCCATTCATAATTGATTATAATTGCATTTTCACTTCTGAACTTTCTATTTTCAACACAGCGTTTTTTTATAGAGAACGGGGCGTAAACCGGCAGGAAGCTCACCTGATGTAAAATGATACCCGACCCATGGGCACTCTCAATACTTGCGTTGCCGGACTTTTAAAAATTGGCCTTTTTTCTTTTCTCAGAAAACTTTTTTTCGCAAATGCGGTAGAAGATGCAGACTGACCCCACATCTCTACGCAACGCCAAAGGCTCTAGCCGCTCGGGAAGAGATTGGTTGTTGACGATTCGAACCACTCTTAGTTGAATAAGGTCAAGTGGAAGGAGCTTGTACTGGGGAGCGTAATTAGTTTCTGTTTTTATCATTAAAGGGGATAGTGTACCTAGTAGTTGCTTCATTTACCGTCATCGCTCACATATCACTTTCTAACAGGCCGGGTCGTCGTTCAATAAGCGCAATTTCCTCCGGCTCCCTCGAACTGCCGTGTCCATTTCCAGCGTTGTAGTCGTCGTTCATTCTCAGTAATTCGATTTCAACACCAATTTCGTCTTTATCGACCGCTGTCCTGCTGGGATAGCGGTCTAGCTCTTGTCAGGTGGCCTGTATTTCAGCCAGCACGTGGTCCTCCTCGTGCAGATTCTTATCCGCAAGTCTGAAGCTCTCCAAAAACTCGTTGAGATCAACCAAACCGTCCTTATTGATGTCCATTAAGCGGCAGATGTCGACCAGCTGCTCTTGGGTTAATGGATTTGGCATGTATTTTCCGATCAGTTGGCATGCCTCGGAAAATTCTTCCAGCGTTATGTAGCCTGTTAAAAAGATATATGTACGTAAGAATGTGCAATAAAATCAAACAAAAGCTTTATGCAATGAAAGCGTTAAAATAAGTGTGTTTAGTTTAAAAGATTTGGGTTGATACGATTTCCAATAAGAAAGGAGCTTATACCATTAATCAACCGTCATGATCGTAGAACAATGTCGGATTTGAAAAAAATCCCAAATCCGCTTTTTATCATATTTGGATAATGTTGACTAAATATTAATTAATTTACCCGTTAAAAAAAATCCACGTGTTTTAAATTTCAAATTAATCAGTCGGTAAAGTGACGGATTTGATAGAAAAATGTGATTTTTCTAGAAAACTGTATAATTCAATGTTATTATTTCTTATTTTGTTATAAAACAAACCCTTTTGTTTGCTTGTACGCCAATTTTCATAATAGAATATGAATTAAAATAGTGACAAAAACTAACATGATTATATTTTTTGAAATGGCTGCCTTGTAAAGTTTACTATTTGTCAGATCCGTCACTATTCTACGACTATGACGACAGAAACGTTGAACAATTTCCCTAGAATACAGAGCCAAATATAAAAAAAACCCTAATGTACCCCAAATATAAAAACTACATTAATCCCCTCTATAACGCGAGAGACGCGACCGCGTTATAGGAAATCGCGTTGTAGGAGTATTCTCGTAAATCTGTTTTTAAACAATTCAAAAACTTAGCAACACTTTGTTATAACAACATAATTGAAGCAAATCGCCAAACTAATTTATGGACTTGACAAATTTTTATAAATTTCGCACTACAGAAATATAACTTGTGAAATATTCGCGTTATAGGGCGGAAATACCGCGTTATATGGGACCGAAAAGCGTTATACGGAAACGCGTTATATAGGGGATTACTGTATATTTAGAATTTCGCTAAAGGAACAAAACAAAATTTCTCTCCGCAGTAAATAAATTATCCGCCCCATTTTATTAAATCAAATCGACACGGATCTCCACTTGATGTCAATTTCTGTCGGCTCCGCAATAAAACGACAGAAAACACTTAACTCAATATTGTTAGAAACTTTTAAAGCATTTATTTTGTAACTGGATTGTGAAAAGAAGGTTAGGTCATCTTCTATAAATGATCTTTTAAAATTATTATGATTAGATTTTTTTTAATGGACAATTCACACCAACCTAGTCCCATGCTAAGCTGGTGAAGCTTGTGATATGGGTACTAGGCAACGGATATACATACATATTATAGAAAGATAGACATATAAATACATATTTAAACTCCCAAGACCTAAGCACAACACCAAATGCTCATCACATCGATGTTTGTCTCAGCCGGGGATCGAACCCGGGACCCATGGATACGCAGTCAGGGGTACTAACCACTAGACCAATGAGCCATCAAATTTAATTGAATTGTTTTAGTCTGGGAGTGAAATAAACAGGAACGGCGTGTTTTGTTTGTTGTTTGTTTACTTAAAGGGAAGAATACATCTAGAAGTATAAAATATATAGACCAGTGCAGATAGCCTTCAAAATAAATAAAAAGTGAAAAAAATTACAGAAGGATGAAACCCATTAGAAAAGCAGGGGAATATGATCAAAATAATAGGAAAAATAAATTACGGTCGATCTGAGGTCGGGAAGGGGAAGGGGGGAGTTTTAAGGGTAAAAAACGGTTTATCTCGATTTCCGGCAAAACTAAAAGTCCTATCGAAGAAAGTTAAATGGCAAAGTTGTAGGTAATAAAAAGATCTAAAACTTTTGTATTCACACATTTTTCACATAACCTCAAAATTTATGTGAAAAATTCAAAAAACCAAGTTCTTGGTTTTTAATTTTTATCTTTTATAAATTTCTTTTTTTTTAACGAAATTTGGTGAAAACTTACCTTATTATGTCCCAAATATACTGTAATTTATTTGATTAAAAATATTTATTTTTTCACCTTATTTTGAATTAATATCGAAAAAACACCCTAATTTTCAATCGAAAATTCTGACGTCAAAATTTCAGCTTTTTTCAAAAAGTTGGTGTGCTTTCAGTTTTTTGAAATCTCTACTTTCCTATGGTAAAATAATATATATATATATTACCATAGTAAATCTTCTCAGAAAATGCAAAACATCGTATGCAGTAACGCCCAGACCCGTCATACCCTTCCCTCAAGTTTTCACCAAATTTCGTTAAAAAAAAAGAAATTTATAAAAGATAAAAATTAAAAACCAAAAACTTGGTTTTTTGAATTTTTCACATAAATTTTGAGGTTATGTGAAAAATGTGTGAATACAAAAGTTTTAGATCTTTTTATTACCTACAACTTTGCCATTTTACTTTCTTCGATAGGACTTTTAGTTTTGCCGGAAATCGAGATAAACCGTTTTTTACCCTTAAAACTCCCCCCACCCTTCCCGACCTCAGATCGACCGTAATTTATTTTTCCTTTCATTTTGATCATATTCCCCTGCTTTTCTAATGGGTTTCATCCTACTGTAATTTTTTTTGGTTTCAAAAATTATCGGCACTGGTCTAATAGTACTAATAAACGACTGATCCTATTTTGATGATAGCTATTCCCTTGGTTGATGTAATTCAAATTAATCATATAGATATTTAGTTTTATTAGAAATTTGTAGACAAACACATGACCATACTCAAATATCAAATTCAGTGAAAGCAATAATTTCCTTTGATTTAAACTATGTAGACTTTTTAGCAACACAACGTGCCGATTTCTGGGTCATGTTATTTACGTTTTCATTAAACCTACGGCCTTTGTGGAACCTTTGACCCCAGGGTTCATAGTAGCCGATAATCATCTGTAATTTCATATCACAAAAAGTTACAAGTTGTCAATTGATTTCCTGTTAACCAAACAAAACATGCCAGTTTAAAAATTTCCACTAAAAGCCTCAACAAAAATATGTACACTAGTAACTGAGTTTTGGATCTTACCTGAGTTATCTTTGTCCAAAATCTTGAATATTGTTTCCAGACTTTGCTTGTTCTTATAAAGAGTTTCGGCGACTGTTTGCGTATCAGATTTGCGACCGAATTTCTGAAATAGAGACATTCTATCCTTAATTATATTAAGGGATTTTTTTATGTATTTTAACTTAAGGCTATCAAAGAAGACGGTAGATCGATATAGGCGGGGGCATAGTGATGTGCGACTCTCATAACTACAAAGGACCATTCAATAGGCCAGAAAAACGACGGTCTGTGTCGGGCACAGATGTCAAGACCAGAGAGACTGATACGTAGTCTGAGATTAATTAAAAATAACAAGGGTTCTACACTTGATTTTTATTGTAGCCTTTTCACGTTGACGGAAAATGGAAAAAATAAACTAAACTAAATTTCAAATATTATCAAGATCATGCAATGAAACTTTCCAAAAACAATCGTTATATATTACATCTGACTCTAAGATATATACAGTTTATATACACAAAAGAAGGGAACAAATTTTCAATTCAAATATCAAAACAATATTCAAATTCTAATGATTTTTGATAAAAAGCTTTGTTAGGAAATCCCAATTTTCGCTCTCTCCGGGTATCAGGCATTTGTATTATTGGGTGAAATGGAAAAATGTCCAATTGAAACGAACCATATAAAATAAAATTAATCATTGTTATAAATAATGAGCTAACCATTACAATTTAACGTTTATTTGCTCGAAAGAAATTTATTTATTCCACATCATTATTCTATCTTAACCTTAATTAATGCAATTTCCCCGTACTAGACTATCTAAAGTTAGTAATTCTTTTTTGGGAAAAGGGATACTCTTCTTTAATAAAAGCTCAGAGGCTCTTTTATCTCTGCCTTTTAATAAATTTAAGAAATGTATTAAAGAAAAGCTGTGTAAAAAGGTTTTGATATCATGAGTAAATACTTACATTAGCAGACAAATCAAATGTGTCCATGTATCTCACTCGCCTTGTCTCTGGATCGGTGCGCACAAGTTTATCTTTCAACATCCGCCACGGAAGTCCTAAATGCGTTGTCTGCTCCATTGCGGTGCACCAGTCGCTTATGGTTATGAAACCTATCAAAAATGAATTAATATTAGGAAATAAATGTGACAATAATACGGGCTACTGGATTGTGAGGAAGTTCTCATGTCATTTTCACACGTGTATAATGTTTATCATTTATATAACATACTTTCATAAGTGTTTGATTGTCCTTATTTTAACATATGATTTTTGAGAGCATAAATAAAATTAAACATATGATTTTTGAGAGCATAAATAAAATTAAACTAAAGAAAAACTATTTATTCAACCCCATCACATTTTATTTCACATTAACTAAAAGACAGGTATGACATTTATTACTAACGAAACACACACACAGAAACACACAAAATAATAATAATAATAATAAAAGAAAAATAACAAAGAATTATGGAAAGAAAAAAAGAAATAAGGTACATTTTAAGTGTGTAATGTGTGTGTGTGTTGTGGGAGTAAATGACCCTGGCTCAGCATTATGCTGTGGAGCAGACGTGTTCGACAGCGCTAGTCATTTTGCCAGAGACCACTACAGTTCGCAAACTAACTAACCTTAGACGCAAAAAAATAATGTAATTATAATTTTAGTAGAAAAAAAGAAATTAGATAAGATTTCTGTATCTGTTTCATGATCATTGGTCAATCTAATAGCAAGTGATCAGCCTTCTTTGTTGACAAGCCGTCAAGTTTTTCGGTATAAGGCAAGTCGATTTCCTCTCGATGTTTTCCCTTCACCGTTCGAGCGAATGTTAAATGCGCACAGCCGGGGATCGAACTTACGACATCAGGGATGCGAGTTGCACGCGGAAGCCACTAGCCCAACACTCTAATACTATATCATAACTGTTTTAAAATACACCCAAATATTCTTTATTCTAATAAAGATACAACATTTTAATTTACTCGCCAACAAAGGTTGAACGTTACATAATCATAGACATTGTAGTTTTTAATTCTCTTACCTATTCTTTAAGTAAAAAGTTTCATAGAACGCATTGTTAAATTCTGTTCTATTTATATTATAAAGCTCAAAGATAACTGGTAACAAATAATTATTAACAAACAACAAGAATTGTTTACATACCAACTAGTCTGTATTTTATCGTTTGTAATAATTAATTAATTCCGGAAATAAGGAATCTGTTCTAATGCTAAAAATACTTTTCTAGTTTGGAATTTTTCCTAGAAAATCTAAAGCTAATTGCAGGCAGTCGTGGCATAAGAGTATGAACACAGAAAGAGAGTGAATAAAAAACTATAAACTTTAGTTGGAGTTATATTGGTGATCAAAATAGTGGGTGTTTTGTTAATCATTTCAAAGTAGTTTTATTCATTCAATGTCTGTCTGTCAATCTGTTTTGGCTTTCTGTACTGTCTAAGTATTTGTTTTATGATATTATGTATGTTAGCTGTAAGATTACTTATAATTAAATAAATAAATAAATGTAAGTATGCATTGGAATGTGCTGGACACACAGGGTAGAAAAGACCACCAGGGAAATGAGAGAGGTCGCAAAACAGGGCTCTTGCACAGTAGACTGACGAGCTCAAAGAAGTTGGTGAAAAAGACTGGGAGAAAAGTGCTCAAGATAGAGAGATATGGAGCCAGTTGGAGGAGGCCTATACTTTTTAAGAGGAAAAAAACTATAAATATGGATGGATGTTTCAAGGATTTAATAAATATTATTGTTACAATGTGTAAGATTTGGGAACCCTTTAATACAATGTATTCCAACGTGGGGCCCACTCCCCACAGGGGGGGCCTAATTAATTAATTGGATTATTAAGGGGGGCTATTCGAAAATTTCTTAAAATTATTTGGATTTGAATTTCAGTTTCATTATGTTTTGAAAAATGACTTACTGTGTCCTATAAACCTATCATTTAAGAAGAGAGTGAGTAAGAGTTTCTTAAGTGAACAATTCAATTTTTTTATACTGAAAATTATTTATTTGAAGGAATAAGAATTTTAGAAACACTGCTTTAATTAGAAAGTTTTTAATGAGTTATAATCCATTGCAAGCATAAAAGATATCAAAGAGTGGATCGTAGCTTCATTTCATTCATAAAATTAAGGCAAAAATTTAGCCTAATCTACATAAGCTCTCTTCAAGTTAAATTCATAATATTCACGGATACTCTTATTAATGATAGCGTAATCCTTTGTCCTAAAGTTGATAAATGTTACAGAAATTTATTAAATAACGCGTGGGAGTGACAATTTAGATCGCCCCCATCACTGAAGGGCATTTGAAATTCAAAAGATCCACTTTGCGAGGACTTATCGCCCACCTTAAAATACAATTTATAAACTTAGATCGTTAGTAGCGATATTTTCTTCAAGATTATTTTAAGATTTTTTGTTTTTAAATTTGCGTCTTCGTACGTTAGGGTAATAGCGGCATTATGGTTGTCAGATCAAAACTTTGTGTTCAGATTTCATTTGAACATTGACTAACTGCTGACACGGTTCTATACTTTAATAGCTTTACACCGACGGCACTAAAAAGGCGAAACAGACGAATGTGTCAACTGAGACAACTCGCTGACAATCTTATCTTTGTATGTTGCCAAAAGCGCCTGAGCTTTTTTGAGTCCGCACGTAAAGGTCCCGGAAAAATTATGATGACCGGTAGACCGGGCATCGTGTGAAATATTGTTGACATACAAAAAGTTAAGTATGCCGGAAGAAGCAGTAATAAAACTTCTCTTAAAATACACAACACAACCACTTGAAACGTACTAGCGTTTGAGTGCAATACTTAATAGGGTAATTAGATCTGAGTGGATTAACAACGATGAATATAACGAGGATGAAAATTATTGCAATTTCTAAAAAGTTTCAGATTTGAATTGAAAATAACGTTGCTATTTACAAAATAAATAATAGTAACATTTTTACAGTGTAATAATTAAACAAAGTTCGTAATGTGAAAAAACGTTCTTGCGTATTGTAAGTAATTTTGATTCATAAATTATATTTTTTTTATATAACAGGAGGCAAACCAGCAGAAAGCTCAGCTGGTATTAAGTGATACCGCCGCCCATGGGCACTCGCGTTGTTAGAAGGTTTCGAAGTGCGTTGCCGGCCTTCAAAGAATTGCTATTGAAAGACCCTAAGTATTTAAAAAATACCGTGACTTCGTCCGCGCAAGACTCAAGTAGTCTATTTTCTTTAAAAAAAACATGTATTTAAAAAATAAATAAAATTCTATACGACATAATATATGCTGTCGCTTTCTTTAAACAATTTAAGATATACATAAGTTAACTGTCTTGTTATTCAATTAAGGAAGAAATCCCAATAAGTGTCAATAAACTATTGAAGATTGTTATAAAAATATTTCTTTTTCGTTTAGCATAGTTCAATAACAATCAACCTATATTTATGTTAAAGTTAATTAATATTAAGTTAAAACACCTCGACGAACTGTAATTTAGTATAAATTGAACTTAAAATCAAAATAATCAAGAGTTAATAAAACTTAAGACATACCACAATTCTCCGGATCCATACTTCGGAAGGTACCCTCCAACTGCCGTCGTGCCATCACTATATGACTATGAAGCTCCCGCATAGCCGAGGATTCCACAAGTCCAACCCTCTGCCTAAATGTCAACCGTCGTGTGCGCGATACAGCCGCGGTGTATTGCACGAATTGTCGCTCCAAAGAATTGCCGCATAGCTTTAAATATGCGCCCTTGTTTGAACCTATCTCGTAATAGTTCGATGCTGAGAATATTGTTATTACCTGCAACAAATTATATTCTATAGGTCTGTCTTTGTGCCCAATTGTTACACTAAACCAATGCCACTGTGCCCAATTGTTAAACTAAACCAATGCCACTTTGTGCCCAATTTTTAAACTAAACTAATGCCACTTTGTGCCCAACTGTTAAACTAAACCAATGTCACTTTGTGCCCGATTGTTAAACTAAACCAATGTCACTTTGTGCCCAATTGTTAAACTAAACCAATGTCACTTTGTGCCCGATTGTTAAACTAAACCAATGTCACTTTGTGCCCAATTGTTAAACTAAACCAATGCCACTTTGTACCCGATTGTCAAACTAAACCAATGTCACTTTGTGCCCAATTGTTAAACTAAACCAATGCCACATATTGCAGATGAGCAGATGACTCCACAATAGTAGTGGTACACGGTAAATACTACATTGAAAACGCTTAAAAACTCCTTGAAAATCTACCCGAATTAGCTTTGTTTGACTAAAGTTTTGAGAGAGTTAAATAACGTGAGTGCCTCTGTGCTTAGGAATAACTTAAAAGTTAGAACCAGACAACAATAACGCAAACTAAATCTATTTTGTTGCGGGAATTGCATTTTAAAATAACTTATCTGACCTATTATTTTTTGAGGTAAAGATGAAATGTTTTTTATATCGATACCTCCTAAGTATACTGAGTCATCTAACAAATTTAGGTATTTTGTTTTTTTATACAAAAGTACATAATAAACCATGATCTTAATGTTAGTGTTATTTTTTTTTTTAAAAAGACCTATAATCACCGAGATAATTTCACGTATACTAAATCAATTTCAACATCAGTTAAAATCGTACATTGTATACTGATCCAAATAACATTGTATCAGTGTTCGCGGGGCGTAAGGAGGGACGCATTGATACAAGTTTATTATGGCTCAGTATACGACAAATGACGGCGAGGGCGCGAAATTTTTTTAATTTTCTCAATAATAAGGTGAATAATACTAATGATACAATTAGCAATATCTCAGGAATCGGTGATATAATGCAAAACAGGGCTGAATATGGTAAGTTACATTGATATACTTTATTTATGTTACATATAGTGTGATTTTGCCATTTTTGTTTGATAATTGTTACACGTCGCTTAGTACGCCGTATACTGATACAACTATATTTAAACCTGTTTACAACGAACAAACTTTATAAAGAAGACACTTGACTTATCTGGCTATAATAATGTACTAATTAAATTTTTGATATATTTGTTTTAATTGTGGTATAATATATTTTTTTATGTGTTATAAATTTTATATCTTGATATTGGCACGTTAAATATAAAAATATGAATTCTTGTGTTTTTAATTGTTGTTTGTTTTAGAGTCTCCATTGCCACCGGATGCAAATTGCTAATTTATGGAAGATTTATGGAAGATGCAAATTGCAAAAAAAAATTGCAAATTTATGGAAGAGGAGCTATCAATACTTGATGATATTGATTAGAATGATAGCAAGGAAGTATCGCAGAATATCCCTTCTAATGCTTACATATTATTCCTAGATTATATTATTCTTTGCTCTTCGCCTTGGGTATCGATTGTTGATAACTGAACTCAAAAAGGAGATCGATCGCCATCAGTCATAGAGAACACTCCAGGTAATTCGCCCATCCAGAATAGCATTATAGAAAATTATTGTGATATTACTCCAGTACCATCGCCGTATAATTCTTTTGACTCATCTCCTGTTAATTTCTGACATTAATGATATCACATACTCATCGTCCAATAACGCCAAAAGCGCATTTCCATTGCGAAAAAAGATAAAGAAAGGCTAAGAGTTTTCATAAAAATGTATGGATAAGGAGAGGAAATATAAGCTTAATAGAGGATTGGAATATGTCAGTAGAAACGGAAGAGTTCATGCTACGAGAATTATGAAAACTTCTTGCCCCTCAACTTATGGAAAAAATGCAGTGAGAAATTAACAGAATGTTTTGGATTATTGGACCACTCAAGACAATGGGTTTTTTGGCAAGATATGCTGTAAAAGCTGGAAAAAAAGAGAAAAAATATTGTCGATAAAAAAGGAGTGAAGGAGATAATATTGAGACCACAAAAATATCGGTTTGCAAAACTATGTTCTTGAGAACTCTTTCTATTAGTTTTGATTTTGCTTATACAGCTTTAGAAAAGTCCGATAAAGGTAATGGATTTATTAAATCAGATCAGCGTGGTCTTTGGATGAACATATTATAATCCATCCGATGACGTTCACAGTGTTATAGATCACGTTGAAGCATTTTCTCCTGTAGAGTCACATTACACTCGCCAAAAATCAAGTAAAAATTATCTGGAAGGCTTTTTATCCTTCCCAAAACTGTTCATGAATCGAATGGTTTATGGACTACCGTGAGACAATATCGAGATATCTATATATAGGTTTTATAAACCCAAAAAAGATTTTTGTGAACAATGTCACATTTATGAAAATAACAAGCAAGTTCTACAGACAGATAAAGAAAAGCATGAAGAGCATTTTAAAAAAGAGAAAGCTAGAAAAATTAAAACAAAAGATAAAAAATCAGCGTTACAAAATAATGAAATCCTTACATCAGCATCTGATCTTCAAAAGTGTCTTAATGTATGTACCTCACGAGAGCGTGAGTACTTTTTATTATAAACGGAAACATTATTTGTATAATTTCACGATATTCATTCTGGGATCTCGCCAAGGTGATTGCTTTTGATGGTATCAACAGACAGCAAAGAGAGGTGCAATTGAAATTTCCAACTATCATTTTAAGTTTATAGAAGATACGGGTGGTGAAGGTGTCAATGATTACCGGTTTTAGTCAGACAACTGTGGAGGCCAACATAGAAATAGGATTTATTTCTTAATGTATATGTTAGGTAGTTTAAAGTGTAGTATAGCTATTAGCCATCGCTTTCTAATAGTGGGTCATTCACAAAGTGAAGGCGACAGTATGCACGCTTTAATTGAAAGACGGACAAAGATAAAAAGCTTTATATGCCTGATCAATGATATACAGCTTTTAGATACATACACAGTTATTGAAGTGTCTCAGGATTTAATAAAGGACTTCAAATCAAAGTCAAAACTTATAAACAACTGGACAACTACTAATGATGGATCTATCTATCTATCTAAATAACTCTAATGGAGCAGAAGATAGTGATTCAGACTGATTTTTGATTCTTTCAACCTTTAATATTTTTATTTATTTTGTTTAACCTTATAGAAATTTTTTGAGCGTTAGAATTTCCTAGATTTTTAGATATTTATATTATTCATATCTATTATTTTTATTAATATTGTTTAACGTAAGTTACCATTTTTAGTTTCTATTATTTTTATTGATGTTTGTTACTTTTCAAGAAACTTTCATGATACAAAAACGGGTCGGATACAAAAACTACAAAAACGGGTCCTACTTAGTATAAACGAAAAATACATTGTGATTCTTTAAATGTGTTGTTTTGTTAAATGAGACTACTTCTTCCTAACCTTTATTAATTTCGTGAGGTATTCGAAATACCTAAAATGAGTAGTTAAAAAGCCTCGATTAATTATATTAGTCCAGTATACGTTGAGGTTTTAACTACTAACATAGGTAAGTACTTTCCTAGTATAATGAGTCAAGTGATGTAATTTCAACATTTTATTATTAAGTGGGACAAAAAAAATCGAAAATAACCAAAAGTAGTATGATATTAATAAAATGATTATCATATTTCGTAATATTTTCGAGTAAGTCATGGATTTTCATGTACAACGTACATGAATATAACTGGTAGTTAAACCATTTTACTATTCAGGCCCGCCCGTGTATAATGAGTCATGTACATAAAATATCATTTAAAAACAAAATTCAGCAAAATCATGTTATACCAAAGGAAGAGCTTTCAATCTTTATTAAAAAAACATTTAATTTATTCCGAATTAGTTTGATTTCATTAAAATATAAACAATTTGCCTTAAAATGGCTCTCCTATAAAATTACTAAAATGTCAGTTGACTCAGTATACTTAGGAGGTATCGATATAACCCCGTAAAAAAGAAAAAAATATACAGTATGTCTCTTTCAGAAAAATTGTGTTAACAGTGTGATTAAACACATTGGTTATTTTTAAATAAATAATAAATAATAAATAAATGGTTGAGACAATAAGTAAACCGTAATCCTTTTTCGGCATTCTCTTCAACCCATATCTTGTAGATATATATTATCTTTACGTAAGTCCTACAACAATATTCCATTACCAGTACTAAATTATTTAAATTCTGTTCCACACAGCGAAACTTACACATTTATTAAAGGCACATGGGCTCCTGACCTTTCCCTTATAACTTGATTAGGGTGACTTGCTTTTCATTCTATATAATATTGTGCGAAGGAAATGAAACAGACACATCAGACTATGTAGTTGTTTAATAAAGACGACAAGATAGAATACAAATGTCCATCGTTTAATCAAAGACAAATCAAAGTTCATCTTTGTGGAACAAATTATATTGTGTTAGTTCTATACGGTATCAGTTAAATAGTTTAATAAATGTAAATAAGCTGTTAAGTCGTTGAGTTGCAATAAATGAAGTGAAGAGAGAAGACGTGTTTATCTTTAATTTAATATTATTGTGGTAGTTATTGAAAATGGAACCATAAGTGATCGAACATTTGGTCCTTCGAGCCGGATAAAGTGTTTATGCATTGATTTGTCATTTTTTGCATAGTCAGAGATTATGTAACAAAATAACACGATGTCATTTGTTTTATTAGAATGACAACACAGACATCATAGACATATTACAGGTTGTAAGAAGTCAATGTGTCAAAGTCAATTTCTCAGTAGTACGTAGAATCGATCGGTGAGTTCGATTGCTCTCTAGTTTCTGCGACATATATAAAAACAGTAGCGCTATAACCCTCTAGCTCTGGGCTTCTGTCTGTATCTGTTATGTGATCATTTGTTTTTCTCAAATAGGCACGTATGCGATCAGTCTTTTGTGCCTGACAATGATAAATGATAAAGTCCACATTACAGGTCTAAGGGTGAGATCTATAGTGCGCACTTAGACTTTGCTCTGACTTAACTATCGAGCTAAGACACAGTCGGTATTTATAGAGCAAACTGCGAATCTCTCCCTAGTGTTGGCTTAGCTTAATCTCAAGTCCACGAAATCGACGACTTACCAAAAACTTTGACTATAAGCCTAACAAAAATAATGGCCCAAAATTTGCTTTACCATCATATCTTTTACTGGACTTTTTATTTTTGTCGGTTTTTAATGAACGGTGTTGCCATTTTGTATCGGAGTTCCATAGACTTTGGGAAAAATAGAATTTGAATTCAAAGAAATTATAAATGATCTTGATAAATACCTATGAAATGCATGAAATAAAATAATTACACATTATTATGGTATTTATTGTTGTTTATTTATATTATTTATGTAATTGTTCAAACCCCATTTTTGAGAAATCTTAAAAATAACTGGTGTGATTTTGTATGTCACCTGGCAGCCCTGGCATATTATAGTGACGACGAAATTCAAACTATAACCTAACCGATGTCTCTCGCTTCACATCTGTTATTTTCGTTTCCCTGAATCTTCTACCATTTATTACCTGACTACCCTAAAAAATTTGAGATAGGAGTGGAACATATGAAATTAAAAAATCTGTTAGAAATAGAATTTCTTCAACAAAAATATAAATTAGTATTAGAAATATGTATTACACTTAAAAAAAAAATCAGAAAATAAATGATTAAAATGAAACAAGTTTTGTTTTTATATTCTTTATTACCAAACAAATTACCTAGTTAAATTGTGCAATCACAGATTGCCGGAATGCTAGACCTGTAGGAGATCTTTCATTGTTTCTGTGCTACTCAACTTCTGCTGTCAGCAAGATCACCATCATCATAAGCATCGCCTTTCTGTATACCTATATTATGCAATACAGCACAAGCTATAATTATATATAACTAGTATTTGTCAATTTTGACTGTAGTCCTAGCTGTAAACATGGAAATTTCCTTTTTCACACTCCGAAAAACCTTTAAAAAATATGCCTAGTTCTTATTTGAGAATAATTATAAATATTGTCAGCTCTTGTCATTGGATTTAAAAGTGTTGTTAACATGAAGTTAAGTGCTGGATAACCGCTGTCACCTACTAAAACAGGCATTTTCTAAATATCCTGCTGTCGTGTGAACTGCCAGGCCACCTAGTCACTATAGCAAATATTTCCATATCAGGCCCTATTATTGCTGGCACATTTACAGAAAAATACCCTTTTTTATTTCTGTATGCTTCAGAGTGAGCGATACCTTTGGGTCTATTAATTTTTATATGGGTGCAGTCAATAGCTCCGATTATACTGTTTAGGCCATGGTGAGTATTAGATCTTCCTAATTCTTCAAACTTCGTTTTGGCTGTGTTCATATTTCTTGGAAAATTTACAAATCTAGGAAGAAATTTACTCAACTCTGCAGAGACTTTATTTATAATTAAACAGACTGTAGATTGGCTTATGCTGTTCAGATCACCACACACCATCTGTAATGTCAATAAATTATTATTAGTCACATATATGTTATGTTTCTGAAAGTCAGAAGACAAAAGTCTTCAACATATGTACTATTTAAAATCATTTGAGAAGAGGTATAATATATCAAATTGAAAAACCATACATATTTATGAACACAATATTACCTGAAAACATCCAGTTTCATTTTTATGCCTTAATGCAATAAGTTTTTGCAATTGCGGTAGGTTTGGCGATCCTCTGTTGTTATAAAGTTGCAAGTTTGTAATGATCAGCGTCAGGATCACATTTAATACCGTGTGTTTCAAAATACGGTTCCTTCTTTTGAATTCATTCTCACCGTACAGGATGGAAGGATTTTGGTTTTATTAGTTCCGAACATATACAACACTTTAGGCATTCGTGGATTCATATCGGCTGCAGTTCCTACCCTTTCAATGTTTTCTATTGAAGATAGAACTCTCTCTCTCTCCATCATGTCACTTTCGATATTGATATTTCCAAGCGGTCCATGTAACAAAGCCAAATCACAAAACGTCACAGTGCTTCGGGAATGCGTAGGTCTTAAGTAGGTATACGATCCAGATTGGTCCAGGTCCAAGTCACAAAGCCAGTCGTTTTTTTGAAGAAAGTTAAATTTAATATTTATAAGCTCATACAAACAGAAACAGAAAAGAGAAAAAGTGGTTTAAAATTTTCAATTGTTGATACAAGTGCTCTGTTGCTGTTGTCAAAACATTGCGATCCGTTCTACGTAATAAAATTATTGTCATCTTTAAATAATTAATACATTTTCTAAAGGTTACTCGTAAATTTCTAGTTATTGCAATAATAAAATAAATGAATACATAAATAACAATAAATTGAAGATATATGTGTACCGTTTTAGATGTTTAAATATTTGTTATTGTTTACTTTTTTAAAGGATAATAAACAAAGTATTGCATGAAATGAAACATCAATTTGTATTTTGACATTTTCTGTCTTAGCTTGGGCTTAGCTTAATCTCACCGTTAAAATGTCTATAAATACGAAATCATAGTTTAACCTTAGTGTACACTAAGCAAAGTTTTTCGTAAGGTAAGTCTGAGCAAAGTCCAAGTGCGCACTATAGATCTCACCCTAAGACATGTCGGTTACCTCGTGATGTTTTCCTTCTAGCAAGTGTTAAATGCGCACATAGACTTAAATACCATCTATTGGTCCAGCCGGAGGAGAAACTTACGACATCATAATGATATGGGTTGAGGAAAAGTCTCGTTATGGATAAACATCAATCTATTGTCAAATGTTACAGTATAAATCGCTTAGATTTCCTGTTTTGTCCGATAATGAATTAAAAATTCGCTTACGTTTCCATCGTGCAGCAACTCGTACCCTCCTGGCTTGCATTCGTGGCTCCGGACGATGAAGCTCAATTTATTCTTCTGCAGAAAACTGACCGTCACATCTGGACCGAAGTATGTCCCAGCACCGCGGAGAGCGTTGGCAACACACCCGCCCGTAGTTTGCGGATCCGACCACAAAATGTCGAACACCTAAAAGCCAAAACAAATATTAACTTGTGTATTTAGTTGGATTGATCCAATGTGTCCAAAAACCAACCTAAATCAATTTCTTATGTTTTTTTTCATCATTTTAGTCATCAGTATTATTAAGACAATCTATCGACATATTGATTAAGTACTACCGATATTTAAATGTATTATTTTTTTCTTAGAACCTGTTCTAGCAATGGCAAGCGGGCAGGAGGCTCATCTGATGTTAAGTGATACCGCCGCCAATGGACACTCTCAATGCCAGAGGGCTCGCGAGTGCGTTGCCGGTCTTTTAAGAATCGGTACGCTCTTTTCTTGAAGGACCCTAAGTCGAAGTCGAATTGGTTCGGGAAATACTTTAGTGGGCAGCTGGTTCCATATAGTGGTGGTGCGCAGCAAAAACTGCCTTAGAAACGCTTAGTTGTGGAACGGCGGACGTCGAGGTGATACGGGTGGAATTTCGTATTCTGCCTCGACGTTTTAAAAGGCACATTACTTAAGAAATTTTTAAATGGCTGATAAATAGAATAGTGTTTAGAAGTTTCTCTTAATGGGAATAATTATTTATCAATACTCATGCCTTTTAACCGAAAGGGTTCGCAAAGATGTACGTTCCTGAAACACCTTTCTCTAATACCTCCTAGAATTGGTCCAGGTGTGTCCGACGAGACCTACCCAACCCGTTCTACATGGCCTAAACACCCATTCCCTTTCGTATCCTTGTCGTTAAATCCTGAACCATAAAAATTATACCATAGATTTATGAAGCGCATTATAAAATGCGACTTGTTTATTTTAGGAAGGACTAAACATTTAAATAAAACCATAGACTTTGGAATTAGATTTGTTTTTTGTTATATACGAGTAATAACGACCATATAATATGTATATTTCTTTTTTTTGACGTTCATAAGTGTTACCTACAGTTACCTACATGAATAAAAAGATTTTTGTTTGTTTGTTTAGCACGTTTTTAAATATAATATAATGTTTTCTTTTAAATATACGTAGTAATATTATGGAATATCGAATCGCGTGACAGTTATAAGTATGCGTATCATATCAAAGTATTTTATGGATTAAGATAATTCGATGATAGGAGTATTACGTGAACTAGCATAATCGTACCACGCAAGACGTACAAAATTATGTCTAATATATATTCGCATTAATTATAATAAGGCAGGGAAGGAATTGCTAGTCACGAGAGTTGAAAAAAATCTTAGTAAGTAATTGCGTCTGCAGAAAACCTTTTTATCTTAGCCCCGGTTCACTTTAAGTACTATACAGGGTTATTGGTGATTCGGCGTATTCCCGTTAAGAGGTGATAGGGGGACTATTTGTGATAATTTAAATCCAAAAGAGAACTTTGGAGTTATCATGTTTTATTTTACCTTTTTTTCAAATTTATTGTTAAAAAGTATTAATTTAAATAATTTTTCTTCTGACTTATGAAAACGATTAAACACTGGTTATTTATTACAACGATAATTACAATAATTTATTAAGTTAGCCTGCATGACTTTAAATTATTGCCCTTATAATGTTTAAGTTTTATTTACTGGCAATACTAATCATGACAGCGACGCTCTTACCGGCCAAGACGGTGTGGCACTGTACTACCCTTCAACCGCATTATACTGGAACTGGTTAAATATTAAAGAAGTCACCTTACATTTCAGTAGATCATAACGTTTCATATCAACAATCTTCCATCATACGCTCTCAGGCTATAAACGAAACTTTTTCATTTCAGTAATGTCCGTTATCAAAGTTTTTATGGTTCACTTCGCATTAAAGGCAATCGTATCTCAAATATACGAGAGAGGAATTCAATATGATTTTCTTAAATAATCCACTATTTCACGCTTCATGTTTGCAATCATCTTTTGTATTATATTTGGAGAATACTCTAACTGAAATGGCCCATCAAAAGAGAAATGCTATTGCGTTCGTTTTAACGGCTAAATTTGTATTAAAATATGATTAGAGCGCTCTTACTCTCAAATTTGAGACTTAGAAGGACTTTCGAATGTCCTACTATAAACTTAAAACTTAGTCTTGAAGAGGAGGGGGACCCAAGTGTTTTCCAAGAACTCGGATTCTTTGTACCTATGGGATATGGGCGACACCGAAGGCCAAAGCAGTTTGCGATACCAAGGGCCAGAACCAGTCTGTTGCACAGATCACCGTTAACAAAGACGTTCCGCCTACTGAATATTGTTTATACATTTAATTAATACATAATGTATTTAATATTATATATTTTATTAGATTTTTTCCACATTTGGCTTAGTACTGTTAGGATAATTTATATATTTTTATAAATAAATAAATGTCAACAGTCTACTCCTCAACATAATGTTGAGCCAGGGCCAATAACAACCACAACACATGTTATTGTTATTATGTGTGTTTCTTTGTGTGTGTTTTGTTAGTAATAAATGTTATGTCTATCTCTGTGTCTGTGTCTATGTGTGTCTGTGTCTGTGTCTCTGTCTCTGTCTAAGGGCGCATGTAACATCGTTAGGAAACCGGCAAACCTTAGACCTTAAAAGTCGACGGAAGATTTTTTAAATATTAAATAATTAATAATAAATATTTAGCGTTAATAATTTAACAATATTTAATATTTAGTATATTATTCAATTATAATTAATATTAATTATTATTTATTATTTTATTATATTATTAATTCAATTTAATAATGAGGTATGTTTCATAACCTTTTAACTAAGTAACAATAGGTCTTTGTGAAAAAGCATTGCTAAATTTCTTTGAAAAAATAATTAAAACTCCTTTATTTGTTTAAAAGGTACTTATGTCATTATGGTCATTCAAAATTCTTGGCATAGCTACTAACGTCACGCATATTCTATTTCTTTTTACTTGTAGATTGTCTTATTCCCATCTCGCTCGCGCAAACTCGGCGCCCATACTGATCATTTTGTGTCTCGGTGCGCGCGCATCGTAAAATTTCACTCTCATAAATTTTTCATAACGCCTAAAGAAGTATAACTTCCATAATAAAAAAATTTAGGGTGGAAATCCCTTATGAATTAGGGATTTGAAAGATAGATAGTAGCCGATTCTCAGACTTACTCAATATGCATAAAAAATTTCATAAGAATCCGTCGAACCGTTTCGGAGGAGTATGGGAACGAACATTGTGACATGAGAATTTTATATATATTATATAGAGATTACAAATACTTCACATAAGTAAATGTAAGCACCCTTTGGGTGTCGCTCCAATTTCGTTTACTTCATAGAAAACGTTAATCAGCGTAAGTAATTATCGTATAATGACTTGATCACGCACCAAGTTTTTCTCTAAAAACATTTTCAAGTAAAACGAAGCAGTTAGCCTTGTTAACACTCGCTCATACAGTGAAGGAAATTGGTATGAAACCCAAAACGTCGATAGGTTGTGTCAAGGACAGAAGGCTGAACCTACTTAGAAAAAACGCTTTTTTTTTTAAGTGAAACTTCATTAGGCGCATGAGGGTAAAATTTTTACGGAACGTCACGAAGATGTGTAGTGTTTTTGTCGAAGAAAAGGGAGAGAGCAAATGAGACCGATTTAGAAAGAGTGATAAGGGTGAATTACCTAATAGACATTCTATTTTTAAAATTAAAATTTATGAAATATTAGTATTTTATATTTTATGCAAAATAATTTATTGAAATATCAAATGACGAATTGTAAATTGAAATGCCACGTGTTTTTATTATCTAAGAAATAATTTAATTATTATTATTTGTATTTTCGATACTTAATATTTTAAAGACAATTAAATTCATTAAATTCCTAACATATCTTCCTTTTTCCATCCCTCTAAGTCTCGGAAATCTAAAGCTGCCAAAGAAGTTTCACTTCTGACATGTGTACCTACTTTGTATGGACGCACTTTTTTTTCTATAAAACGGTAAAAATCGTAAATCTTGGAAGGAACAGTTGTATGTTATGTTTATAGGTTAATATTACCTTATAAAGCATTATTAAGATGCACTATCAGCACTCCCAAGTAAGGGAGCATTTCTGGAAGGAGCTAGGCTGGCTTAATTAGCCAGGACTACGCACAACGGACCAAATGATAGTGCAGTAATTGAATCCACACTTAAAGAAAAACGCTTTTTACCGGATTAAAGTTATGTTTATTATTATAAATTTACAACTATTTGACACCGTGACCACGCACGCTGTAAAGCACGCGAAACGTCGGATAAATTTAAAATTATGTCAAATAGTTGTAAATTTATAATAATAAACATAACTTTAATCCGGTAAAAAGCGTTTTTCTTTAAATGTGTAAAGGTTATGTTAATCAAAGACAATACTATGAATCCACACTATATACCGCACTATAGCCGCCCTTCCGTATCATTTTCATTTATTATGTTACTATATTGACAAGTAAATAACAGGTTTGTGACAAGCACTGATAGGCAAACATTACCTTAGCATTTAGGGGCCCCTTCCTTTATCATAAACTTTCCAAATCTATGGATTCTGAGATCGTCAAACTATCCAGATTTAAACTCGCAAGTCACATAGAAATTACACTAGCCAAATTGTATTTCGAATCTACAGAGGCATTACTATCTTGGTATGACTTTGAGGTTTCAAAAACTAACACAGACTCAGTGCACGATCATAACAACTTTCAGCTACACTCTCAAATACATGCGCATACACCCATTGACACTCACTCATTCTTAATTTGTAACACTAAATTTTTTAAATTATAAAACTAAACGAAAATCGATTTTAAATTGTGATGCAACTATGGATATCCAGAACCAGATCGTTTATCAGAATGCTCAATCTGGACAACGGTGAGTTTTGGCCAAAACGCTTTCTCTGGAAAGGAGGGACAAATGTAATGATGCCTGTGGAAACTAGAGGGTACACGAAATTTAATTTTTTGTTAAAAGGTTGGGGCAATTAACCTGTTAGGTATCTTAATTGCAAACGACATATCATTTATATCTGATGATTCTCCAATGACAACATCTTAAACTGCGCTGGCCTGGTTCGTATTGTAATGAATTTGTGATTACTTATTATTATTTTACAAATTTATTATTCAAATCACGTTTATTTTTAATTAATGCCATTGTCATTATATTAAATGAATAACGTCAAGTCAAATTAGTGTAAAACCGTTAATAGGAATGGTTAATTTCGAAATGACTATTCAATGGTCGATAATAATAATGACTCCATAGTCATTATTATTATTAAACGTTATTTATCATAATTTTAAATATTAAATCAATGACTATAAATATTAAAGTAATCTTTGACACTCGTTCCTATGACTGTCGTTCGACTCTGTGGTCGATTCGGGTTCGGTCGTGGAACGAGTACACGAAATGTCACGAAACTGGAATTACAAATGCTGGTTGCTTAAATACAGGAACTGGTTGGTGTGGCCCTCAGTTCGATGAGATGAGCGGTCTAACTAAGCAGAAGCCTTTAAACAGTAGACTCTCAATGTCGATATTAAATGGCTGATGCCAACAAACCAATCTATGACAATAAGGAGAAGTATTTGTATAATATAAATAGTCGAATATTGAGGATTCATAACAATTCAGAAGTGCGATAAGGACCCAATCTAAGGTGCGTACAAGTGTTTTATACGATTATTAATGTTATTGCTATAAATAAATAGAAATCGAACGCCCCACGTTTTCTTTGGCTACTAGAAGTTATGTACGCCTATAGAGCCAAGTGTGCTTTACATACTGAAAGGCTATGTATGCCTAACGAGCCATGTGTACGTAGTAGGTTATGTGTGCCTACAATAGGAAGCCAAGCGTGCTTCAGCTACTAGAGGCTATGTATGCCTATCGAGCCATGTGCGCTTAATGGGTGATGTGTGCCTATTAGCCATGTGTGTTTAGTAGGTTATGTGTGCCTACATTAGGAAGCCAAGTGTGCTTCAGCTGCTAGAAAGGCTAGCAGGCTCCAAAAGATAAACCACTCCTTATATGGAAATTGTATTCGTTTTTACAACAAGCTCCCAAGCGAAATTAGAGAATTATCACTAAATAAATTCAAAGCCCTCGTTAAACGAAAATTAATCAACAAAGCTTTTATAAATTTGAGGACTACTTAAATGATCCTAATCCTTGGGATTGAATTGCTCCAGTTCAAACAATTTGTATGACAATACTTGGCGATTAAAAAGAGTGGCGGAAAGTTTCTTGCCAGTTCTTCTTACCCGCTCTACGCCCTTGACTTGCGAACTGGTAGTAAATGTAAATTTACGATTAATTTAACTTGACGATTCAAAAGTGTACTTGGTTACCTACTTGAATAAAGATATTTTGAGTTTGAGTTTGAGTTTGAGTAGAGGCTATGTATGCCTATCGAGCCATGTGTGCTTAATGGGTGATGTGTGCCTATTGGCCATGTGTGCTTGGTAGGTTATGTGTGCCTACGATGGGAAGCCAAGTGTGCTTCAGCTACTAGAGGCTATGTATGCCTGCCGAGCCATGTGTGCTTGGTCGATAGGGGGTTATGTGTGCCCACAATAGGAAGCCAAGTGTGCTTCAGCTACTAGAGGCTATGTATGCCTACTGAGCCATGTGTGCTTGGTCGTTAGAGGGTTATGTGTGCCCACAATAGGAAGCCAAGTGTGCTTCAGCTACTAGAGGCTATGTATGCCTACCGAGCCATGTGTGCTTGGTCGTTAGAGGGTTATGTGTGCCCACAATAGGAAGCCAAGTGTGCTTCAGCTACCAGAGGCTATGTATGCCTATCATGAGTCATGTGAGTATCCTAGAGGTCATGTGTACCTAGAAAAAACGAACATTAAGAGTTACTCATTTTTTGTTATTAAAGTGAACCATTGTAATATTCATATAATCATAAATAAATATTCATGGATTTATTTATTGAACAATATTGTGTTAATATGAAAATTCTTTAGTAATACAGGTACAAGGAAAATGTATAATACATAATTTGTAAAGAGTAATTTACAGACACAAGGAAGTAGCTTTTACCAGTAAGCCTTTTTTTTAAGGAAGACTTTAAAATTATATATTTCCATCAAGTAAGTATTATGAGAAGTCAATTATAACCATTGGGGTTTACCTGTGCAGTAAGTTACAAACTATGCAATTTTAAACTCCTATCTACCATAAGACAAATTATTGTAGCAGTGTAAAGGTAAATTAAAAATTTGAATTTATTGATGTCCTTAATGCCAACAGAATTTAGCATAAATAAAGCTTGTATTGTAGATTCTAAATGTGAATATCAGAATGTTTTTGGTGTCCATGTTTTCTCAGAATTGGGTGAACTTTAAAGAATTCACTCATTTAATGGGAATGTGCTTATTAAGATAGATTTTATTCTGTTAGTTATTTTTGACATCGTGAACTTAAATAAAGCTTATAAAATACAAAAGCTTTATTTTTAAAGTAATTATAATACATATAACATAATTTTATGAATTAACTTTGTTTCTGGTTGAAGTACTTGTGGTCAAAAATAATAATAAAATCAAATGCAGATATATCACAGACTGATATAAAATATCTTGTGCAGTGTGTTATTAAGATGTTTGCAGTTGGTCCAGGCCAGAGTCATCTTTAACAATTTAATTTGAACAGAATAAAGGAACCCTAGAAACGAAGCAGGACTAGGTAGACTAGACATTGACATTTATCAAGTTCATCTCAGGTATGGTGCAACTTACAAGCTAGAAATAACATGGTTAAGTCTACGGGGCATATTAAATTATCTGAAAACAGTTTATAATGTCAAATATTATATATTTCTTATGTACTTGAACAATATTTTGAGCTTTGATTCAGCACTTTTCTTTATGTCCCTTTCATTGTCTACAAAATGTTTTGATTGCTTAGTTTTGTTCCATTCTTTGCCTAAGTAATTTTATATTTTATGTAGTTTTGCACTTCTTGCACTTACCTTATTTAATGTAATTTTTATCCTCATGGAGCCTAGGAAAGTGCATTATTTGCACCAGGGAGTTTATAGTGTTGTTGATGGAAGGTGCTATTTGCCCGTGACAAATTTATCTTGTCAAAATCTTACATTATCCAAGAAATGCCCTATTGCTAAAGGAACTTGTTTTGTTGAAAAGATAGTACCTATGTAAATAAAGTAATATGTATGTAAAGTAATAAGTAATTCGGAATATGAGCCCTTACTAATATCTGACATAAATGTTGGTTCCCAAATTGACAAAGAGGCATTAGGTAGATCATTAACTTTTACTCAATTATCTGCTTTGCATTTAATCTAGGAGAAAATGGTTGTAACAACTCAACTAGAATGAGAATAGACTTATTGGATGAGAAACCTGTAGTTTACCGACCATATAGATTATCCTTTTCGGAAAGAGATAATAAATGACTTGTTGCAAAATGACATTATACAAGAGTCCAATTCAAGAATTATGCCAGTCCTATTTTATTGGTAAGGAAGAAAACAGGAGAACAGCGCTTATCCGTTGATTATAGGGCTCTCAATAACAAAACGAGGAAAGATTGTTTTCCGTTGCCGATAATCGATGATCACTTAATTAATGATCAATTAACTAACCTTAGTGGCAATAGATTCTTTACATCTTTAGATCTGATTTCTGGGTAAGTAATAAACTTGATGAGTTAGCATTGGGTGACATTCTTGTGCCATCGGTTACCCTGGAGGAGGGATTTGAGAGGTTAGAGAATGCTTTGAAGTTGTTACGGCAAAATGGGCTCACTTTAAAATTATCTCAATGCCGATTCTTCAGTAATACCCTTGACTATCTAGGCTATGAGATTTCTGCAGAAGGCATACGTCCTAACGAAAGTAAGATTCTAGCTGTAAAAGAGTTTCCTATTCCTCAGAACGTACATGAAGTCCGTCAGTTTTTGGGACTAGCAGGCTATTTTAGAAAATTTATCAAAAGTTTCGGTGAAACAGCTAGGCCTCTAACCAACTTTCTCAAGAAGGGAAATGTTTTAAATGGACAGATAAAGAATTTCGTTCGTTTACTACCTTAAAGGATAAATTAATTGGCCGACCAATTTTAGCTATATACAATCCTAATTTTGAATCTGAGTTGCATACGGATGCAAGTTCTTTAGGCGTGGGTGGGATATTGATGCTATAGCGGCCGGAGTCGCGTGCTCTTAAGCCAATAGCTTACTTTAGCCAGTAAACCGCCCCGGAGGAGCGTCACTTGCACTCTTATGAACTCGAGACCCTTGCAATTGTATGTTCGTTAAAGAAATTTAGGGTATATTTTTTGGGGATTGAGTTCAAAACTGTAACAGACTGTAACGCTATTCGAACTACATTAACGAAACGCGACTTAATACCCTGAATAGCTAGGTGGTGGCTTTTAACAAGTGAATTCAATTTTAGTATAGAGTACCGGCCAGGCATCCGCATGGCTTATGTGGACGCACTGAGCCGTAACACGAAATTAACACCCAAGGTTATCGATAATTCTACAGTTACAGTCTATAGTATCGACACTGATAATTGGCTCTTGACTTTACAAATGTCAGATCCTGAGATATCCCGAATATATAAAATTCTTAAGCCTTAGTCTGATAGAGAAGCTAAAGATATTAGGAGAAACTATTTAGTTAAGAACTATTTAGTTAGAGTGTATAGGAGAGTTGATGATAAGATCTGTTTAGTAATTCCTCGCAGTGCTCGATGGCAAATGTGTAAATCTAACCACGATGACGCAGGTCATCTAGGAATATCAAAGACTACCGAGAAGATTCAATCTGTTTTCTAGTTTCCTAAGTTACGTAGAATTGTTAAAAAGTATGATAAGTCTTGCATTAAGTGTGCCTATAGGCACGCAAAAGGCATAAGGATAACGCGTCTCGACATATGAATGGTCAGTTGTATCCGATAGAGAGGGTAAGCATTCCGGTCCACACCATTCACATTGACCACTTGGGTCTATTTGTCAAAAGCAAGAACGGCAATATTTACATTCTCACCATAGTGGACGGATTTACCAAGTATTTGTTTGTAAGAGCTGCTAAGGATACAAAGACTAAAACAACTGTTAAGGTATTGCTAAATATTTTTATGACTTCGGTTTACCATCTCGAATTATATCAGATCGAGGTACCTCTTTCACTTCAGCAGCTTTTAAATCTTTTTGCGATACTCATGGTATTAAACATGTTTTGAATGCTGTTGTGTGTCTCAGAGCCAACGGCCAAGCCGGAAGATATAATTAAACGATCTTAAGCTCACTTGTAAAGTTTTCTGACGGTGAGGACGAACGGAACTGCGACATGTGTGTGTAGGAAAAATTCAGTGAGGAATTAATAATGCAACTAACTCCACCACTCAAAAGACAGCTACGGAAGCATTATTTGGAACCAGATTGGAAGATAGCCTAAGTAATATGTTAGATATAAATAATGAGTCTAATCCAAACTGTACAGAAGTGAGGCAAGAAGTTCGTATAAATATCCGGTCTTACTAATAAAAAAATCACTATACATACGTTATAACAAGGTGATAGTAATTCAGTGAATAGAGCTTGTACAGGGCATAAACACCTCTTTGACCAATAATCGATGTGTATTGGTTAAATAAATAACAAAACGACCCTTATTTATTGTTACCCTGGCAACCCGACGTGTTTGATTGACGTTTGATTTAATAATTCTGTTACAACTCATAATTCTAATCTAATAGAAACTCCAAAAAAAATCAGACAAAGAGGACTAGAATTTTACATAATAAGCCGCGTTCTGCAGTAGGTACAAAGGTTAGAAGAGGCATCTCAAATAGTGGAAAGTAGTAACGGGTTGCACCGAGTTTGTAGACAGGATTCGCCGTGGATCAATATAAATGTGTCCGAACATAATGATAATTTAGAAGCAGTAGCTAGCAGCAGTAGTACGTCTGATAGCGAAAGTAACAAAAGTGACAATGAACTATCACAAAATCAATCTGAATCCAAATAACAGCCGAATGTAATGAATTATTGATTAAAACGAAATGTATAGATAAGTTACAATTAGTTCACATGAAACTAAAATATTTTGTTATGTACCTATTTGAATTTATAAAACCTTTCCATGATTATATACCGTGCGTCAGGAGATCGCACGTAGTCGGACGGCCGAATGTAATGAATTTGTGATTACTTATTATTATTTTACAAATTTATTATTCAAATCACGTTTATTTTTAATTAATGCCATTGTCATTATATTAAATGAATAACGTCAAGTCAAATTAGTGTAAAACCGTTAATAGGAATGGTTAATTTCGAAATGACTATTCAATGGTCGATAATAATAATGACTCCATAGTCATTATTATTATTAAACGTTATTTATCATAATTTTAAATATTAAATCAATGACTATAAATATTAAAGTAATCTTTGACACTCGTTCCTATGACTGTCGTTCGACTCTGTGGTCGATTCGGGTTCGGTCGTGGAACGAGTACACGAAATGTCACGAAACTGGAATTACAAATGCTGGTTGCTTAAATACAGGAACTGGTTGGTGTGGCCCTCAGTTCGATATGAGCGGTCTAACTAAGCAGAAGCCTTTAAACAGTAGACTCTCAATGTCGATATTAAATGGCTGATGCCAACAAACCAATCTATGACAATAAGGAGAAGTATTTGTATAATATAAATAGTCGAATATTGAGGATTCATAACAGTATGTTGGCAACTCTTTTTTCGAGATGCCATACAAAAAACATGTGCGTCGCATAATGCGGCTTCCATACAACCGTATTCTAGTGAGTGTATAACAAACTCAGTAGGAAATGGAAGCGAAAATACTTTATTAAAATGTGAACAAGTGTCGTAATTTTCCACCTTATCGCAATATAATAACACAATAATAACTGCGTTATAAGCGAGCAATTATCCTCAATCAAGGAGCTGTGCCCCACTTTGCCAGAAACGCCTCTTAATTTTATTTTGTTTATAATTTTCATTTTAACGCGATATTATTGATGAGCGACATTCATTACTGAGTTAGCGTTCTCTTAATTACATATCTATAGGACTGAAATCTTAATTAAGAGAGTTTGGAGTTAGCCTTTTGTGCCTGACAAGTGACGGTTAAAGGTATGCTGGTTTCCTCACAATGTTTTTTTTATCCGTTCAAGCGTGTTAAAAGCGCAAATTGACCGAAAGTGAACCTGAAACGCGCGCTGAAGCCACTAGACCAACGCTGCTTTAGCACATATTACGTTACATATAATATATATCGTCACCATAGAATAATAACCTCGTATGTCAAAAAGGCATTTATTTTTGGAGTTTACTCTTTATTCTTAGACTCTTATGTCATTTAACTGGTATATACTAATGAAGTAAGGGATTGGTTAATAACATAAATAAGTCCTTCTTACCATCCACTATGGACTAAAGCACATAATAATATTTTAACGAACATTGACGAAATGAAATTTATTTCGTTACCTGTCAAGTTTGGTTACATAACATTTATATATATATATATATATATATATATGTTATGTAAACTAAAGAGAAACTACTCTGTGTAAAACTTGTTAACAACAATAAAGGCTTTTTATTTTATTTATTTATATATATATATATATATATAATCCGCATCAAGGATTGTTTTATCAATTTTTTTATCATTTTTTATTTTGTCATTATTTTTTTCCACAAGTATTGCAAAATTAAACTTATATGAAATGTTTTCTTTGTTTTATTTCTCATTTCTCAACCATTAAATCACAATGTGCCACTGCGAAGCTTGGCAGGGAATAACTAGTATATAATATACTTTTTAATTATAGAACAAGGGTCAAAGTCAGCGTGGAAAGTGGGCAATTAAATGTCTGATGTTAAGTGATACTGCTGCCCACTCTCAATGCTCGCGAATTTTTTGCCAGCCCTTTAAGAATTAGTACGCCCTTTTCTTGAAGGACTCTTTGGCGGATGGAGGAAGGAGCATTGGTTTGGAGTTATGAAGTTTAAAAAAAGCTTTATTAATAAATAACAAAACTTTATTACAATCACGCGATTCAAACCTATGAATCACCAAGCGATTAGATGTTATACATTAACGCCCTTATCATGTCCCACGAGACTACACTAATATACAGTGCTATGGAAATGACATGAATAGACTCCAATTGCTTAGCGATGACGCAGCGTTAAATGTTGACCTAGAACGAGTGTTATCATAGCTATATATATATGGAAAATGATCGACTTTGTAAATAATACCACTGCCGTTCTAACTTCATTTATTATTATTTATTTATTCACACTTCGTTGCATGTAGAAAAACACAAGTAACATACTAAAAATGGGTGTCTATGGGCTGTGAAGACTGCCCTTTTTGGTCATCCCGCAAGCTCGTTTGCCCCCCTATTATATAAAAAAAAATACATAAAAATTATAAGGGATGCAACGGGCGGCCTTATCGCTAAGCGATCTCCTCCAGGCAACCCTAAGGAACATAATAATACGTATATATACGTGTATAGAATAAGAACGTAATAGGAGGCAAACGGGCAGGAGGCTCACCTGATGTTAAGTGATACCGCCGCCCATGGACACTCACACTGCCAGAAGGTTCGCAAGTGCGTTGCCGGCCTTTCAAGAATTGGTACGCTCTTTTCTTGAAGGACCCTAAGTCGAATGCGTTCGGAAATACTTCAGCGGGCAGCTGGTTCCACATAGTGGTGGTGCGTGGCAAAAACTGCCTTAGAAAACGCTCAGTGTGGAACAATAAGAAAAAAAGTACTATAAAAAGGATTACATTAAGTTTCTGTTATTATAATGAATATTAGTACATGACCGACGAAGTAAAGGCCTACTCTTAATTCTTCCATTTGTCTCTCATTTTCGCTAATATTTTCCAAACTTTCCCCGCTACTCTTTTACTGAAGAACGCGAATAAAGAAAGTTTATAAACTTAGAAAAAACAAATATTTTACCCAGCTTCACAAATTACGCAAGCCGTAACTTCTACGTGAGCCACAAAATCATTTCTAAATTCTAGCGATATTTATTATTTTGAATATAGAATAAGGTAATAAGTTACACAGAACACGTAGTGTATTCAAAAATCGCGGCTCTCATTAATATAGTCTGTGGCTTAACATTACGAATACATGTCAAAGTCACGTGTTCTGATAACGAACGTGAGCTTATGTTGACCTGTTTTCGCGTAGAAAATAAGTTTTCTAACACATTGTACAAAAGTCAAGTGCCGTAACCTGTGATTTTACCTGAGAGTTTTGTGTTTTATATAGTTTTCCAATAGTGTAAGGGAATGACAAAATCTGCAAGGCGGTTTAAGCTTGATTTAATACAGATTTTTTTTTCTGTGGGTATTTGCAATCAGCCTATGAGCGAATCTGTTCTGTGGTGCTGTCATGTGGAGTGACTTCCCATTGGAAGCATCTACTCATCTGCTGAGCTACTGCCGGTCTTCTAGCTTTAGAATATGATGACGTTTAAGTCGTCTCACATAATGGTGAGTTGGTGAGCTAGTTCGTTTGGGTGTCTGGTTAACCGCTCTTTGTATTTAGCTGCTAGTCTTCGGATTTCCTCTTTTATAGTTCTAATTTTAAGGTATTCGTGAAGTCCGTTGTTGGTTATGTTGGATGCCATATGACCAAATGGGCTTTAGTAGTTTAAATATAAGGAGTTTGTTGTCTACAGAAATTAGCAAACCTTTCTTTATTTATTTGAACATAATCCATTTATGTATCGATATAAATTTAGATTAATTCATCCTGAATCGTCTATAAAAATCTTACAGTCGTCATTATATCAAGGTATAGGGAAATATCGCAAAGAGGGTAACAAGGTGGAAAGGGTATAAGAAAGGGTATAAGAAAGGTCACCCTCTTGAGCAGTTAACTGACGAAGTTAGTGGAGAATATAGAAAAATGCTCAAGATAGAGAGATATGGAGTCAGTGGGAGGATGACTATACTCTTCGTATAAGAGGTATATAACTAGCTGTTCCCGAGAACTTCGTTTATCCTTAATGCCTAGCCTACCTATTTAGTACATACCAACATGGAACATTTTGTTATGCTACCCCAGAGACTGTTCGGTTTTCCGGAATGAAAACTTTTTGGTTTTTCTGTGATTTTTCCCTATATAAACCTCAGACTTCAAGTTATAAGTTCCTCCTAACTAACAAATAAAAAATAAGGGTTGACCATCTATATTTTTTATCGAGATGATAATTTATGGTTGTATGTATTTTTGTATGCTATATCGTAAAAAATAAAAACAAAAAATTTTGTCAAAAAATAAACAATTTTTTTTGGAGTGGACACCCCTTATCACTTAAGGATTTGAAAGATAGTAGCAGATTCTCAGACTTACTGAATATGCATAAAAAAATTCATAAGAATCGGTCCAGCCGTTTCGGAGGAGTTTGGGAACGAACATTGTCACACGAGAATTTTATATATTAGATTATTTCTGTAAAAAATTTTAAGTGTGTGTATCTTTTGTAAAGATGGATGAATGTTTTAAGGCACAAATGAGGCTTAATTATTATTATTATAATAGGGAATGTCAAGTTTTCTTTATATGTTACGTTCCATTTCTTATATATATCTTTACAGTTATTACTATTGGAAACATAATATCAAAAGTACATAATACCAAAAGCTCATATCTGGAAATAACTACCACATGATGTTTAATTACTCGATTGTAACAGATTGAAATAAAATAATAATTTTGAAACCGTACATTAAAGAAAATCCTTTTGCAATTCCATCTATTTACGTAATTATAATAGAATTAAACTATTAATTAATATAATAACGCTTAAAAGATGTGGTTAAAAGAGTGAATTTGGCCCGATTTAGTTTTATAAGTAAGGCGTTAACTTTAACATACCTTCTATACCTTATTGAAATTTGGGGAGCCGTGACTAAAACTAACATATTACATCTGTAAATTGCTCAAAATAAAGTTATTTAATTGTTTTTTCACTACCCATACTTAACTACTAAAAAATCTACAGTGAAACAAAACTCATGAATATAAAACAATTATTTCAATACAATACCAGCTTTTTTTAAATGGCTATATACACACACTAACATTACAGTTCGCGACGCCCTCATAATCTAATTCTACCTGAGTATAGAACTAATTACGGCAAAAAACATTGAGTGTTGCTGTGGTATAATAGACTTCCATAAAATATAAAAAGTGCAGACAGCCTGGCAATATTTAAATTTAGACTAAAATACCATCTCTTGAGTGATCCCAGTTACCTCCGTAAATGAAAGTCCACCCAAATTCTACTTCGCTAATTCATCCTTGAAGCTCTTCCCACCCACGACGTGATAAATTGTAACTTTAGTATATAAGTTCTCATGTAAGTGACTATTGTCTGTAATAAGAATAAATGTGTTAAACCTAACATAAATGTCTAAAACAGACACAGAAATATATCCGTCCTATACCTCGTTCGTATGATAGTTTAAGTTTAAAATTCCCTAGAGCCTCACGCTAAAAGGTCAGCTGCGCCCTTTAATATGCTTTTAAATGTTTAAACTTTTATTTGCACGCACATGATATAAACATCGTTAATGACTATAAACACGAAGTTTTATTTATCCAATATTTAACAGCATTCCCGAGACACCACATCTGTTAGATACAATTTTATTTTCAAACTAATAAAACGAAATGACGGTTTTATCTCTTGACATTAGGAATGGCACACGAAAACAAAGAACGAACATATCCCCACGTTTATTTATTTATTTATTAACACTTCGTTGCGTTAACATAATAAAAATTTAACATAAATGAAAAAGAGGGCAACTGGCCTTATCGCTTTTGAGCGATATCTTTCTGGCAACCACAGTTATAAAAAAAGGGTGCGTGTACTTATGTACGCGCGTAAGAAGTTATACTTCTTTGGCATTATTAAAAATAGTTTTTGATTGCATGCAAATAATTAATTAAAACTAAATAATCAAGACTGGAAAAGGAGTCATTTTAGTCAATAAAGTTCAGTTTACATTTGGAAAATTAAATGAATAAATATTTATTATTATTCTCTTACATTAAGTGTATCATAAATTCTCTTATTATTCGAATGTTGTTTTTAAATTATGTCCAATGCCGTAGCATCTTCTGTGGGCAACTTCATTCTGTTAATTTTGTGTCACGATGCGCGCGCATCGTAAAATTTCACTCTTATCAATTTTTCATAACGCGCCTAAAGAAGTATAACTTCAAAAATGTATTAGATAAGATAAGCAAAAAGTGCAAAAATACATTATATATATAGTTATTAAGACAAAACTATTAGCTATTTTATTCTCATTCTGAGTTATAAAAAGCAGAATCTCCGAAATCATCTCACATTTATTTTGCAAGCTCTACTAATTACAGATTTACGGATTTACAGATTCTGAGAGTAAACGAACTAACTATTTTCATTAAACGATCCAAAAAGGACCTAAAAGGATCTTCCAATTAGTACTGGTTGTATATAAGTAATTTAGAAGTAAATATATCTTTGATACTTCCGCTACAGCTACCCAAAGTGAGACTTGGCCTCTTAAACAAGGAAGGCACATAGCGATAGTTCCACAAAATAACGAACGAGACAAATTAATAAGCAAATGTGCTAGTTAAAATAAATCCGTGGCGCTACAACCTCTTTAGTTCTGTGCCTCATATTTGTACCTGTTTCATGATAATTTAATAATAATAGGCAAGTATGTGATCAGCCTCCTGTGCCTGACACCCGCCGTCGACTTTTTGGGTCTAGCAAGCCGGTTTCCTCACGATGTTTTCCTTCGCCGTTCAAGCGATGTTAAATGCGCACAGAAAGTCCCTTGGTGCACAGCCGGGGATCGAACCTACATCAGGGCTGAGAGTCGCACGCTGATGCCACGAGGCCAACACTGCTCAAATGTGTGGCCCATATTAAAATTGCGGCAAAAGTATATTGTTATTAATTTAGGCCGTGAATGTAGTAAAGACGTTTTATGAGAGAGATATTGCATATACTAAAGTACCAAGAATACTAGGTCCCCAGAGGTTATTCGCTCGGTTGGCACGTAATAACATGACACACTCTGTGAACAGCTAACTCAATTGAATGGAATAAGGAGACCAAGAAATTGGTAATGACAAATTGGATATGGTTTTTGTGTAATTGTGTTGTCGACTCTGCGAAGTCATAAATACACTTTTACGCTGTAATTTTTCTTTATATGTTGTGTATATTCTCCAGGATTGTCCATATTCTCGAAAAATTATATGCGCTATTCGGCTGTTGCGTGTATAGTAAAAAGAAGGAATCCAAAAATCGATCAGACTAAGACTAATTTTTGAAGTGAAACTTCTTTATCGGGGTTGGAAAAAAATTTAGCGTAACATTTTTGCGTTACGCGTCACATTTTTCCGTTACGCGCCATGTTGCTTTTTGAAGTCAAACTTCTTTATCGGCGTTAAAATATGACATATAGTATGTTTTTGACTTTGAAGTTTGACAATGGATTACATTTTCGACTTGAAATTTGCTAATCGCAATTTGCAGCAATTAATTTGTAAATTGTATGCTAGGCAGTGTATCAAAATTTACTGTGTTTAAAGAAATAGTTTCTAATAAGGTCATAAAGAAGTTTCACTTCTTACGTGTGTACACCTAGTACACGCACACATTTTTTTTTATAGAACCGGGTGCAAACAGGCTGGAGGCTCACCTGATGTTAGGTGATACCACCGCCCATGGACACTCACATTGCCAGAAGGGTCGGGAGTGCTTTGCCGGCTTTCTCTTTTTTCTGAGTCGAATCGGTTTAACTAACTATGTTAATGCATCGTATGTGCCTTTGGAAGCTTAGTTCTAATAAAACTAAAAAAATAAAATTATGTTTATTATGAAACATAACATACAGGATTCAGATATTAATCCCTACTCATCGGCAAAGAAGACCTATAGAATGGAAATAATTACTAACTTTAGATAGTCTAGTTCGGGAAAATTGCAGCCTGCGTTTGTTCCACATATTAACAAGGTGCGTATGTTCTATTGTAGTAAACTTATCACTATTTTTGTATACATACATAATATTTTCATAAATATATATATACACATTATAGCTTGAAAAACTCGTTTAGTATTAATGGGTTCGATTTCCTGATTACTTCGTAACATGTCTTTAAATATTAAACTACTAGAAGCCATACTACCCGCGAAGGCTTCTATTAATACCTAATACAAGTTCAAGGAAACGCTTCACCATATATGATTATAATAGAACCTTTTTTTTATACACTACGCAGTTACCTAACAGACATAAAGATAAGATTTAGTAATATCATATAATGTTTTTGACATAGGGACGTTTTTGGAAGACGGTTGAAGCCCGGGCTAACCAAAAGCATTGTTCTAGTCAAACTTTGCAGTCCGGATTATTGTTTTTGACAGCCATATAAAATATAATAAGGCTGGTCCTGCTTCATAGGAAATTCAGAGTAGACAAAATCAACTGGTTGGTTATTTAGTTATATAGGATAATAACCACATTTTTTTAAAGAAATCAACTTTCACGTATCTAATTGAAACTAGCGACGCGCCCCGGCTTCGCACGGATGCAATACTGATACTAAATTCAAAGTGCTATAGAGTATAGGGAGAACCGCAGCCTCCGACGTGCTGCGTCCCGCAATTTTTAAATTTGTAATATCTTCGAAAATATTCATTTAAATCATATGCTGTAAAGGGCCATATAGATCTATATTAAATCAACAATGTATTTAAGGTGTTTAATTAGATAAGGATTAATGCTGTTTTGGTTAAAATCGCTTCGAAAATTAGCCATTATTTGTCGTAAAAAGTAAATGACAAAAAAATGTTATTGTGGCATATCCATAAGAGGTAGACATATACCATCGGAGTTTTCTGTAGACCTTTTCAATGTGTACAATACTTAGTACATTATTTTGAAAAATCTCATAGGGTTCGCAATGTAAGCGGAAAAAATGAAATTATTTACGATTTACGACATCACATTAGAAACCTCAAAAATAACAGTATTTCTCCATCCATATTTAATGAATGTTATTATACATATAAACCTTCCTCTTCAATCATTCTATCTATAAAAAAAAACGCATCAAAATCCATTGCGTAGTTTTAAAGATTTAAGCATACATAGGGACAGAGAAAGCGACTTTGTATACTATGTAGTGATAATGCGTTGTACAACTGACGCCGGTGTCTCCCTAATCAAGAACATTTTTAACGCTTGGGAGGAAGCACAAGATGCCATTGGAATCTTTTGCGACCTTTCGAAGGCGTTCGATTGCGTAAACCATGAGACTCTTCTGCTGAAACTTAATCACTACGGGATTAAGAACAAAGCTCTGGACTTACTAAGATCTTACTTGAAAAACAGACAGGTTAAAGTTCAGGTTAACGGCATAAACTCGTTAGGGTCTGAAATTACAATGGGCGTTCCTCAAGGTTCAATATTGGGTCCATTCCTCTTTTTAGTATACATAAATGATTTACCCCAATTAGTTCAGAATAAACCGAAGATGGTGTTATTTGCAGATGACACATCATTTATTTTTAAAGTAGATCGACGGTCACAAAATCGTGACGACGTGAATAACTCTATTCTTCGGGTCCAAAATTGGTTTACGGTAAACAATTTGGCACTGAATGATAAAAAAACTAAATGTATTAGATTTACGTTGCCAAATGTTGAAAGTAAGGAATGTGACATAATGTTGAATGAAGGAAAACTGGAATTTATTAATCAAACGGTTTTCCTAGGCATCACGCTAGACGAGAAGTTACAATGGGGACCTCATATCACATCTCTTGCGGGGCGGCTGAGCTCAGCCGTTTATACGGTTAGAAAGATAAGATATTTAACCAATGTAGAAACTGCGCGTTTGGTCTATTTTAGCTACTTTCACAGCATAATGTCTTACGGCATTTTACTGTGGGGTCGGGCTGCTGACATAGAATCCATTTTAATTTTGCAAAAGAGAGCGGTCAGAGCCATTTATAATCTACGTCGTTGCGAATCTCTCAGGGAACTATTTAAAAAGATTAATATTATGACAGTACCTTGCCAATTCATTTATGAAAATATTATGTATGTAAGAAAGAATCTACATCTTTTTAGTAAAATAAATGAAAGACATAATTTTAGTACTAGAAATAAAGATAAAATAGCTCAACCATCTTTCAGATTAGCCAAAGTTCAAAATTCATTTATGGGGTACTGTGTGAAATGTTACAATAAAATACCTTGTGACATTTTAAAACTAAATGAACGAAAATTGAAATGTTTTATTAAAAGTACACTTTGTAAACAAGCATATTACAAATTAGATGATTATATTCAAGATAAGAATGCTTGGAAACATGCTGGTCCTGCTCCATAGGACAATCCTATGATTGGCTCTATAGCCTGGACAAAATCAAATTGGTTGCTGATTTTTTGCTTTAACATATTTTTGTTATTATTATTATTTTTTTTAAATTTATATAATGCTACAAATGTAATTATTTTTTTTTGTATCTCACACACTGTTTTGTTGTGTTTTTTTAATATTTTTATTACTCTTTAATGTTAATATTCTAAGGTTTCGATATTTGTAAATATGTGAGGAACATGTATACTAACTTTTTTAGTATAGTAGTTTATTCTAAGAGTACATTGTCTTCACATATAATTATTTAACAAATGTAACAAAATATTGTAAACCTATTTTAAAAGAGTAAGTGTGGAGTTTCTTGCCCATTCTTCTCCACACGAAACTACCTTTTGGAAGGGGCAACTAGAATCATCTTTATATTTTTTTTTTTTTTTGACGTTCAAAAGTGCCATTTTAGATGGTCTAATTGAAATAAACGATTTGACTTTGACTTTGAATGTAAAATCTATAGTTGCAGTATTTGTATATATGTGAGCAACATAGCTCTACATGATAATATAGTTATCTGCTGCATTGTGTTTTATAACACCATGCGCCTATTTTAGTATTGTAGTTCTTTTTGTGCTCCCTCATAAGTAATCACCCTCTGCCCATGGCCATCCCCGACTTCGGTAAGACAAATGCCTAGCGCGTCTAGTATTTCGTAAGGTGGCGCTCCTTACTTTTATGCAAGAATTTTACAGCTTTGCTTACAGGTAATATATATTTAACGTTCATTGTATGTTATTTTATATACACGAAACAAATTACATTATAGCCTATCCCAGTTTCACACGTTTAAACATTTAATAAGTAATTATAAGTATTTTAATCGCACACTTTGGCAAAGTTAAAACAAAATTCAATTACCTATAATTTTCAAGTCACATGTGTGTATTGTTGCTTCTGCATTAAAATCTCTCTAATAATAAATATGCACTTGACTAGTACTCGTTGTACATATTTAACACGAACATGAAACAGAGTAATACAAGTTAGTTTACGACAGAAGTGGTCTGGATGAGAAATTACTTTCTCAGAGAAAATGTTCAAGAGCACTTATTAAGGGTTCACTGTAAAAGATGCTTTCAAGAATCTCGATTAAATTGAAAATATAAAAATAAATTGTGATTGACATACGAATAATTTTAGATAGATAATTTATTAACGATCAGCCCCGAGAAGGGATTGTTAGGATTATATGCCTTGTTCATAAAAAATGCCGCAATAAGATGCAGAATGCGGATACCTCGAGAACGATCAAAAAAAATCTGAGTTTTGAAAACGCGCAATTTAACAAAGTTATTATAAAATTGGATTAAAATGTTTGAACCTTTTTGTAGGTAAATATTATCTGGCTATATTTTTTGTGTATTTGGAGTTTACTCCTTAAGAAACGATCTGAGTTATAAGGCCCGGTACGGAAATTTTATGAGGAGTAAAATCAAGTGTAACACGAAAAGTTGAGGCGTTATGTAGAAAGAGACAAACATATAGAGTTTTCTCCTTAAGAAACGATTTGAGTTATAAGGCCCGGTACGGAAATTTTATGAGGAGTAAAATCAAGTGTTACACGAAAAGTTGAGGCGTTATGTGTAGCACGAAAAGTTGAGGCGTTATGTAGAAAGAGACAAATGGATTTAACGTGTAAAAGAATGAGATGGATTACACAGACTTTTCTATTTTGAATTTACGTTTTGACAGCAATGTTACAACATTGTCAGTGTTGACAGGTGTAAAAAATAAAAGTAGATTGTCTAGCGTGCCATAGAGTTTTGTCAATAGTAATGGTCAGTGAAATTAAAACTAAAAAGATTGTTCATTCTTATTCTTCTCTTACTATAAAGGTAACTTTGGTCACAGAAAGAAAATCCTATTTGGGCATAGATGATGTAGGTTTACGTTGACGTTTTATTACTACTACAAACATTTATATTATAAAAACATATATTCTTACCACCTTTAGTATGAAAATATGGTCGACAGCCACAGAACATTATCGCCATTTTATCGTTTGTAAGGAGTAAACTCCAATCGTGCGTCGTAGCTGACACACACAGCTTTTTTTTTGTTATTATACATATATAATTTTTGCTATCTGCACGAAATAAATAATATTTAAAAGTCCGGTAAATACCAATTGCTTTACTGCCGACAGCATACAACGTGTTAGATGAGCTAAGCAGACTGGCAACATACGCGGAACATATCATGAGCAATTATCAAAGGGTTTCGTTGCAATCGTAACATTGTAGATCTTCCTCTTGAAGCCTCTGATGGAGAAAGGGAAATATTCTCAGAACATCCATTCTTTATTCGACTTTAGTATAAACAGTATCGATAAAGACACACTGTACTTCAATAGCTTTGGTAACTTTGGTACCACAGAAACTGTATACGATTATATATTGTTTTTATGGAACTGGGGGCAAACGGCCAGGCTCATCTGATGTTAAGTAATATTGCCGCCATGGACACACATTGCCAAAAGGCTCGCGAGTGGGTTGCCGGCCTTTTAGGTTTAAGAATAACTTTATTTCTCATAAGAATTGCATACATAATTCACATACTGAGAAACAATATTAAAAACTAAGATTAAAAATTAGAAATTAGAGCGCACAGATGTAGGTACATATATAAAATTACAAAACAAAACAGCAACAAAAATGTGGGTAGACATAATAAACTTGATTAGTCAACCAAGCAAAACACAGATGTTCGAATTTGATTTTTTACTAGATGTGGCATTGATGGCATAGTCTGACATAGCAAGTTTATATTGATTATTTTATAATTTTTCATAACACTATTTTATTTTTAGTTTATTGTTTTTGTCAATATATATACATATTATATTTTTAATCACTTATTTGTATGTATTAATTGTGTGTATGTGTGTAAAGAATTGGTACGCTCTTTTCTTGAATTACGCTAAGTTGAATTGGTTCGGAAATACTTCAGTGGGCAGCTGGTTCCACATAGTGGTGGTACCCGGCAAAAACTGCCTTGGAAAAAGTGTTTTGCATTTTCACTGTAAGTTGAATGGGAATCAATTAATAATTACTACGTAAAACATTTAAGTTGTTGTTGTACTGGCATGGTATGTCATAGGAACTTGTTATATGCCATTTTGTTTAGTACGCATACACGGGTTCACGAAATACTGAACTAAATTAAAAAAAGGGTGCATGTACTTATGTACGCGCGTAAGAAGTTATACTTCTTTGGCATTATTAAAAATAGTTTTTGCTTGCATGCAAATAGTTAATTACAATTAAATAATTAAAGACTGGAAAAGGAGTCATTATAGTCAATAAAGTTCAGTTTACATTTGAAAAATTAAATAAATAAATATTTATTATTATTCTCTTACATTAAGTGAAACATAAATTCTATTATTATTCGAATGTTGTTTTTAAATTATGTCCAATGCCGTAGCATCTTCCGTGGGCAACTTCATTCTGTTAATTTTGTGTAACGGTGCGCGCGCATCGTTCAATTTCGCTTATCAATTTTCCATAACGCGCCTAAAGAAGTATAACTTCAAAAAACATAGTCATAAACACGTAAATCAAGTTAACCTAAATTCAAAGAAATATAGTCCTCGAAAAGTCTTTGACACAAAATTGCCAATTTGAGAGACCTTGTTCCAAGACTTTTAATTATTTATTCGCATTTCAGCGGTTATATTCTCTCGCGCGTAGTCATGGTTTTCAAGTTAAAATTAAACCCTTTTAGTAAAGTCTATAAAGCGCCTTTCTTGTTTGTATGTCTACACTTCTAATGAATGGACATCGATAAATGAGTTATAGCCAAATGTTTTGATGAAAGTCATAAAAAAACGTGTGTGCACGCGTTAGAAGTTATACTTCTTTGGCGTAACAAGATATTTTTTTTTTTCATAAATGTTAACTTTCGACACTAACAATAGAAAAATTTACTCTCATCATTTTTCCCTAACGCGCCAAAGTCAAAATCATTTATTCATATAGGTAACATAATGTACACTTATGAACGTCAAAAAAGAAATATACATTAATTGCTTCTAATTTTACATTTACTGCCAGTTCTCAAATCAAGAGCGTAGAACCGAAGAGAAGAACTGGCAATAAACTGAACCACTCATTTTTTTAAAAAAACTAAAATGTTGACTATAACTAACTTCAGCGAGTCAGTTTTAGTGACGGTGAGCATGTGCATCGTAAAAATTTACTCTCATCATTTTTCCCTAACGCGCCAAAAGAATAACTGCAAAAATATTTAACTATCGTGAAAATGGTATATAAGAACTACATATAAATTTACAATTAGCTATCAAATTTATAATGTCATAAATGTATGATTTATCGATTATTAATTTTACATAATAGCTGTAATCCAGCCATGTCGCAATATCCAGTTTGCACTACGGAAAGCTCGCTAACGAAGTTGGTTTTGCAACAGGGTTGTGTAACTTCATTTGAACGGGGTAAATCCGGAGTATTTTGAAAGCTTCTGTGTTAACACAAAGAGCTTCATAATTGCTTATCTTGATTTTTCATAAGTAGATAGTACCACCCTAGGTATCGGTTTAAGCCTGTCAATGTTCACTGCTAGACAAAGGCGTTCCCTCCACCCTCACCAGGTGGGTGTGGGTGATTCGCCAACGGTCCTCAGTATCCATTCCAGGAATTTTTTACCCGATCTAGGCTATAGGTTCTTCGAGCAATGTGCTTCGGCCCTTTTCATTTGACACGCTCTTTCGACTATGTTAGTGACTTTGGTTCTTCTCTTCTTATTTCTGATTCGCGTCGAGAAGCACCGAGCATAGCCATCTCGATAGTTTGTTGAGCGTATCTTAGGTACCTACCTGTATATGACTAAGATTGATTGACTGCGAATTCATTCTTTATGACTTCATTAAAGTAGTATCCGTGTCATTCTAGTGTCAGGATTTGTTGACGTTTCGCGTGCTTTGGTGTGTCAACCCGTACCATCCTGTTAAGCACGCGATGTAATGGCGATTAAAATTTTAAATTCAGTGCATGATTATGACATTCTAGAAATGTTGAACATTTTAACGCTTTGTATTTTCAATTTTTGAAGAGAAACTTCTTTAGTGAATTACCTAATACCTTATTGAAATTCTATTTTTAAAATTAAAATTTCGTAAAGAGAATTTATGAAATACAATTAGTATTTTATATTTTGTGCAAAAATAATTTATTGAAATATCAATTTTCAATTGTAAATTAAAATGCCACGTGTTTTTATTATTGAAGAAATAAATTGAAAGATATTAAATTTATTATTTGTATTAATTTTCAACACTTTTAATATTTTAATGACACTTAAATTTTTATCTTTTTAAAGTATCATTAGCACGTATCCAGTGTGTAAGCAGTGTGAATATAGATATACAAATACATGGAGTGATCATATACTGGTACATGATCATCTATTGAGGCTTTTACCATAGTAATAGTTAATTTACAAAGAAGTTTCACTTCTGACATGTGTACTTTGTACGCACGCACTTTTTTTTAATATTTGATTACCTAAATTATACGTTGCATACATACAAACTGACCGTTTCAAATAGGCAAGTAGATGATCGGCCTTCTGTGCCTGACACTGTCGATTTTTGGTCTAAAGCATGCCAGTTTCCTCACGCGTAAATAGACAGAAAGTCCATTGGCACACAGCCGGGATCGAACCTAGGACCCCAAGAGTTGCACTTTACAACCACTATGTTGGCTGCTCATAGTTTGCATGATAAATAATCAGGATCTCAAATAAATAATAGGCAATGGGCGCTCTTGTTGCAAAGAAGATATTGTTCCAACGAATATTAGGAGCCATTTTACAATACTTCTAGTCTATGTAAATGTTTAATCAATCAGTTTTGCATCGCCCAGCCGAGACATACAACTTGTTTAAGCTATCGCGGAATATGGTTATTAAGAAGATCCATAGCGCTAAATAACCTGCATCATGAGCACACGCATACACATTACACAGCCTCACGTACATGCCCTCACTTTCACACCATCACACAACACAGCCGAATAAGGTATTAGTTAAATTATAGATTAAGTTAGTTTATAGATTTTTCCTTTTGTAAATGGTAGAACCTTTTTGAAAATATTATGTATTTCATCTTTGGCTATATCTTTAGTATAATTGTTTTTTTTAGTAATAATAATGAAGATTGTTTGATCGTGCACATATCGGGCCGATTCAATTTTCATGTTTAGTTAAGTAATTATTGTACTGGTAATTAATTAAAGTAATTTAAATACATTTGGTTTTTTGGGATTCACCGCTGGCCGTCACTTAATAAGCGGATTAAGAAATAAATAAACAAATAAACAACATCAACGGTCTCACATCTACATGGATTAACTTTGGAAACTGCGAAAGTTTTGTACAATTTTGTAAAGTTTAAAAATAAATTCACAATGGCGTGTTTGAAACATGAACTAGACATAACTTTTCTGTACATTTGTAACAAAACATATATATATAAATCAGTGGCGCTACAACCTTTTTAGGTCTGGGAGTCAGATTTATGTATCTGTTTCATGATTTTTTTTTTTATAGAACGGCGGGCAAACGGGCAGGAGGTTCATCTGATGTTAAGTGATACCGCCGCCCATGGACACTCTCAATGCCAGAGGGCTCGCGAGTGCGTTGCCGGCCTTTTAAGAATTGGTACGCTCTTTTCTTGAAGGACCCTAAGTCGAATTGGTTCGGAAATACTTCAGTGGGCAGCTGATTCCACATAGTGGTGGTGCGCGGCAAAAACTGCCTTGAAAAACGCTCAGTTGTGGAACGGCGGACGTCGAGGTGATACGGGTGGAGTTTCGTATTCTGTCTCGACGTCCGATGATGAAACTCAGCTGCAGGTATTAATCCGAACAACTCCTCTGAACACTCTCCATGGTAAATGCGGTAGAAGATGCAGAGTGACCCCACATCTCTACGCAACGCCAAAGGATCATGCCGCTCGGAGAGGGATTGGTCGTCGACGATTCGAACCGCTCTGCGTTGTATACGGTCAAGTGGAAGGAGCTGGTACTGGGGAGCCCCCGCCCAGAGGTGAGAGCAGTACTCCATGTGGGGCCGAATTTGCGCTTTATATAGTTGCATGCGGTGGCCCGGAGTGAAGTACCGCCTCGCCTTGCTGAGCACACCAAGCTTTTTGGAGGCTAATTTAGCCTTTCCCTCCAAGTGACCGCGAAACTGAACGTCGTTCGATATGTCAACGCCAAGTATTCCAATGCTGGCTGTGGCTTTAAGAAGAGTGTTTTCGAAAAGAGGAGTAGCGACAAAGGGTGTTTTTTTAGCGGAAAACGCGCAAACTTGTGTCTTCTTGGGGTTAAATTGGACTAGGTTTTGTCTGCCCCAGTCTGAGACTCCACGTAGTAGAGTTTCGACTTCAGACACAAGTTTGTTCCGGTACTCATCAACAACTGCCCGAGAAGTACCTGCCCGGCCAGTGTAAAAAGTATCCCCAGTGCTGTCATGTTGCTATCAATGTTGCTAAGTTGCAACATATCATAGATATGCAAAAGAAATAGGGTCGGGGATAGAACACAGCCTTGTGGGACCCCAGCGTTCACAGGTTTAAGGTCGGAACATGCTCCGTCGATGACGACCTTGATGCTCCGATCGGCCAGAAAGCTGGAGATCCAATCGCATAATTTCTCGGGAAGCCCATAGGCTGGAAGCTTCAAGAGCAGTGCTCTGTGCCACACCCGATCGAAGGCTTTCGCTATGTCCAAACTCACCGCCAGCGCCTCCCCTTGGACTCAATTGCCTCTGCCCACCTATGGGTAAGGTATACAAGGAGGTCACCAGCTGAGCGACCACGACGAAAGCCGTACTGAGAATCGCTAATCAACTGGTGGCCCTCTAGATACCACAAGAGCTGGCAATTAATAATGGTTTCCATTATTTTGGAGAACAAGGAGGTTATAGCTATTGGGCGATAGTTGGACGGATCAGAGCGATCGCCTTTTTTAGGGATCGGATGTATCGAAGCGGTCTTCCAGCACTTCGGGACAGTGCCGAGCAAGTACAAGTACCGGAAAAGGCGCGTTAAGACCGGAGCCAACTCAGGAGCACAAGTACGCAGCACAATTGGGGGTATACCATCCGGCCCGCTCGACTTATGAATGTCCAAGGAAGATAGTGCTTTGCGGACAGCACGTTGCCGGAATGTGATTTCCGGCATCGAAGAATCACACCGCGAAATGGTCGGTGGTGATCTTCCCTGGTCATCCAAAGTCGAGTTGGACGCGAAGAGACAGCCCAAAAGGTCGGCCTTCTCCTTCGCAGTGTGGGCCAGAGAGTCATCCTCCCTGTGCAGTGGCGGAATGGCGGGCTGACAAAAATTCCCTTGGACAGCTTTGGCGAGAGACCAGAAGGCTCGAGTCCCTGAAGGGAGCTGGGCCAATCCCTCGCCAAATCTGGCAATGTGCTCTGACTTTGCTTTAGTGATTTCCCGTTTGAAGAACCTGGAGGCTGAGTTATATGCTGTTTTAAGTTCGCTGGTATTGGCATCACGAGATTTCGCCGCTTCCGCCCATGCCTTAAAGCATTCTCGCTTTCGACGCGAGGCCGCCTTGCAAGAACGTTTAAACCAGGGCTGAGACTTGCCACCGATCGGCACCGCAGAAAATAGAATAAAGAGTTCCATGCCCTGCAGAACCACTTCGGCGACAGAGGCGGCGACGGAATCTGGAGCTTCCGGCGAAAAGCACATAGGCCCCCAAGGGTAGGACGCAAAGAAAGACCGCATCCCGTCCCAATCTGCTGACTTATAGTGCCAAATACGGCGACAACCCATAAAGCGGGGCCGTGAAAGGCGCGTAGATGGCACAGTACTCCGGACCACACAATGATCCGATGAACCCAATGGCGGGTCAACAGAGACTTGATAGTTCTCCGGATGTGAAGTCAGCAGAAGGTCCAACAAAGAGGGCTTATGACCATCCACATCTGGTATTCGCGTAATCGCAGGGACCATTTGTGTCAGGTCGTAGGCTAAAGCTAAGTCGTGAAAGGATCTTCCCGCGTGATCGGTGGTTTCAGAGCCGAGCCAATCAGCATGGTGGGCGTTAAAATCGCCAAGTATCACGATTTCAGCGGTAGGAACCCTTTCGAGCAGGGAATCTGTAGCCATTTGGATTTCCGCTATGGGACCTATACAGGCATGCGTAGAATCGCGGATGGTCATCGCAGTCTACGCGCAGCCAGAGGTTAGATAGGTCCCTTCCTTCAAGCGTCCCGAGGCGACGAGAACAGATATCCTCTCTGATGTACACGCAAACTCCCGCCCGCGGCACAAATGAATGTTCCAATTTGTACCCCGGGTAGGAGAGGTAGGAAGTATCAGCCGGGGAGAAAATGTGAGTCTCGGTAAGAAAGAGCAAGGCCGGCTTCGCAGTCTCTAAATGGTAGTGGACTGCGTTGATATTGGAATTGAGCCCCCTAACGTTTGTGAAGTCCACGGCGAGCGTGGACGGGGGTGCCTTTGTTGAATTGCTCCGTTTGCCCGGAGAACGATAACTGTTTTAATAAAACACTATTTTGACCGGATTGAAGTTATGTATTATTATAAATTTACAACTATTTAACATAATTTTAAATTTATCCGACGTTTCGCGTGCTTTACAGCGTGCGTGGTCACCGTGACCGGTCAAAATAGTGTTTTATTAAATGAATAAAAGTTATGTTAATCAAAGACAATACTAGATAACTGTTTTTGTAGAGCGCAGAATTGCCCCCCCCAGAATACGAAGGGCAGCCTGTGCGTCCACCACCGGGTGCTGAGTGTCCCGGTGTTGGACGCCCAGAGGGGTATTCTCCACCGCGAGCGCGTGTGGTACCCCCTGGGGTAGATTCTGTTTGTTCTGCACCTTCATATTTCCGGTGATGGGCTCCGGAGTCTCCCTTACCGTACGAATCGCGAGTACAATAAGGCGAACCTATTGCATCACTTCACGCCGGTTTTCTGAGAGACAGTGGTACTGCCCCGGTCGTGCCTGCCCATTTGGCTGAAGCCCGAAGGCAACAGCATGGCACTCCCACTAGGAAGGGGTTGACTGATTGCGCTGATGAAATAACCTCATCATTTGTCAATCTAATAGACAAGTAGATGATCAGCCTGCTGTGCCTGACACATGGCGACTTTTTCTAATGCAAGCCGGTTTCCTCCCGATGTTTTTCTTCGTTCGAGCGAATGTTAAAAGCGCACATAGAAAGACCAGTGGTGCACAGCCGGGGATCGAACCAACGACCTCAGGGATGAGAGTCGCACGCTGAAGCCACTAGGCCAACACTGCTGCGTAATTAAAAATAGAGTGACTTACCCCAGCTTCATTTTATTACAGGAATAATAATTTTATGTGTAATACATACCTGTTTCCACTCCACCTTATCAATGGTTTCGGCACCTGGAGCCGCGCCCTCAGCCACTGGTGGTCGCAGCAATGACGCGTACTGAAACCAATAATTAAAAAACTTACAACTTAAGCTTCAACAGGTTAATTGTTTTTACATTTAATTTTTTTTACTCAAATTAGATTTTCGTTTTATTAACCTAGCTTTTTTTGAAGTTATACTTCTTAAGCCCCTTATGAAAAATTTATGAGAGTGAAATTTTACGATGCGCGCGCACCGTGACACAAAATTAACAGAATGAAGTTGCCCACGGAAGATGTTACGGCATTGGACATAATTTAAAAACAATATTCGAATAATAATAGAATTTATGTTACACTTAATGTAAGAGAATAATAATAAATATTTATTTATTTAATTTTTCAAATGTAAACTGAACTTTATAGACTATAATGACTCCTTTTCCAGTCTTTGATTATTTAATTGTAATTAATTATTTGCATGCAATCAAAAACTATGTTTAATGCCAAAGAAGTATAACTTCTTACGCGCGTACGTAAGTACACGCAGCCTTTTTTTTAATTTAAGGTCGCCTTATAACATCACGGTCTGTGACGACCATATAAATACCAAGTACATACTAAATACCTCAAACAATTACAGTCACAACACATTTCTAGCATAAATATGCATTATTATTCAGTGTTATAGTTATTAGAAAAATAATAATAATCGAAAGAAAATTGAAAAATAATTAACTTATGAGTTTTATTTTACGAGTTGATACTGAATTAAAATTAAAATTATTATCATATATATCCGAAACAACACCGGCTAAGTCTAGACCTATTGGTGTCATACTACACGCGGCCAATGAGCTTTTGAATTGGTATATTGAACTTTGAACTTTCGCGTACTGTAATATTCTTTGTATTAAAATACATGTAAAAGGTCACCTACCTACGACCTAAATGAAATCCTCTTAAAAATGTTTACAGTTTAACTAACACAGTCCTTTGACACTAAATAAATAATTGTTCAGGTGTACGGGATTGCCTATAAAGAAAAATTTGTGGAACAGTCAATAGAATGTCAGCTCCAAATTACGGTAATTATTTAATTCTAAATAGACAGTGAAATAATAGTAAAAAAACTGTTTCTTTTTTTAACATTAAATGTTTCAGAATCTTAAATAAAAATAAAATAAATAAATCAGTGGCGCTACAACATATTAGGTCTGGTCCTCAGATTTCTGTATCTGTTTTATGATATTTTTTTTAATCTAATAGACAGGTGATCAGCCTCCTGTACCTGACACACGCCGTCAACTGTTTGGGTCTAAGGCAATCCTGTTTCCTCACGATGTTTTCCTTCACCGTTCGAGCGAATGTTAAATGAGCACATAGAAAGAAAGTTCGTTGGTGCACATCCGAGGATCGAATCCACCTCACTGAAGCCACTAGGCTCTGTTTCGGAATCTTACTCTTTAGAATATTTTACTTTTAAAGTTCAGTAGTACTTCATTTACTTTCACAAATTAACAAGTCCCGCACGTCCGTACTATCTGAATATGAGAGACATGGAACTGAGATTGTACTGGTATTTCTACGATAAGATTTTGATCTCTAACATTTTTTTTTTTAGAAAAATCGTGTAGTGCCTGACCTAATAATTGAAGTTGAAATCCTTTTTCTTCACGTGCCAATGGCTATTTGGCCACCGCTTTTAACGATGTAGTGCATGATTAATCAAATTAAAATCTAATCTAGTAATTTGTATCTATCTTAAAAATCATTCCAGCTGTCATTATTATATCACACGTGAATATATATATATAATTCAACCGGCCGTGGTCAAAGCCACCTTGCTGGGAGCTGGCTTACATAAGTCGATGGGAAGATTGGCAGAAAAATGCTGAAGATTGAGATGAGCCGGTTGGAGGAGGCCTTTACTGTCAAGAGATCCTTGAGATAATATTAGCCAGTTTTATATCAATGATCAATATAGTCCATAAATGAATGTGTATGTTACCTTTTTTACCAGTATTATTTATATATATATTTATTTATTTATTTACAGCCCATGCCCCTACAATTAGGTTATTTACAAAATTGACAGTAAATGCTATCCTCTTATCCCCTCCAAGTATACTCTGAAATCACAGCATACTACCCCCATAAGCTTCCCAAATGGATCGCTTTCCGGCGAACACTCGAGAAACCCATTAAGCAGCGAGAGTAAACGAGGAATGGGCGCTTGTTGTCGCTGGACAGTGCGAGCCGAACGCACAGCGAAAAGGTTCTGTTTCCGGCAGCGGTAATAGTTGTCCGGAACGTATAGCCTCAAGATTTCTCCCAGCAAGTATGCGCTTTCCGTTTCATTCTTGATTACACTCAAACCAAACCTGACCACCGAAAAATCCCTACGAAGCTCTAATGAATTATACCCTAACACCCCCATCAAGAACTTAGTAGGGTAGAGGTAAGGAAAAAAAATTGTATCTTCTTTTATACAGATTTCTCAGGAACTTCTTTTGCACTCGTTCAATCATATCCCCATAATACCTTTCATAGGGGGACCATATGACGCAGCTGGTTTCCAGAATTGGCCTTACTAATGATGAATATAGCACCCTAGTGGCAGTGTCCGTCAGACCAACCGAATTTTGCAGGACAAACCCTAAAAGCAATAACAACTAATATATGGGGATCGCCCATCCGATTACAGGAAGGGCATTCTGTTATATCTTGGATTCTTTTGCTAATTAATTTAATTTCTTTTTTTATTAATTATCTCGTAATAATAATTCAGGAAACCGGCATGCCTAGACCGAAAAAGTCGACGTGTCAGGCACAGAAGGCTGCGAACCTACTGCCTATTAGATTTTAAAAAAATATGTTTATTATGGAACATAACTTATTCCACGTCATTAAATTTCAATTTGTAGGCATCCCTACTCATCGGCAAGGAAGACAGAGGGTGTAGGCCGAGAGAAAAAGCCGGCGTAAAAAACTCTCGGTACTCTTTTAAAATAGCAAATCATCAAACAACACTTATTTTAAAACAAATATCGCAAATTAATTAGAAGTATCCTGTCTAGCACTAGTCCCAGGCCCTTTTATCAACTAGATAATCGTTGATTGACAAATGATCATGAAACAGACCTAAAAAGGTTGTAGCGCCATTCCTTTTTTAACTTATTAATTATAAGTATTATGTCTGCGCACCTATTATCGAACATTAGTTCTAATGTGTAAAACATGTTACTTTTCTTCCTTTATGTGTGGCTTTAATAAATTAGGCTTAATTATAATTAATATTTAACAGCTCATTACAAGTGCTTTACAATAGCAGAGACAGTCACGTTCTTATATGTATTGATGAAACACGCAAGCAGTAAACGGAGCAAATTGGTTGTCCGTTTGAGTGACAATAAAACGCGATCTGAATTATTTGGTGAACTTTAATTCGGAAATACTTTATTTCGTTTAGTAATAAAATATGTAGCAAATAAACATGAGCAGTGTTGGCCAAGTGGTTTCAGCGTGCGACTCTCATACCTGAGGTCGTAGGTTCGATCCCCGGCTGTGCACCAATGGACTTTCTTTCTATGTGCGCATTTAAAATTTGCTCGAACGGTGAAGGAAAACATCGTGAGGAAACTGACACGCCTTAGACCCAAAAAGTCGATGGCGTGTGTCAGGCACTGGAGGCTGATCACCTACTTGCCTAGATTTAATAATGATAATGAAACAGATTCAGAAATCTGAGGCCAAGACCTAAAGAGGCTGTAGCGCCACTGATTTATTTTTAATAAAATATTTATTACCCTGGCATATGGTAAACTCAATAATAATAGTATTGTCTTTGATTAACATAACCTTTACACATTTAAAGAAAAAACTTTTTAACCGGATTAAAGTTATGTATTATATGTCACCGTGACCACGCACTCTGTAAAGCACGCGAAACGTCGGATAAATTTAAAATTATGTTAAATAATTGTAAATTAATAATAATACATAACTTTAATCCGGTTAAAAAGTTTTTTCTTTCAATAATAATAAGAAATGTTTAATAATAATATTTGAATAATAACAACTGATGGACTGAAATATGAATTAGCACGTATTTAATTAAGTTATATATAATCCTATAATAAAACACCACTTTCAGTGAAACTTTCTAGTCCTCATATAAATTAAATTAATCTAATAATAAAATCTCAGTGCTTCAGCGGAAATACTCGGGCAGCAAAGGCAAAGTTTTAATCACTTTTATTGAAAACTATTAAATAATTAATGGCACGTCTTTTCGTTATATTTTAAATATTCAAGAGTGTCATCATAAATAATTATAAAGTATGTGCTCAGGGTTTTTTGCATCCTTAGTAAAAATTCATGTATATTATACATTCTATTCTTTCTTTTGTTACAGTAAAAAGCAAAAAGTGTTTATTTTGGTAATTGTTTGTGAATAGCGTGTGCAGTGTTGGCTTAGGGGCTACAGCGTGCAACTGTCTTCCATGAGGTGGATTCGATACCGGGATGTGCACCAATTGACTTTCTATGTGCGTATTTAACATTCGCTCGAACGGTGAAGGAAAACATCGTGAGGAAACCGGCTTGCCTTAGACCCAAAAAATCGACACCGTGTGTCAGGCACAGGAGGCTGATCACTTACTTGACTATTAGATTGACAAATGATCATGAAACAGATAAATAAATCTGAGGCCCAGACCTAAAAAGGTTGTAGCGCCAGTAATATATTTATTTTTTATGTGAATTTCGTCTCTCCAATGACCTTTTACTGTATTACCAAAAATGCAATACAAAGATTCGATGCGATTCTTTTTTAATTAAAATACATACTTAAGCTTACGTTTCCTAGAAAAGTAGTGCCGTTAACTAACGGCCGTCATTTTACTGTTGTTAATAACAGCCGTCTTTACTTTTTAACATAATGCAAAAAAACAATCATTTTCGCTCGTCCAAGTCACGTTTCCACTCATTGTATTAATTAAATATGGGCACCGCTACACGCGAAAAACGTTGAACTAATGTTTATCACCGCTATGACGGCCGTCATGCAAATGACAGCACCGCTATTTGGCGTTACGGTGACACTCAAAGTTCTCTAGAAAACCGATGTTATTAAAAAAATATGTTATTTATAGACAACGTATGGGTGACGTCACCCAACGTTACATTACGGTCGTTAAGATATATATATATATAAAGATATTATGTAACACGCAAATTTAAGTCATATTGTCAATAAGTTACCCAAACGAGAAGTTCTTCTGAAGTCATCTTAAATTATATAGTTTATCTGATCCGCGATAACTTAGTTTTAAATTTTTCGTTCAAGTTACATTTGTTAGAAAGCTCCATCTTACAAGTCGGAACTTTGCTTCAAAACTTCGAATCCCGAGTTTACTTTGAAATTCAAGTTGTATTCGCCTCGTGGATTGATCCTAAATTTACCTTTTTCGTCTAATAATAATAGCATATATTGCTGTAAAATACCTTGTCCAAATAGCTTGTCCTTGGACATAGGCCTCCTCTAATAGCGTCTACTCCTCTTGGTGTCTAGATTTACGTAGCCATCTAATAATAATAATACTTTGCCATCAAATAATAATAATAATATAACTAAAAGAAATTTAAACATTTTTCCTGTGGTACCTAGAACCAGAAAAGCACAAACATAATTCTTATAATATATTAATAATTATAATTAATTAATTTAATTATCTAATACGTATGAATCGGTAATAGACAATTTAATTTTTTTTTAATTTAAGACAATGTCGGTAATAATAATATCGCTTTATATAATACAGGAGATAAAAATAATCTAAAAGGCATTTCCAGAGATGTAAAAAATTTTAACGTGAAAACCTTTAGAGACACTGGACTACTTGATACGTGGTATCTTCCACTTTAAAACAAACCGACTGTCAGGAAAATATTTGACGAATTAATCAGTGACCCCAGACCTGGTGCTTTCCTCGCTGAACGAATAGTCGCAATAAATAGAGGAGATGCTATCCGCATTAATGGTACCACAGGGACCGACCTTTTTAAATTAATTTTAGCTTTCTATTTATCCATATTTAATTATTATTACTATGTATGTTAAGAATATTGTTAATACTTTGTTGTATATTTGTGTGTTGGTAATAAATATCATTAACGCATAAAAAAACATAATATAACTGTTACTCTTACTTTAAGTAATAATGTTTTATTTTTATTAATATTTTTTTTATTATGTACAATGTGTCTTATATGACCATAAACAAATTTAAGCTATTCTTTTTCTAAGGTCAGGCTAACATCTTAAATGTGTTCCATATTTAAATGGGGCTTAGACAAGAACGAAGCGTGACAATTGTATGGAATCACGTGACTACTTGTCTATGCTCAACATTTAAATTTGGAACGCACATCTTAGATCACAATCGAATATGGAACGCTTTTTAATGACATGAATTATAATTTAAAAAGCCCCTATCGTTTTTAAGGATATGTTCAATAAAGATTTTTTTAATAGTTTCTTTGAGGAGCTCGGTCTGAAAAGTTTTTGGTACTTTTTGACAATCTATCATAATATAAGTTAAGCGGAACCTAAAACTTAGTATAATATAAAAAACGTTGTGTATATTATTGAATTTATATTTAATTATGAGCTATGTATCGTTTATAGTACAATTATATGTGAATTAGCTGTTTTATTTGTCAAACAACACTCTTGTTTTGCAATTCCTTAAAAATATCGCTCAGAGTTGTCGATTTATTTAATTGCAATCATTTAGCTTTTGAATCTATCTTTATTTAACTGATAACGACTGAGTACGGTTAACATTAGTATGTAAAGAGTAAGATCACGCTCGCATATTTATTTAATCTAGACATTGAGTAGCGTGACCCTTACATTGTAATTTATAAAGTTTAATAATTAATTAATAAAGCTTAATAATTAATTAATAAAGCTTAATAAGCTATTTACTAGTATTACAGAAAATTAAGTCAACCTAATATTATTTCTTAGGCAAACTCATTGTATAAGCTAGATTCGTACACCGTCAGTAAAAATATCCACAGAAGTAGATTTATTTAGTAGCACTCGCGTGGGTAACTAAAAGAATAACTTTTTTCATATAGGTAACCAAGTACACTTATGAATGTCAACAGAGATGTTAAATTAAATTAAATTTACATTTACTACCAGTTCGCAAGTCAAGGGCGTAGAGCGGGCACGAAACTCTCCGACACTCTTTTTAATCGCAAAGTTTTGTTTGAACTGGAGAATATCAATCCCAAGGATTAGTATCATTTAAATAATCATCAAATTTATAAAAATATTTATAGATTAATTGAAGTTTTGAATTGATTTAGTGATAGTTCTCTAACTTCGCTTGGGAGTTTGTTGTAAAAACGAATACAATTTCCATATAAGTAGTTTATCATTTAGAGCCTGGTTGGTCGTATGCTTAGATTAGTTCTGTTTCGAGTATTATACAGGTGAAAGTCACCATTTGTTTTAAATCGTACAAATTACCTTATCACGTTCAAGGCTCTTCACCATATCCAGATCTGTGGTATCAGAGATTCCTCCGTGGACTACGAACACACGATTGTTGATAATGGTTCCCAGAGGCAGCCAGCGGTACACGTTCTCAATTAGTTTGAGGAGACGCTCAGCGTTGTGCTGTAAACAAGCGAAATTGCATTATTGATTAAATACATTTGTAGCTAAAATGTTAGCGTTTGATATGTATTATACAATATATACCCGACAGACGTTGTCCTGTACACACATCTTAAATAAAAGTGCGTGCGTACAAAGTACACATGTCAGAAGTGAAACTTTTTGTAATTTAATAATAATAGAAATTATATTTTTAAAATTAAAATTTCGTAAAGAGAATTAATGAATTATTATTATTTTATACTTTATGTAATATTATTTATTAAAATCTCAAATGACGAATTGTACATTGAAAAGCCACGTTTTTTTGTGAATATTAGAAATTGTAAATTAAATTTTCACCCTCGCCCTTTCTCACTCTCTCTCAAACGGTCTCAATCACTCTCTCCCTTTTATTCGACAAAAACGCTGCACATCTTCGTGACGATATTATTATTATAGCGTTTCATTCGTAAAAAAATAACCATCATGCGCCTAAAGAAGTTTGACTTCAAAAAAACAATCAAAATAAATGTAATTGTAAATAACGAAATAGTATCGCAATACAGCGATTGCTGCCAGCGTTAAAGGTACACTGCCACAGGGACCAAACTTTTTAAATCTGTTTAAATTTTTTTTACTTACAGAATATCTGACTGATAGATTTTAATTTCTTTATATATAAGTTAAGTTTATTAATAACGTTAAGTACTGTATACTATTTTGTCGCAACGTGAAGCCTGAGCAAGTATTATAAATAAATAATGTACATACTTATAAGATTAAAAATGTATAGGCTCTCTCACAAAATTGCTGTGCTTAACCAAAGTCCTTATTGTAACAAAATTATAACATGCCACCTGTAAAATATGAAAATAAGGAATGCAAAGATTTGACTTTGACTTTGCATTGGTGCGGAAGTACTTCAGTGGGCAATTGGTTCCACAGTGGTGGTGCGCGGCAAAAACTGCCTTCAGAAACGCTGTTCTGGAATGACGGACCTTGACGGTGACAGATAATTATTTGTGTTCCTTATTCATATCATTTTTTCTGTTATAATAAGGTGATTACGTAACTCACGTTACTATTTACGATTCAATAAACGTAGTACAATTTCAAACTTCTTAATAAGCTTTCCGCTGAACAGAGCGTGGACTTCGAAACTGAACAATTAGCAGTTATATATACGTGAGTAAGAAATTCGATTTCTAAAGTATGAACTTTCTGATTGGAAACCATTTTGGTTTAGGCCCATAGAGTTTAAAGAGAAGCAGACCAAACACATCAGAATATTTGATAAATTAACTTCATTTTAATTATACAAATAAAATTATAAAAATCTGGAACTGTGTAGGAAGAACACTTTTTGTACGCCATCAAGGCTTATAATTTACAAAAAAAATCAAAGATCTTCCTACTAAAGTTTTTAAACGACTTAACATTATAATAACTATTAATTTGGTAATGTAAAATATATTTTAATAATATGATGAAGTAGTGATAAAAAAATATAAGAATTGACATTGACAATATAATATGTATTTTCTTTTTTTTTATATGTATTATTATGTGTATTATGGCAATGTAGTATAAATAAATAAATAAATATGTAACTGTTATGTACAATTCTTGCTTTTAATTACATAAGATAAAATTTAACGCCATGTGTGAAGAATATCAATTTTTGGAACTAATATTATTATTATTAATAATAATAGTTCCAAAAATTGAAGCTAAGTAGACTACTTTATATAACCTTTTCTCTGACGTCGGTTTACGAAGATTTGTGTACGTAATAAGTTCCCAATAAACCTTTCCAAACACGTAATCAAATATGAACATCTAAAGATAAACTTATTAACTGGCTGTAACTTTTTTATTTTAGACACAAATGTTTGTCAACGGAACACTGATCCATTCGTTTAAAATACATACAGAGATAAAAAAATACGTTTAAATGTGACCAACGGTAATAGGCACACATAAATCAGGAAATATAGTAAATTAATTTCAAAGTTTGAGAGGAGCGTCTGTGAATATCCAGACCTAGATCGTAAATCAAAATGCTTAATCTGGATATGGCCAAAACGAGGTCGTGAAACAAGGGGAGAAGAGGGGACAAGGGGATGCCTAGGGCATCTAGAGGGTACTCTTCCACGGAAATATACATTTAATCTGTGATTTGTATGTTTGCGTGTTGATCTTTCTATAATACCGTTGCATGCTTTTATTTCACCATGCTGTTTGTTTATATTATCTTTTTGAAGTTATACTTCTGTGTTGTTTGATGATTTGCTGTTTTAAAAGAGTACCGAGAGTTTTTTACGCCGGCTTTTTCTCTCGGCCTACACCCTCTGTCTTCTTTGCCGATGAGTAGGGATGCCTAAAAGTTCAAATTGAATGACGTGGAATAAGTGATACATGTATCTTATGTTCCATAATAAACATATTTTATTTTTTTTATTTTTTTTGTGGCGCGTTAGAGAAAAATGATGAGAGTACATTTTTACGATGCGCGCGCACACCGTCATAAAAAACCGACTCCCTGAATATCTGTTCAAACGTCGGTAAAACAGTCTGGGCCGCTAGTTGGCGCTTGCTCTGTTTTATCGACAACTTGCATTGTCTATCATGACGTGGAAAGACCACTTTTCCTTTATTTTCGCATTTCCAAGTATTTTTGCTTTGAGGACTGTCAATAGAAATTTAGCGATTTTTTGATAGGTAAAGAAACCTATTTTTATTTATTAAAGTTCCCCACATCATACATAATGCTATATCAACAGTATATGTTACAAGCTATTATTCTCTAAAATATATGACAATTTTGGTAAACATAAAATGTTAGAAAGAATTTAAAAAATTAAATACAAATACATAGCGAATTAGCCTAATCAGATAGGCACATAACAATGCTTTTTTTAAATTGATAACTAGCCTATATGAATAACTGATATTTTAAAACGTTTCACTAGTAGCTATTGTTTTAAAAATGAAGTTAATGGAGTTCGTAGAAGAAATTCCGCTTCAAACCGCAAATGAAGTTTCCCTTTACTCGACTCTAATTGCAGCTACACTTTTCTTTTTATTTCATGACGTTTTACATTTTTTATTTCATTCTACTTTGGCGTCTACTAAGGACCTGCGTTCAACAGAAATTATACGTTCAATAGTAATTATTTGTTCATGAGTTGGTTCCAATCTTTGAAACTACTTAACATTAAATTATTTCACTGTCATACATAGCATATATCTTCATTTTTAAGGTATTTCATAGATTTTATCGCGGGCTTTGAGCGCGGCGACCGAATCAAGAAATTCCGTAACGAAAATAAAAACCTAACATACGATGACGTACTATAGGTGCGGCCAATACGCGTTAGAGTAGTACAGAACGCATACTGCGTCTCACATCGGTCTGGAGTGATCGGTGACGTAGCGCAGGTGCGTTAGAATGGGACAGAACGCATACTGCGTCTCACATCGTGGTCGTTCGGCTGGTGACCTTCTTGTATACCTTACACATAGGTGGGCAGAGGCAATTGAGTCCGAGGGGGAGGCGCTAGCGGTTAGTTTGGACATAGCGAAAGCCTTCGATCGGGTGTGGCACAGAGCACTGCTCTCGAAGCTTCCAGCCTATGGGCTTCCCGAGAAATTATGCGATTGAATCTCCAGCTTTCTGGCCGATCGGAACATCAAGGTCGTCATCGACGGAGCATGTTCCGACCTAAAACCCTATTTCCCCCTATTTCTTCTGCATATCAATGATATGTTGAAACTTAGCAACATTCATTACTATGCGGATGACAGCACTGGGGATACTTTTTACACTGGCCGGGCAGGTATTTCTCGGGCAGTTGTTGATGAGTACCGGAACAAACTTGTGTCTGAAGTCGAAACTCTACTATGTGGAGTCTCAGATTGGGGCAAACAAAACCTAGTCCAATTTAACCCCAAGAAGACACAAGTTTGCGCGTTTTCCGCTAAAAAAACACCCTTTGTCGCTACTCCTTTTTTCGAAAACACTCTTCTTAAAGCCACAGCCAGCATTGGAATACTTGGCGTTGACATATCGTGTGACGTTCAGTTTCGCGGTCACTTGGAGGGAAAGGCTAAATTAGCCTCCAAAAAGCTCAGCAAGGCGAGACGGTACTTCACTCCGGGCCACCGCATGCAACTATATAAAGCGCAAATTCGGCCCCACATGGAGTACTGCTCTCACCTCTGGGCGGGGGCTCCCCAGTACCAGCTCCTTCCACTTGACCGTATACAACGCAGAGCGGTTCGAATCGTCGACGACCAATCCCTCTCCGAGCGGCTTAATCCTTTGGCGTTGCGTAGAGATGTGGGGTCACTCTGCATATTCTACCGCATTTACCATGGAGAGTGTTCAGAGGAGTTGTTCGGATTAATACCTGCAGCTGAGTTTCATCATCGGACGTCGAGGCAGAATACGAAATTCCACCCGTATCACCTCGACGTCCGACGTTCCACAACTGAACGTTTTTCAAGTTTTTGCCGCGCACCACCACTATGTGGAACCAGCTGCCCACTGAAGTATTCCCGAACTAATTCGACTTAGGGTCCTTCAAGAAAAGAGCGTACCAATGCTTAAAAGGCCGGCAACGCACTCGCGAGCCCTCTGGCATTGAGAGTGTCCATGGGCGGCGGTATCACTTAACATCAGGTGAACCTCCTGCCCGTTTGCCCGCCGTTCTATAAAAAAAAAAAAAAACATCGGTCTGGCGTGATCGGTGACTTAGCGTAAGCGCGGCCGGTGCAGCCGGTACGCGTTACTGTGAGACAGACTATATAGGCGTGTTAGTCTGAGTCTGGTAGAGTAGTAGATTGAATTAATATCAAAGAAAAATCTTGAATTAATATCAAAGAAAAATTAATAAATAAATGAATAATTATAATTACAAAAGTTGATAAAAAAATGCTATGCAATAACTTAACCGCGGCAGTCCCCGAGTGCCACACGTTTTTTTTTTATAGAATAGATGGCAAACAGGCCTTACCAGGCTTATCTGATGTTAAGGGAAACCGCCAGTGGGCACTCACACTATTAGAGGGCTTGCGAATACGTTGCCGGCCTAAACATATCACAAAATATAATATGTATCGTCCACTGTTCCACATTCATAACGTGTCCCATTCCATTTTTGTCCTTTCGAGTATACAGACTTCAAGAGATGGAAGAACAATAAGTGATGACTAACTCGCTGTAGGATGAGATGGATTTTACTGAGAGCGGCCTATGCCAAAGGAATACCTATCAGAATAACTATGATATAGTTTCATCGTTGTCCTACCTCGTTAACCGTCTTATAAGCGATGGCACATTATATTTGTTGCTAGTTAAAAGCACTTGAACAAAATAAAATGTTATAAACAATTTGTCTAAAATTAAGAAGCAATAAAACAGATAAATGAATGGCATAATAACCCTAAATCTCCTGAGTCCTGACATGAAATTGGCATTTTTATGGGAAAAACAAAAAGTTTTTTTAAAATATATATTTAATTAATCAAAGTATGTTTAACTTTTACCATCTTATAGGTAACTCATTGAGCCCTTTACTAAAAAAACGTTATCCAAATTAAAAAAAAATGGTAATCTATTGGAGCAAGGTCCGGGGAGAACGTTGGATGACTTAGACATTACAATTGAAGCTCCTCTAAATAAAACCCTAATATATTGCTTACCTTATATTTCTGATGAACTTCTCTTATGAAGCCGTATCTGTGGAAAAAAAACATTAAATTAATCCCCAAATTGATTGACTGATTTCCCAAGCAACAATTCGTTGAATCTAATTAATTCCAGAGAAAAGATTGAATACAATTTCGATGGCTCTAAAGTCGACCTCCGTCAAAAACGTATTGGATTTTTACATACAGAAGCCACAGTCAAGTCCCAACTCTAAATTTTATCTTTTGAATGAATCTTGCGTTACGATTTCGGCCCTTTAAGAATCCAATTCTTAAAGGATTCTAAGCCGAGTCGAAATCTAAGAATAAAATTCTTAAAGGATTGTATTTAAAAGCTTATCATTAATAGTGACGGGCTACGCGGGAACCACGCCACTTATCTGATAATATTCTTTTAATATTTACAGGCAAGAGGTAGCACTGCTTCTAGCGGCTCTTTTACACCTTCCTCTCTATTAATACGTTTTACAATTAAAGGTATTTTTATACAGAAAACCGCCAGGTGCGACCTGGAGTGTTTAAAATAACTGTTGCAGTAACATCTTTGTAATTATTTCTTGCTCCAGGTCGAACCTAACAGCTGCAGAAGAAGTCCAGTGTGATTTCGCGGTCACACGCAGAGTTGTGAAATGCGGACATCGTGGTGAAAGAAGTTGTTGTGATGCAATGTCATATTGTACCTTCAACGATGAAATGCAGCTGCAGGTATCCATTTTTATATGTTTAGGATTATTCTATTTATCTTGATATGACAACAGTGATAACGTCATTTAAATATATAATGTAATTAAAACAATGATAGCATTAACATAAATACAGTTAATTGCTGTAGGCGTGTTTATATAATATGTATGTTTGTTATGGGAGCCTTATTAAATGATGTGGTATCTATTAAAACAGCGTTTCAGAGTGTATGTAGAACTAATTAATAGAAATAACTAACTAATAATAATGAAAAATTAAAAACAGACTTTTAAAAACTATAATAAGTGAGTGTCAGTCAATATGGTCTTTATTTTTATCTTTTAATTTTAATAATCTTTAATTAAGTTCACACATATTATAAATCTAAAATAATTGTCAACTAAAAGTACCTAGCATTCATAATGAGATCCTCATGATTACCCCGGTTGAGGTAAACTCCTCCAGGAAATGCCAACATACATGACAAAAGCAGGAGCAGCACTTCCAAACTCTTCTTTCCCCTATCCACGAAGTCACCGTTGAAAATATATGGATTCTCAGGAGATGGTAGACCATTCTGCAGAAAAAAGGATAAGTTACCTGGTTACTTCCAAACTTAAGTCAGAGGTTCTGTTATAGAACAGGGAAGAATTGGGCAGGAGGCTCACCAATGACTCACATTACCAGGGTGAGTGCCTTGCCGATCTTTTAAAAGTGGACTGTTTTCTTAAAGGATATATTCGTATTATGATTTCCTATGAATATAACTGAATTGACGAAGACGTCTATCTTAATATATATAAATTACGTGTCACGTTGTTTCTCCGCTATGGACTCCTAAACTACCGAACCGATATCAATCAAATTTGCACACCGTGTGTAGTTTGATCCAACTTAAAAGATAGGATAGCTTACATCTCAATTTATACCCGCAATATTATTTTATTGCAAAATATTTGTTTATTATTTGATAGTCACAATTCTAACAGATGGCGCCGTGTTGAAACTACCAGCGTTTCACATAAGCTACAATTTAATGGCATAACCACCAAAAAAGGCATAGTGGTCTCCATGACTGGTGTTCTCCTACCGTTTCCCTTGAATAGTTTGCTACTATGTAAAAACCTTAGCCACAGCAACGCTTGGCCGGTCTGATAGTCTAATATATAAAATTCTCGTGTCACAATGTTCCTTCCCATACTCCTCTGAAACGGCTTGACCGATTCTTATGAAATTTTGTATGATAAGGGTGGTCCACCACTAAATTTTATTTTTTATTATTTAGATAAAAAAAATTGTTTTAATTTTTTTACAGTGTACAAAATACCTTCAACCCTTAATTTATCTCTCTACGATCCACTCCTTTATGACTTGAACTCTGAAGAAATTCACAGAAAAACCTGAAAAGTTTTTATTCCAGAAAACCGAACAGTTTCTGGGGTAGCATAGCAAAATGTTCCATGTTCGGTATAAACTAAAAAGGTAGGCTAAGTAAAATCACGTTAAGCAGAAACGAAGTTCGCGGGCGCAGAATCTTCTATAAAAACAGTATTCGCTGAGTTATTCATAGAAAAAGGTTTCATGACATCACAGAAACAATGCAATCATTTCTCAATGAATCCGTAGAGATGCGACCCTGACTTACACAAAAAAATCGATATTGCGTGCTTCATGATTTGCCCATGACAACGAATTGAAATAGAAAATGCACTTGAAGCGCTTTTTCTTATTGATTCAGTCAGCCCGTAGGGATCATCATCAGAGCGAACTATTAGGGCTTGATTCAGAGTTATAAAGTATTATATAGAATGATAATAGTTCCCGAATGTAAAAAATCTGATCGTACTTAGCACTAAGCCTTGACATTTATTTTATAAATGTAAAACAAAAAACATGGCGATTAAAAAGAGTGGCGGAGAATTTATTGCCAGTTCTTCCGTTCTACGCCCTTGATTTGAGAACTGGTAGTAAAATTAGAAGCATTTAATGTATATTTCTTTTTTGACGTTCATAAGTGTACATTGTGTTACCTATATGAATAAATGATTTTTGACTTTTATACATAATCAGAAAGAAAAAGAAGTTTACAACTGTGTGGTGGAAACATAAACTGGTAAGGCAGAATGTAGATCACTATAAACAAAAAGAATCGTTAACACGCAGCGTTATTTGAAACTTCTGGGACAGCCATGCCTCCACTTATATGTACAAACATTTAAAAAGCAGGTATTGTAAGGTATTGGTTTAATAATAGAAGATATTATTTCGCTCTATCCACCCACTTATAATAAAAGTTAATTGCTATAAAACGAATGCTAAAATGTTGAAGAGAGTGCCTGCGTCTGGCTATACTCTCGGGGCGTAACTCCGACAATTTAGGTAATCGCCACGCTTATAATAAAAAAGTTTAAGTGGGCGAAATGTAAACCCTTGGCTCGAACAGGTCTTCATGATCGTAGAACAATGTCGGATTTGAAAAAAAACACAAAATCCAGTTTTTATCATATTTGGATACTACATTGACTAAATATTACGGCTACATTAAAAAAAATCCATGAGTTTTAAATTTCAAATTAAGCAGTCGGTAAAATGACGGATTCGATAGAAACATGTGATTTTTCTAAAAAACTGTGTAATTTAAAGTTATTATTTTTAATTAGATTCAAACCAGACCAATACCAATTTTTATAATAACAGAATAGAAATTTAAATAGTTACGAGTGACAAAAACTAACATGATTATTTTATTTTCAAATGGCTGCCCTGTACAGTTTACTATTTGTCAGATCCGTCACTATTCTACGACTATGACGAGGTATAAATATACTCGCCTAAAAAAATATTTTTAATGAAATAATCTACCGTTAAAGATTACAGATGCGCCAAATATTTACATTTATATCACAAACGAATACATACACGTAGGAAAACTTGACAACAAAAAACCTATTTCTTATAGTATAGGAACTGACATGACGCAGAACTTTTGTTAGTTCACTCAACATTCAATTAAAAACGTATGTTCAGTTCAGTTCATCAATTATTTCCATACATTGTCATACGTGCCCTTTTCGAGAGCAAAAATATCAATAAAATACACGGAGTAATGTATCCACGCTATACTTTTTTTTACCTGGCACCCATGGACACTCTTGATATTAAGGGGTCGCATGTGCGTTGCCGGCCTTTTAAAAAATATTTATTTTATTTATTATTACTTCGTTACAGAAACATAAAAAAATTGACGTAATTAAATGAAAATGTATATGTATAATCCATTACAGTAGGTATCTTAGAACAAAATAAAGCTTTTCTCAAACAACCTGTCGACCCTAATAATTATAACGTCACCCAAGTTCGGAAGTGCTTTCGAAACCCGTAGCACTGATGTCGCAAACTTAGAAGCACGTGCTACGGAAGCTCAATATTGAAATAGGAAGCCTCTTGAAGTCACGTGGTAACTTGCAAAATTGTTATTCGTAGAACTTTTTGGAACATTTGAAAAGGGTGCTTTCGCAAGATATTTTTAAAGGTAACAATTTATATATTTAAAATAATTTGGTTTGTACTCATACAGAGAAAGAGACTGTTTAACTGAATTATACAAAAGTTGTTTATTGAGATTACTATATGATATGATACCAAAAAAAAGGTGCTACAACCTTTCAAACACAATCTCAAATTAACTTTATGCATATACTCTTAGGTAACCAAGTACACTTATGAACGTCAACAGAAAAGATGTTAAATTGATTCTAAATTTACATTTACTACGCAAATCAAGGGCGTAGAACAGGCGAGTAGAACCGGCAAGAAACTCTGCGCTCACTTTAATCGCCAAGTTTTGAGTCAATTTCACAATTTAGGCATTGGCATCAGATTTCCGTATCTGTATCGTTGTTAGCTTTGTGACACACGACGAAGACACTTTTTTAGGTTAAGAATAACTTTATTTCTCATAGGAATTGCATACTATTTACTTAATGGGAAACAATGTGTAAAACTAAGGTTAATAATTAGAGCCCCGTTGATAACCCCGTTGAAACACAAGAGAAACTAGATGTGAATGAATAAATAGTAATAATATTAATCTATACTAATATTACAAGGAGACAATATTTAAATTATTGGTTGCCTGGAAGATATCGCTTGAAAGCGTAAGGCCGCCAGTTACCCTCCTTTGAATTTAATTATGTCAACTGTATTATATTTCTGTAGGCAACGAAGTGTTAATAAATAAATAAATTATTTTATGTTTATAACGAATGTACCCAATAGCTTCTGGACCGATTTCCAAAACTCTATGAAGCCGTGGGGAGTCCATATAAACATAATTTTAACTTAAACATAAGTTAATATATTGATTTTAGTATTTATGTGTCGTACGTGTTTGTATTTTTATGAAATAATATAAACACATAACACATATTATAAAACTTTATTGATTACCAAAATATTAATACCAAAATGTATGTCCAGCAGTGCATGATTTGCCCCCACGGGCCACGGTTTTAATAATGACTAGCCGCATATAAATTAGAGATATACATATTATATAAAATCACTAAAAAAAGTTTAATAATAACATACTGAAACCCTCAGCAACCCTCTGAAAGCCAATAATTCTATATAAGCCCGTTAAATCCAATACAAATGTGTGATTTAGATAACAAATTGGCTTTACATGACACGGCTTATCGCGGGAGATAACGCTGCGCCAATCACAAGGGTTCGCTTAGTGTTCTAAATCCAAAATCTAAATGTAACAATGAAAAAGAATTTGAAATGTAAAGATTTTATTGTAAGCGAACTTGTGAATATGACTAAAAATAAATAAATGCCCCGATGACTCCAGAGCTGGCGCTTTCCTCGCTCAAGGAATTTATCGCAATACAGCGAGGAAATCCATCCAGCCAAAGGTGCCACAGAGACCAAATATTTTAAATTTGTTTTAATTTTCTTTTTATTAATTCTTATTATTACTATGTAGGTTAAGAATATTGTAAATACGGTATATTTGTGTGACATTTAATCTATAAAATAAATCGCAATAAAAATGAATCGCAAAATGTGTTAGTAAACGCATAACTCAACAACGCCTAGACCAATTTGGCCAATTCTTTTTGAAGTTATACTTCTTTAGGCGCGTTATGAAAAATTTATGAGAGTGAAATTTTACGTTGCGCGCGCACCGTGACACAAAATTATCAGTATGGACGCCGAGCGTGTGCGAGCGAGATGCGAATAAGACAATCTACAAGTAAAAAGAAATAGAATATGCGTGACGTTAGCAGCTATGCCAAGAATTTTGAATGACCATAATGACATTTGTAGTACCTACCTTTTAAACAAATAAAGGAGTTTGAATTATTTTTTCAAAGAAATTTAGCAATGCTTTTTCACAAAGACCTATTGTTACTTAGTTAAAAGGTTATGAAACCTACCTAGTTATTAAATTGAATTAATAATATAATAAATAATAATTATTATTAATATTAATTAATAATTGAATAATATACTAAATATTAAATATTGTTAAATTATTAACGCTAAATATTTATTATTAATGATTTAATATTTTTTTAAAAATAAAGAAAGCCAAAGAAGTATAACTTCTTACGCGCGTACATAAGTACACGCACCATTTTTTTATAATATACCTTGAAGTACGAGGATGGTTCTTACGGAGAAAAATTTAAAAAAAATTGAGTGAAAAAGTCTAAAAACAACACTATTCTATATTCCCATAAAAATATTCGTAATAATACTTAAAAGTCAATTTGAACTTTAATACCATAGCATAAAGTTCAAGTGTTGGTGGAGGGGTTCCGGGAAGGTAAATTTTTATTTTTTGACATAATGTATTTGTTGTCTTATCAACTTTCTTTTTTTATCTTACTAGCTAGACCGGTGTCCCGAATAGCAGAATAAGTATTTAAAAAAAATAAAGAATCGACTGTTAGGCGGTACTATGTTCGCCAGGCCAGCTAGTTATTAATAAATATGTTTCAACTTCAAAAAAACAAATATTGAAATAGGAAGCCTATTGAAGTCACTTGTTAACTTGCAAAATTGTTATTAATTTGTAGAACTTATTGAAACAATTAAAAAGAGCTTGCAAAATTGTTATTCAAGCGTGCTTTCGCAAGATATTTCATTTTTATTCAAGGAGGACCGTGTAATTCTTTTTGTATGTTCATGAATAGCTCCTCCGTCCGTGCGTTAGATGATCGACGGATAAATGACTCGTATTTACAGCGAATTTATCCCATAGAGATGGGGACCAGAGGGTGAGAAACCTATGGATTCTGTGATAATCATTGAAGAACGCGTTTTGGTTAAAACTCACCGGATCATCCAGAGCATTCTGATAAACGAGCTAGGTCTGGATATCCATAGTTGCTACCCTCACTTTAAAATTGATTTATGTTTAGTTTTTTTTAATTAATTTTTTATAGAAAAGGAAGGCAAACAAGCATACGGGACGCCCAAAAAGGGCAACCAGCCCGTGGAAACCCATTTTTAGTGGGTGCGATGCCGGCCTTTGAGGGAGGAGTATACTCTTAGAGGTCGTATCTGTTTAACTTGTTATTTGCCTATAAGTGCCTGTCATATTAAATCTTGTTGTTCATTTTTCTTATACCAATATATTAGAGTGCCGTGCGCTGGTAAGCTAATGTAAATAAAATAAAAAGGGAATTTACAAACAAAGAGACTGTACTGTGTAGAAAGCAAATCTATTTTTTGTCTGCTGAACTATGGTATTTAAATGACATTTGAATTGAATATTATTTTTATTTTATTTTATTTATTGAGAAAGATTTACAGCTTATTAATTTACTTACTAAATACAATGTTCTTTTACGCAATTAAATAAATCTTTACAAATAGTTATATTATAAATGCATAACTTTTGATAATATTTTTTTTCATAAGTCAAGTCAAAGTCAAAAATAATTTATTCATGTAGGTACACTTATGAACGTCAATATATACATAGGTAACTTAAAGCATTTAATAACTTGGATACTTTGACATTAAAAAGTACGCCACATGTTATAGGCACAGATTAGTAAAATGTTTCTAGCTATTCATTTGTTTTCCTTTCTGTCATTAAAAGGAAAAAACTCGATAAAATGTATTACAAAAAAATGTAATACAAAAGTTAAGTTCGGTGGCGGTTGTTGTATGGATAAGTTCCGATTTAGATTAAAAGAAACAATTTGTTTGAAGCTGGGTAACAACTGGCTTTAATTGTTTAAAACATGGGGGATAGTTGTTGCGACGCTGGATTAACAAAAAACTAACTCGACTTATTGAAGAGTTCGTAAATCTAAGTGACACTTATTTTGGACATTATCGGAAACGAGAATGTTAAATTGCAATTTATGAGTGTGGTCAAAACTAAAGGGCTCATAGCTTCGCGTCTGCGATGATTGTTTACATTTTGATTACGCTTTTAATTTTTTTGTTTACATAACTCAAGCAATGAAAAGAAAAATTTTTGCCGAACGACTGACGTTTTTTTGGTGATATAAACTGCATATGTTTATAAGAAACTATCTGTAAGCCAAAACATAAATATCCACTTTTAGACGTATTACTATTAAACGTTTAGATTTTAACAATTAAATACAATTCTCCGTTAACAACTGTAGTAAAAAAATACTTAAGGAACATTTGTAAAAAGACTCCACGATCGTAAACGTTTATCACCTACGTTAAACTGAAGTGCAGACATAAAATACCATTTTAGATTTAATTAAGATTTAAAAATCTCTTCTCACAAACGTTGTTCATATTTCTCTTGGCACGTGGCTGTTCAGTGGCAACAGCTGACGGTGCGTGATACACCGACAGCTCGAAGAGTAAATATTATGTATTTGTGAATAGGTGTAAGTAGTATTTAAGATGTTATATTACAATAAAGATGAGCAATGTCGGCCTAGTGGCTTCAGCGTGCGACTCTCATACCCGAGGTCGTAGGTTCGATCTCCGGCTGTGCACCAATGGACTTTCTTTCTATGTGCGCATTTAACATTTGCTCGAACGGTGAAGGAAAAGATCGTGAGGAAACCGACATGCCTTAGACCCAAAAGTCGACGGCGTGTGTCAGGCACTGGAGGCTGATCACCTACTTGCCTATTAGATGTAAAAATGATCATGAAACAGATTCAAGCATCTGAGGCGAAGATCTAAAGAGGTTGTAGCGCTACTAATTTATTTTATATAACAATAAATCCAATTTGAATATTGCTCTCTCTTATTCATTTTTCGCCTCCTCTCAAGGTGGCGAAGACTTCTTCAAGCCTTGAATTATCGTGGTAGGCTCTCTAATAACTTAAATAAAATCCCACCACCTTGAACCTCTGATCCTACCCGTAGGGCTCCGACTGATAGCATAGGGTATCTTGGTGCTGAGTTCCGTTTCAAAGATACTTTATTTCTCAAAGAATTACATTCCGTTAGCGAGAAAACAATAAACTACAAGCTCCCACCTTTTCAGAATGCCAAATCATAAAATGACTGCTTCACGACTGATTTTAGAGCGACCGCCGATGCGAAAACCTCTGTGTGAGTTCGAAAAGTGAGTTACAGAATCGCAGGGCAGCTTGCTAATACATACACTACATGTACACTCGAGACATTCATTAGGTACATATAAAGTTCCTCAGTCCATTAGCTGGCAAGCTGTAAAAATAGCTATATTAAGTTTTTCTCCTTATAACTCACATAATATAATAGTTTATTATCGCTTTATTTTTTATACGAACAATTGTTTAAATCTGGTAAATTTGAGATGTAACTTAACAAAGCAAGTTTTTTTCATATACTTTTTTATAATTGTCTCTGCAAAGACATTTAAAATTACGATCTAGCTTAACTTGAGACTAGTAAGTAATTTAAGTCTAACTTAACTTAACTGTGGTAGTTTTCCTGGCTTGGAAATCATTATAACTAGCGCAACTTTCCATATATTAGGAACATATTGAAGTCGTAGAATAATGAATGTGGTATCGATCAAACACAATAAGGATCGCATAAATTGGATGACGCATTGCCGCGCCCTAATTGTTTACCATGCCCACTATTCACTATTGAGTTATCATTGACGTCAAACACAGTTGTAACTTTACAAGATATTTTATTTTCCATCAAAGAAATAGTGGTCCTTACCGTAGGACTTTCCCGTTAGGAAAAGTAACGTTTTGGGGAAATCGTTTCTTACATTTTCATTTCCCTTTATGTATTTTTTTTAGTTTATAAGGAAACTAGCTGACCCGAGAAACGTTGTTTTGCCATTTATATTATCTATCTGTTATAATAAACAATAAGGATTGATCATAGAGGGGTGAAAATTAAGGGTTGTATGTATTTTTATATGTATCATAATAAAATTTAAAAAAAAATAACCAAAAGATAAAAATATTTTTTTAGGATGGACACTCCTTATCACTTAGGGGTTTGAAAGATAGATAGTAGCCGATTCTCAGACTTCCTGAATATGCATAAAAAATTAATAAGTATCGGTCAAGCCGTTTCGGAGGAATATGGGAACGAACATTGTGACACGAGAATTTTATATATTTATTAGATGTGCTGTGCTTTAGATTGCTACAACCCGGAGTGGTGATTAATTTCTGTAATTTAAAAAATAAATAGCCAATTGTGTGAAGCCTGGATAGGCTGTATTATAATAAAGAAAAGCATTACAATTTATATATTATACTAGCTGACCCGGCAAACGTTGTTTTGCCATGTACATTTTTTCTAGGAAACTTTTTTTTAGTGGTCGATCGTAGAGGGTAGATAAAAATTAAGGTTTGCATGTATTTTTGTATGCTGTATCATAAGAAATAAAAACAATTTTTTTATATAAAAAGTTAAAATTTAGGGGTGGACCACCCTCAACATTTAGGGTTTTAAAGATAAAAATTAAAAAGTAACCAATACACAGACTTACTGAATATGCATAAAAAATTCATAAAAATCGGTCGAGCCGTTTCGGAGGAGTATGGGAACGAACATTGTGACACGAGAGTTTTACATATATAGAGATATACCACCACCACTCCGGGTTGAAGCAATCAAAAGGTACAAATTTTAAATCAGTAATCTGTGATTGTGTTTGTAATTAAATTGTCCCTTACATGGTTGGACAGATTTTGATTAAATTTGTGCATTTAAGTGGTAGGTATTGAGAATTAAACTTTTCCCAATACTTTTCTATGTTATAAAGTTTTGTGTTCAAGACGTGTTGGATAACGGCTAACGGGTCCGCTATTATTAGTATAGATTAACTCTAATGTCATCACACCATTGTGTCTGAGTAAAGATAAAAATCTCAAATTTTTGAAAATGATTCTTCCTCACACCAACACCAACTATGCAAAAAATGCAAGGGTTATGGATACTAGACCAATTATAAACGGTGAGGAATTGAATCTGGATGATACAACTGTATTTCTCGAAATCACCATGGATTCAAAACTTCAGTGGTCCCCTCATATTAACGGATTGGCGAAGAGACTTAGTTTTGCAGCCTACGCGGTTAAAAAAATTCGTTCACTGACTGATGTCGATACAGCTAGACTTGTTTATTTTAGTTACAATCATAGCTTAATGACTTATGGCTTATTATTATGGGGTCATGCTGCTGATGTCGAAACTATTTTCATCCTGCAGAAGAGGGCTATTCGTGCAATCTATAATTTAAAATGTAGGGAATCTCTTAGAGATAAATTCAAGGAAATTAATATACTTACCTTTCCCTCGCAATATATTTATGAAAATATTATGTATGTTTACAAAAATAGTGATAAGTTTACTAGAATAGAACATACGCACAATGTTAATACACGGAACAAACGCAGGCTGCAATTTCCCCGTACTAGACTATCTAAAGTTAGTAATTATTTTTGGCAAAAAGGATAATCTTCTTTAATAAAATCCCAGAGGCTCTTTTATCTCTGCCTTTCAATAAATTTAAGAAATGTATGAAACAAAAGCTGTGTAAAAAGGCTTACTATAAAGTCAACGATTATCTAGTTGATAAAAGGGCCTGGGACTAGTGCTAGACAGGCTACTTCTAATTAATTTGCGATATTTGTTTTAAAATAAGTGTTGTTTGATGATTTGCTACCTGTATCTTATATTCTATAACAAACATTTTATTTATTTATGCAAAAAAACTCAGCTTTGTATAGCGCAGCCAGGAACGACCAATATTTAAGCCTTGACTTGTTTAAGTTATCGCGGAATATGCTTCTTGTATTAAGAATATCCATAGTTACTATCTGCATGATGAGCATACCCCACATACACACCTTCGCGTACATACCCTCACTTTTACACCATCACACAACACAGCCACATTAGGTATTACTTAGTAAAATGTAATGAATAATTTTATTGTTTTTTTCCCTTCCGTAAATGTTTGAAACTTTTAAATATTGTGTATTTCATCTTTGGCTATATTTTAGTGTACATTTTTGCTTTTATATATATTTTACGCATTACGAAATAAATAAATACATAACTTCCCTAAGTACTGCAATCCGGTTATAATGAGAAAAATCTCCGTTGCGTAAATCACATATATTTATCGAAAGGTCAAAGGGTTACGACTTCATTCCATTTGCCTGAATTGCCTCGATCGCAGTATTTTCGGTTACATGAATGAGAATAGACCAATAGGCCACTTCTCTCCTTAAATATAATATATTCTCCGTCAGTTATTTAAGATTACTATTATATGTAGTATATACTACTATTATAACCTAAAAGTAATAATAAAGAATCAGTAGCGCTACAACCTTTTAAGTTCAGTTAAAGTGTCCTCAGATTTCTGTATCTGTTTCATGATCATTTGTCAATCTAATAGGCAAGTAGGTCGTGTGCTTTCCGCCGGTTTTCTAACGATGTTTTCCTTCATCATTCGAGCGAATGTTAAAATATGCGCACATAGAAAGAAAGTCCTTGTGCATAGATCGAATCTACAATCTCAAAGATGAAAGTCGCGCGCTGAAGCCACTAGGCCAACACAGTTATTAACCTATAATTAATACCTCTTTAACCTACTCAAAATGTCTGCAATAGGATGCCAATGATAGAATAAGATATATCGACTTACAGTACTTTAGTAGATGGGAAGTGTATGTTCCTATCACCACTATGTCTTTATTATGTTGTTATAGATTAAGCGTTTGTTTTACTCATTATTTCTTTCTTTCTCGTCACGAGAAGCTTATTGTATTGCAAAGTAGTCACTTACAGAGTGATGTAGGATACCAAGCCGGGCGGTAACTCCCGATATTGGCAACCTTTTTCCAACCGCCCTAACAAGTCACTAACAAGCTAACTTCGACTCCTCTTAAGGAAGATTTTTTTATAGACAGCAATGCTCGCTCGTAGCGTACCGGCGACGCGGAAGCGCATGCAAGAAATTAGGATCCTCTATCCAATTACGCATGTCTGGGATGTTCTCAATAGTAAGATCAGTGCAACCTGCTCCACAAAACTTAATTAGCTAAAAGAATCATTGCAGAAGAGCGAATGCGTTCCCAACGTATTCCTCAAAACGTTATTAAAAACACCGTGGAATGCATGCCCAGAAGGAGCTGGGATTTTAGCAGGTCACACTTGTCATTAGGTTTCTACATCTGACAACTTTATTTAATTTATAAAAGTAAAGAAATCTTCTTGTAATTTTTTGCCAACCACTTATCCTTGCCATGTACATCGGTTTTAAAGAATCCATCAAAAATTTACTTAAAAAAATCGGTTGTCTGTAATGTTGGTTTACTGACGATAGTTGAACGTGACAACGTCATAAGAAAATACTGATGGAATGGTTGCATTTTTCAAAAGAAAACTTTAATTTTATTTGTTTGATAAATATTTTGTATGGATATAGAGAAGGAGGTAAATGGAAATCACAATTGAATTGATCAAGTTACATTTATTTGTACGCATAAATACAATTATGTCAATTTTTTAACGAAAGAACGCTGCCCAATGCGTAGGCCGATTGTGCCTGTTTTTCGCTCGTTCCGCGCTCTCGCTTGCACTTCAAGCCTTAAATGAAACGCCTCAGAGCGAGGTAACGCCGCATGCGTCATGTTTTTTGGTGCGTGCAGCCGGCTCCATCGAATTATAAGACGTTGTCACGTCAAAATCCATAATTCACATCACGCGTATTAATTTACACGATACGTTTACTCAAACTCAAAATAACTTTATTCATATAGGTAACCAAGTAAATGAACGTCAACAGAAAATATGTTAAATTGATTCTAAATTTACATTTACTACCAGTTCGCAAGTCAAGGGCGTAGAGCGGGCAAGAAGAACTGGCAAGAAACTCTCCGCCACTCTTTTAAATCGCCAATTTTTGAGTCATACAAATGGCGTGTTTGTAAGGCCATAATTACTTGACTACGTTAGACAATTAAATTTTATTTAATTAACTGAAATCGACCATAGAACGTAAATTTCCTTAGTTGCCTGTTTTTTCGCAGAGTTTATATACAATTCACTATATACCTACTATAACATCAGTATGCGACAGTACGGGAAATGTATTTCCGTTAACACTGGTTTAAGAGCGTCAGATAGTCTCAGTGCTTTGGCATTCTACCAAACGCACTTTTAGTATTAACATTGTTCAATTTATCCCAGCTTACATCTTACAAACGCTATTATGTTATTGAATGAATTTAATTATAGACTATTAATTAATTGTTATTTCTTGTCAGTCTTAATATAGAAGAGATTCCGTTTGAAACAATTGAAGTTCTCGAATTTATGAATGAATGACGCAAATCTTCGTGAATTTTGGAAAGATTGCTTTCTACACTCCAAGTACAGTCACTTGAATTTTAAAAGTGTATCTATTATTAGTAACTCTAGTAATTTGAAATACACACTATTATCAACAGACCATAATGTTAAGAACTAGTTTACACCAAGTATTGCTTTGGATTAGATGTCTCTGAGTAAATATAAAAATTCTTCTTCTTCTCTTCTTTTTCTCTTCTTTTAGTGCCTCTCCATCACTGGAGGTTGGCCGTCAGTCTCTTGAAGCATGTCTTGTCCTGTGCCAGATGATCAACTCTTCCGCAGTTGCAATACCCGTCCACTCCCTAACGTTGCGAAGCCATGATTTCTTCCTTCTACCAACACGCCGTTTACCCTGGATTTTACCAATTATTGAAGGAGGTGGTAGCGGTCATGGTGCAACACGTGGTCCAGGTACGCAACTTTCAGTTGTTTAATGTTCTGCAAGTTTTTTCGACATTCCAACTCGTTTTAGAACCTCCTCGTTAGAGACCTTCTGGATCCAGCTTATACAAAGCATGCGATAGCACCACATCTCAAATACTTCTAAGCGCCGGCGGGTATCTTCTTTAATTGTCCAAGCTTCACAGCCGTAGATTGGCCAATTCAAAATGATTAATCCCATAAAATACCTACACTTCTCTAAGAACTGTGGCGATTCGGTTATAATCAGAAAATCTCCGTTGCGTAAATCACATATATTTATATTATTCACTGAAAATACAATTACTATTTTTGTTGTGGAACTCGCTGTTAGCCTTAAGTGGGCTTAAGCTCGGGCTGTTTTGGCAAGCGAAGCTCGGCCGAATTGGAGTTTCCCCGCGACTAGCGCAAGGGCATCTCCTGCGAGACTCAGATCTTGGCTTGTTTTACTAAAATTAATTCAGGGTACAAAAGTATTTGTTTTCGCCTTACAATGGAATTGGAAATGATACGAGAATGTAAGTGGGTGATCCTATTTCACCATGCCTCCTGCTGATAGAGGACAAATCTTTGTTTTTAATTTGTTTTATTATTATTAATTACTTAAGATGTCATGTGGAACATGGTGTAATGGTTGCAGCTCCTTACAAACGTTGTGTAAAACAAAAAACTTAGCGATTCAAAAAAGTGGCGGAGAGTTTATTGACAGTTCTTCTCTTCCGTTCTACGCCCTTGATTTGAGAACTGGCAGTAAATTTAAAATTAGAAGCATTTCATTTTTTTTTTGACGTTCATACACAATGTACACCACATTGTGTTACCTATATGAATAAAAGATTTTGAATTTGATTTTTTTTTATCATTATTTTATAGAAAAAATACCTTTTCATGCGATTTATTCTATAGTAATAATAAATCATTGCCGCTACTACATACGGTTTTGAGCCGATCGTAGTCGTTACTTTATTCATTTTTATAGATATTTAGGACATATTATGTATCATTTTATAAATCAGATTTGAATTTTTTAGTAAGACACAGCACAATAAAGATGTTTTCATCGTAGAACCAACCGCTAATTTGGACGACCTCAGTGTTAAAAGTCGCACGTTAAAGACCTAGACCACCACTGAACCGTCAGAACTTTGGAGATTTATGAAAATTCAAAATATAAAAAAATCGTTATACTTTTTAATCTAATCAAAGTACTTAACTCGTAATAAATAATTACGGCCAATAGAGAAAAAGGTACCCATAACCGACTAGCTAGGGAGAAAGATGTGTCAGGACCGTAGCAAGTGGAGATCCCTGGTCTCTGCCTACTTCTAAGAATGGCGTGAGTGTGTATAGATGGATAAATATTATTTTAACCATGCACGGATTTCATAAAAAGATTGTACAATGTATGTCTCATAACCAAAGGAAAGTTTCTTGCCAGTTCTTCTTGCCCGCTCTACGCCCTTGACTAGCGAACTGGTAGTAAATGTAAATTTACAATTAATTTAACTTCTTTTTAGACGTTCATAAATGTACTTGTTTAGTTTTGAGTTTGAAAGACGTTAATATAATAAAACCGTCTTCGTCCAATCCATTAGGCCTGATGAACACACAAAAATCCATTCAGTAATTTTATCGCAAAAACATGCGAGGGATATAATACCATTCTTATTTCGAGAGTATTATGTATGCATTGAACAAAGACCACTGACTTTCGGATAAATTACATTTTGCCTTCGTATATGGGAAAGTTTTATTTCGCAATTCCATATTAAAGAAAGTTTCACACAAGAGTTCACTTGTATTAATCACTTATATATATCAATATTTGGATAAAAGTGTAAAACATATGTTTATAGGTATTAACAATATTCGTAACCTACATATATATTAATAATCAAAATATATAATTATTTATAATTCAAAATCAATAAATTTAAAAAGTTTGGTCCCTGTGGCAGTGTACCTTTAACGCTGGCAGCTTTCCTCGCTGTATTGCGATACTTATTCGATGAGCGAGGAAAGCACCACCTCTGGTGTCACCTATACTATCTACCAGGCGCCAACTTTTTATAATTAGCGTCTGTGCACTTGAAACCCACCGCCCAAGAGTCTACCCCAAAGGGAACAAAATCGAACTCGGAGAAAAGACTCATATATTTGAGCCGTTTGTTATTTTCCGCCTGCTCTGCGGCCGCCTTTTGCTTGTCTGAGGAGGGAGACGGAGCATCCCATAGCCCGTCCCATCCTCCAAGGGATCAACGACATCAAAGTCAAATCATTTATTTCAATTAGACCATCTAAAATGGCACCTTTGTACGTCAAATAAAATATAAAGAAGATTCTAGTTGCCCCTTCCAAAAGGTAGTTTCGTTTAGAGAAGAATGGGTAAGAAACTCCACACTTACTCTTTTAAATTAGGTTTACAATATTTTGTTTTAATTAGTTAAATCATTATATGTGAAGACAATGTACTCTTAGAATAAAACTACTATCCTAAAAAACTTAGTATACATTCCATCCGGCCGCTTGCCATCGTCTTTAGCAATGCCTGTGGCTTCAAAATGGCTGGAACATTGACGGAGGCAAGCGACCGGCGTATGTTGTTGAGCGCGGCGTAGCAGAATAACAACCTGCATTATTATCGCAATGGAGGCCATGGTTTACAAGGCTACTAGTGTGTATGGCTTTTCAAGTCGGGGTTAATTTTTTCGTTAAAACCGCGCTGAAGCTTTAGTATGACAAAAGCTTTGTCTAAAAGCTACCGCTCTCAAATCAGTCGTGAAGCAGTCATTTTATGATTTGGCACTCTGAAAAGGAGGGAGCTTGTAGTTAATTGTATATCAGAATGCCAAATCATAAAATGACTGCTTCACGACTGATTTGAGAGCGACCGCCGATGCGAAAACCGCTCTGTGAGTTACAGAATCGCAGGGCAGTACAGTAAAAAGCTTTCATATATATTATAATACGTCAATTTCTTTTGACGAATGACTCTATCAAATAGGGATTTCTAAGGGTGCTTCCGATATTTGAATGACAAAATGTCAAGGCAATGAATACGTTTATAGCAAATGGAACTGTCGGCTATCCAATTCCTGTGTATTGCTAGTGACGTGATGTCTACTGATATATATTTTTGTATTGATATCGCGAGCATACCTCACAATATTCTATTTTGATTACGATTTTATTCTTTCCTGAATTATTAACACCCGAAAGAGGTTATTGTGAGGATACCGTCGCAGACTAATTATATTATTACTTTATTTATTACTAATATTATTATATTTATATTATTATTATTATTTATATTATTACTTTATTTATTACTAATTATATTATAGTAGCTATATAGTAAATTTTATATAAACTCTGCGAAAAAAATAAAGAAGGAAATTTACGTTCTAGGGTCGATTTCAGTTAATGAAATGAAATTTAATTGTCTGACGAAGTATATATACTAATTGTGTTTTTTTTATCCTGATGTTAAGTTACCGACGCCCATGGACACTTTCAATTCGAGAGGGCTCGCGAGTGCGTTGCCGGCTTTTTAAAAATTGGTACGCATTTTTGAAGGACCCTAAGTCGAATTGGTTCGGTTATTCATCGGAAATACAAAGAGCGTACTTGGGTCTAAGACCGTCATCGCGATGTGTTTCTTCACCGTATGAGGGCGTGTTGAAATCGTAGAAGTCCATTAGTACACAGGATTTAAACCTACGACCTCAGTCATTACATATCCAAGTTTACATATAACAACAATGAATAACATCACTTTACGCCCCAAAACATAATTTGTATCCCGACGCTAGGTGTGCTAATTAGTGTTTCATGAAAAGCTCTGAAAGCTTAATTGAATATAATGTAGTTTGCTAACAAATTGTTATTCCAGAACTTATAATCCAGAGTTGCTTAATTTTTAATAAACCTTCGTTAAAAGAGAGAATTCTCAAATATATTTTTGATACTACCTGTTTTCCGTGACATTTATTTATAAATACATCGCAAAGATCCATTACTGCGGCCGAGCCATTTAAAAATTTGGTCTCACAAATAATTTTAATACAACAGTATTAAAATTGGAATATCTGTAAAAAATTGATTTCCGTGTTAACTACAAGTCACATTAAATCTTGTATGTTATTTTTCGTATACCAATGTATCAGAGTGCCGAGCGTTGACTAGCTTTTATACATAAATAAACGGCTCAAATTTTTTATTTAAATTTCTTTATTTTACTAAAAAATATAATACAATCATAACATTAGAAAACCGCTGTGGTTATATATAATAGAAGTCTTTCCTCCAATTTCGTTCCCTTTGAAGACGGTTAAAGATTTAAGCGCGCCTGGTAGGTAGTACCGATGACCCCAGAGCTGGTACTTTCCTCGCTCATAATACAGCGATTGCTGCCAGCTTTAAAGGTACACAGAACCAAACTTTCTTCTTATTAATAAATTATTATTATGAAAGAAAATTATAAATCAAAATAAATTTTGATTTATCTTCCGTAATTAAATTATTTAACTTACCTTATGGAATATAACCAGCAAGTCATCCAGTTTTCCATGCAAATCGCCACAGATTGTAATCTGACTGGATATCGAGGTGGTAGCAACATTGATATTGGGCAACCGTTTCAAAGTCTGCGAGGCCTCTTTCAATATTTGAGCGACGTGCTTCGGGTGCAAGCGATGCTGGAAAAAATAAAAATATTAAAAAAACGGGAAAAAGCAATTTAAATAGTTATGGAGTAATTTTTTTATCAACACTTTGCAATACATATTTCGATATATATCACGCACAACGGACCAATTGAGAGTCTAAGTGTGGAAACTGAGTCCACAAACCATAACATATTTCGATACATTCAGATAACATAAGTTAAGGCGGCAACGGGCGGCCTTATCGAGAAAAAGCGATGTCTTCCAGGCAAAATAAGAAATAATAATACAGATAATACACAATTACAATACCAAAAAAAATTTATATTCAAGAACCATCACATGACAGTTAAGATGTGTATGTGTGTGTATTTTATAAAAATAATACTTTAACAAGTATAAAAAATATATAAAAACAAAAGTATAATTTTAAGATAGGTAGCTAATCGTATGGGATTGGGAAACGCAAAGAGTTGCTTACGATGAGCTGTGGGAAGTATCCAAAATGCATATTTTACATTATAAAATTTATTTATTTTAAAATTTCTACCATTTTACATTTCATAGATTCTTTTCCATGGAATTGATGATGAGCTTCATCAATTCGATGAAAAAGAATCTCCCCTAACCTTCACATAACAAATAATAGACCCGTAAGCATTACAAATAGGTCCTTCCCTAACTGAGTGTAGAAATATATATCTAACGAAATATGACTACAATTACTAATAGCTGCAAAATGCATGCTGTCTGGCAGAGATTGCTTGATAACATATGTGTATTGTGTTTTGTTTCACACACATCCACACCCACTATGAAAAAAGTTTGTATCGCGCAGCCCGGACATAAAACGACCACTATTTAAACCTTGACTAGTTTAAGCTATCGCGGAATATGCTTAAATAGTATTAAGAATATCTATAGCGCTAAATACCCTGCATCATACGCACACATACACACCCTCAGTTTCACACCATCACACAATCAATACGCTCGAATTAGTGTAATGTATTTCATTTTTCATATTGAGTTTTTTCTTTCGTAAATGTTTGAACATATTTGTATAACGTATTCCATCTTTGGCTATATATTTAGTATAATTGTTTTTTGTTATATATAATACTAGCTGTTCACTGCCACGCTTCGCTGTGGCGCATTGTGTTTGAATGGTTGAGAAAATTAAAAACAAAAAATGTGAGCCGTCACGGGACGCCTGGCAGATGTGAAACATCGACATTATTTTGTAAAAGTAATATGCAGAAAAGAACAGATTGTGATAGGGACTAAATATATCATAATGATGAAATAAAATAATACGATTTTTTTCCAGATAACGATGACTATTTATTGAATAAACATTTATTTTCATTAAATACAAAAAAATACGAATTTATTTCAAATCGTGACTACTTAATTCGTTTAATCAGTGACTTCGAAATACACACACCGTACATACTACTGCAAATAGACTGTATATATATACCATCATACAGCGTGGCGTCGCCACAGCATGCGTCGCCACGCCAGAAATCGGTTTTACGTACGGCTATAGATATTTCACATCAAAACAGGCAAATACATATAGTATAGCCAAAGAGATTTTATTACAGGTTCATACATAGTATAATGCGAAAAGACTTTTTCCCCAATCTAATATGTATACCTTAGTATAGCGTGGCGACCCGTCGCCACGGCAAGCGTCGCCACGCCAACAATTCGGTTTACAAGTGAGCCTATAGATGTTTCACATCAAAAAAATTATAAAAAAAATAGATAAAAACAATCCTTGATGCGGATAATATATCATGCTAAAATTTCAGCTCGATCGGTGCAGAACTTTTTGAGTTTTTAAAGCGTACACAAACCAACATAACATTTATATATATATAGATATGTTAGCTTTAGGATTAGAAAATAAATAAATATTGTAACCTTTACATTACATGAAAGCATTACAACTTATACCGACCTTTTTCTTTCGGAACGCCTCAATCAGCAAGTCAATATCTTTTCTCTTCAATGGGAATTCGATATCTGGCCCGCGTGCCGATTTCGGGGGCGCTGTCTCATCAACGCCGCCTCCCTCGTCAGACTCTTCAGAGAATACTTGCTCCACTGGAATATTTTTTGCTATTTATTTACAAGTATGAAAAAGCAATGAAATACTAGAAAGGAAGTTATAGTTCATCTACACTATAAAAGTAATTTAAAAATAAAAATGCGTGCGTACAAAGTACGTACATGTCACAAGTGTAACGGAGGATTTAAATTTTCATTAAAATATTAAAAGTGTCGAAAATTAATACAAATAATACATTTAATTTGTTTAATTTAGTTCTTTAATAATAAATCACGTGGCATTTTAATTTACAACTCGTCATTTGAGATTTCAATAAATTATTTTGCATAAAATATAAAATACTTCGACAAATAACGCTGTACATCTTCTTGACGCTAATATTGCGTTTCATCCGTAAAAAATTTACCCTCATGCGCCTAAAGAAGTTTCACTTCAAAAATACTTCAAGTCACCTAAAAACCAAGAGCTCCATGCATATTCTTACTTCAAAAACTACTGAATCGATTTTGTTGAAATATTGACTGTTCCCTAAGTTGATATGACCTGATTATTATAAAAGATACATACATTTAAATTAAGCAAACGTTTAAAGCCTAAATGAATATTCAATTCCTACAAAATAACCTTTAATTAATAAAAGAAGGATTAGTAAAAAACTACGATGAAATGTAAAGAAATTGATTAAAGGTACACTTTCCAACTGTGGATTTATATCCACAATCATTATACGAATGATTTACTCTGATTTACGAATTATTATATAATTATTATTTATTATTTTACATTTAAATTAAGCAAACGTTTAAAGCCTAAATGAATATTCAATTCCTACAAAATAACCTTTAATTAATAAAAGAAGGATTAGTAAAAAACTACGATGAAATGTAAAGAAATTGATTAAAGGTACACTTTCCAACTGTGGATTTATATCCACAATCATTATACGAATGATTTACTCTGATTTACGAATTATTATATAATTATTATTTATTATTTTACATTTAAATTAAGCAAACGTTTAAAGCCTAAATGAATATTCAATTCCTACAAAATAACCTTTAATTAATAAAAGAAGGATTAGTAAAAAACTACGATGAAATGTAAAGAAATTGATTAAAGGTACACTTTCCAACTGTGGATTTACATCCACAATCATTATACGAATGATTTACTCTGATTTACGAATTATTATATAATTATTATTTATTATTTTACATTTAAATTAAGCAAACGTTTAAAGCCTAAATGAATATTCAATTCCTACAAAATAACCTTTAATTAATAAAAGAAGGATTAGTAAAAAACTACGATGAAATGTAAAGAAATTGATTAAAGGTACACTTTCCAACTGTGGATTTATATCCACAATCATTATACGAATGATTTACTCTGATTTACGAATTATTATATAATTATTATTTATTATTTTACATTTAAATTAAGCAAACGTTTAAAGCCTAAATGAATATTCAATTCCTACAAAATAACCTTTAATTAATAAAAGAAGGATTAGTAAAAAACTACGATGAAATGTAAAGAAATTGATTAAAAGTACACTTTCCAACTGTGGATTTACATCCACAATCATTATACGAATGATTTACTCTGATTTACGAATTATTATATAATTATAATTTATTATTTTACATTTAAATTAAGCAAACGTTTAAAGCCTAAATGAATATTCAATTCCTAAAAAATAACCTACAATTAATAAAAGAAGGATTAGTAAAAAACTACGATGAAATGTAAAGAAATTGATTGAATCTACACCTTCTAACTGTGTATTGACATACACAATAATTATACGAATGATTTACTCTGATTTACGAATTATTATATAATTATTATTTATTATTTAAGTATCAACAGAATTCACTATTATTTGATATTAAATAGCCAACATATCTATAATAAAAGAAATAGAATTGAAGAAAAATCATTATTTGACCAAAACACACATAAAAAAAATACTATCACTTTTCTCAAATATAGGCCAAACTCAGCTTCAGTTGCCACCAGCCACACTGATTTTCAATAGGCCCCTATATCTTGGAGTGACAGACACACTTATCAAATAGCTTAATGCTATGTAAAAACAACATGCGTAATTTCTTGAGGCTATTAAAAGGCTTGGGTAAATTCGTAAAGTTATATAATTTATAATACATAACTTAATACTAAAGTATAATTTTTTCTACTATTTTTATTATTACATACTTTTTAGACGCAAACTAACTGTTGTGGTCTATGGCAGAATGACGAGCGCTGTGGAACACGTCTGCTTCACATAATGCTGAGCCAGGGCCAGTTACAACCACAACGCACACACACACTTAAAACGTACCATATTCCTTTTTTTCTTTTCATAATTTAATGTCATTTTTCTTTTTTGATTATTGAAGTGAAACTTCTTTATCGAGGTTGGATAAAAATTTAGTGTAACATTTTTTCGTTACGCGTCACATTTTTCGGTTACGCGCCATGTTGCTTTTTGAAGTCAAACTTCTTTATCGGCGTTGGAATGAAACTTCTTTATCGACGTATGGGAGAAATTTTGTAGCAAATCGTCACGTTTTTCAATGATAGTAATAATTCTATTACAATTAATGAAATTCTATAATAATCTTCGAAGTAATAAGGTAAAATGAAATATTTGTATTCATGTCTATGATAGTAAAAGCCTTTTGTTAAACTTTATCTAATTTAACGAATTTCTGTAAAGTTGCATATAGTAGATCATTTTTCGAAAAAAAAGATCATAAAGAAGTTTCACTTCTTACGTGTGTACACCTAGTACACGCACAATTTATTATTATCTGTGTTTCGTTAGTAATAAATGTTATATCTATTTCGAGCTTTAAGCTTTGAGCTTTATTTTCTTGCCTTAATCACACGCCAACGCAACAGTACTCCATATGCCTACTCCCCTTAAATTATTCATACAAGGATTTGCATTTACCTAAAGTATACATTGCAATTTATCATGGTCCCAAGTGAGGATAATCCATTATTCTAACACAGACAAAAGTCCTTCTATATGGAGATTGTGTCCTCAAAACGAATAATAAATTCGTATAATAATAGAGTTAGGTCGTGTTGTAAAATTATAATTATAAGTGTTAGAGATTGTTTCACGTAGAATTTTCAACGACAAGTATTTTATAACATACTAGCTGTACCCTGCCACGCTTTGCTGTGGCACATTTTGATTGAATGGTTGAGAAATGAGAAAGAAAACAAAGAATACATTTCACATAAGTTTAATTTTGCAATACTTGTGGGAAAAAAATAAAAAAGGAAAAAAAATTTATATATCATGCAAAAATTTCAGCTCGGTCGGTGCAGATTTTTTTAGAGTTTTTGAAGCGTACCAAAACATATATACATATAAGATATAGATTTTTCAAACCATTTTAGTTTATTTCTCTATCTATCGACTCTCATCCCTGAGGTCGTAGGTTCCAACCCTGGCTGTCCAATAAACTTTCTTTATATGTGCGCATTTAACATTCGCTAGAACGTTAATGCGCAAAGTTTGGCAGAATCCAGTATTCGAGACATTATTCCCAGGATAAGACACTTGTACGATAAAACAAACAAGTCAAGTAAGTTCCTTCGACTTGCCAATGATAATTTTCTTAGAGATTTTGGCACGTAATGGAAACGTTTACTAAGAAAGGATTTACAAATATTTAACAGAAGAAACGGCAATAATAAATCTAATCAAAATTATCGTAGGCGATTAGGAAAGTAATAGAAATCTTAATTGGCCCTTTAAGAATTGGCACGCTCTTTTCTATTCTTGAAACACCCCAAGTTGAATTATTTTATTCCATCTACAATGTTATTTAAATGTTTATATTATATATTAAAATTAAAACAATCAGTGGCGCAGTTTTCCTTCACCGTTTCTGCGAATGTTAAATGCGCACATAGAAAGAAGGTCCATTGGTGCACAGCCGGAGATCAAACCTACGACCTCAAGGATGAGAGTCGCACGCTGAAGGCACTAGGCCAACATTGCTCTTTTATATAAAACTAGCAGATCCGGCAAATTTTCTTTAGTTCAATAAAAATAACTATCTACTAATCATACACACATATCTACTATAGTGAAAAATAGGGGTTGATCGTAGAGGGATGACAATTAAGGGTTGTATGTATGTATAAACTTGTTATATCAGACTATGCCATCAATGCCACATCTAGAAAAAAATTAAATTCTAACATCCGTGTTTCGCTTGGTTGACTGACCAAGTTTTTTATGTCTACCCACATTTTTGGTGCTGTTCTGTTTTCTTATTTTATATATGTACCTACATCTGTGCGCTCTAATTTTTAATCTTAGTTTTAAATATGTGTTTCTCAGTAAGTGAATTTTCAATTCTTATGAGAAATAAAGTTATTCTTAAACCTAAAGAGAATGATCTCTTTAATTTGAATATTCGCGCGCACTGCTAGTTCGTGAGTGCGCCGCGTCGTGTCACGTCAAGCTAGCTGACATTGTCAAAGATGTAAAGGACAAATATGCTGAGATTGTTGAATTGTATTTTAATTTTATTTGTTAATTAATTTCATACTTAGTTAAGCTATATGCATCGAGAGGTGATAACAATGAACTTTTATTGTCGTTTCTTTACTTACAGGTAAGATTGTGTTAGTCTTGTAAGGATTGTATCAGTGTGTAACCTACTCGATAAATAAAATTGCATTCTTTACTTACAGAGAAACAAATAGAAGTTTTATTTAGCCTCTTGCAATTGAAATACAGACTATTGTCTTATAAAACGACAATACTTGTTTATAATGGCACAAAAATTGCAATTTGCATTTAAGCTGGAAGCATCACAAACTGACAATAAGACGAGTGTAATTGCCATAACCTCAATTACAACAGAAGATGACAAAAAGTATACACTGTCTGAGACTGATAAATACGCGAGTCGTCATATAGCATTAACAAAAACAGAAACCTACAAAAGAGTGAGAAAAAGTTTAAATCAAAGAGGTCAAGAAAGAACAATATGGATGACATGTACAGAAGAAATGATTCAAGCCTATTTTGATGAAGATAATAATTTAATGTTTAACGACCTATATTTAAAAGAAGAAAAAAAACAAACAGATATTGTAGAATCCACACAGAAGAAAAAGGGTCTACTAAATTTGAAAAATATATCAGAAAGATTCATGATTGAGAAATTTGTATGTAAATTCTCAAATGCGAAACAGTGGATAGAAATATTCGAGAATGAATGTAAACGATTTGAGATTGAGGAAGATACAACAAAGATAGAAATATTAAGATTATTTTTGGACAAAACATGTGCAGATTGGCACTCGGCAACATTGAAGACTTTGAAAATCGAGGCTGGATGGTCCGAGTGGAAAAATAAATTTTTGGACACATTTGCCGATAAAGGATGGAGTTCGGGAATGTATGCCATATTTTACAAATATAAAGAAGGATCACTGATGGAATACGCCATTAGAAAAGAAAAGTTATTATTAGATATGGATGAAAATATTGGCGGGAAAAGTCTGGTCACACTTATAGCAGCCGGAATGAAACCTCAACAAGATTGCTTCATGAAATAAGTATATGTGAAAGTTTGGTAAATAATAAAAACTTCAAAATAAAAAAGGAAGAAAAAGATGACAACAAGAAATACAGTTTAGGAAAAAAACCATGCAAAACCTGTCAGAATTTAAATAAGGGCAATCGATACCACCCAGAACAGTCTTGTTGGTTTAAAAAAGAAGGGGCAGATAACAAAAGGATTGGAAGTAATTCGGTTATAGAAGTAAATCTAAGCGAAGAGACAAAAAACGAGTAATCACACCATTGATAAAAATAAATATGTTATTAGAAGACAAAATACAAATAAATGGAATATATGATTCAGGCTCACAAGTGTCTCTGATAAACAAAAGGTTAGTTAGAACACAGAATGATTCTGTGGATACAAATAGAATATTATTAAGAACTGTCAATGGTGTGACATACACAAAAGGTTTAATAAGAATAAAAGTAAAGATTTTTGATATAGAAGAATATGTTGATGTTTTTATTGTAGACAAACTGGATTTTGAAGATTTCATTATAGGACTAGATATGATAAAAAAATTTAAATTAGCTCAAAATGAAGATTTAAAAATTTTACAAAAGACAAAGAGAGAGATAAATACTATGAATGCATTTGAAGAGATAGAGGAAATTAAAGTCAATTTTAATGAGCATGTGAATAAAAATGACTTCATAACAAATCTACATCACTTGGACAATATCAAAAAGTCCCGAATACACAATTTAATAGAGAATTATAATAGTATATTTGCCAAAGACAAATATGATGTAGGTACAGTAACAGATTATGAAGCCCGGATAGACTTAATGGTGGACAAGTACTGTAGCAAAAGACCATATCGTTGCACATTAGAAGACAAAATAGAAATAGAAAAACAGGTGGGTAATTTACTAAAAAATAACTTAATTGAGGAATCATACAGCCCATTCGCAGCACCAGTTACCTTGGCATTTAAAAGAGACAAAAATACAAAATCGAGACTCTGTATTGATTTTCGTGAACTAAACAAGATAGTCATACCACAAGCACAACCATTTCCATTGATAAGCGACTTGATTGTTAAAGCAGGAAATTGTAAATATTTTACCACACTGGACATAAATTCCGCGTTTTGGTCTATACCACTACGTATTGAGGACAGACAAAAGACAGGATTTGTCACACAGGATGGACATTATCAATGGACTTGCCTACCATTTGGATTGAAAACATCACCTGCCATTTTCCAGAGAATTTTATCAAATATATTAAGAAATACTAACTTGAAAGACTTCACAGAAAATTATATTGATGATATCTTAATATTTTCACAATCGTTTGAAGAACATATAGATCACATAGAAAAAGTACTCAAAGCAATAATAAAAGAAGGATTCAGATTAAAATTTAAAAAATGCACATTTGCAGCAACATCAGTGAAATACCTAGGACATATAATAGGAAATAATACGGTAAAACCGCTCAAAGATAACATTATTTCAATAAGAAATTTCCCAACACCCAAAACCCGAAAGAATATTAGACAGTTTCTGGGAAAGATTAACTTTTACCACGAATATATACCAAATAGTTCGATATTATTGGATCCACTACATAAATTATTGAGGAAAGATGCCCAGTTTATATGGTCAGAAGAATGTGAAGAAACTTTTTCTAATATAAAAAATATATTATGCTCACAACCGGTTCTCGAAATATTTGATAAAGACCTGCCTATTACAATTTACACGGATGCCTCGTTGAATGGTATAGGTGCAATATTAAAACAGATTCAAAAAAATGGTAAAGAAAAACCAGTTGGCTATTTTTCAAAAAAACTCAATGATTCACAAAAAAAGAAAGAAGGCAATATACCTTGAATGCTTAGCAATAAAAGAATCTATCAAATACTGGCAATATTGGTTGATTGGAAGAAAGTTCACCGTTTTTTCGGATCACAAACCACTAGAAAACCTCAACATAAAGGCTAGAACAGATGATGAACTTGGTGAATTAACTTTTTATTTGTCACAATATGACTTTAACATCAAATATATTCCGGGGAAGAATAATACGGAAGCAGACAGTCTCAGTAGAAACCCAGTATTGGAAGATAATGATAATGATGAAGAAATTTTAAAAACGGTGAATCTGATAACAATAGATGATATTAAGGCAGATCAGCAGAAAAACGAGAAAATAAAGGAAAAGAAAACCAAAATAATCGAAAGAAATGGGATACTATACAAAAAAGATCGAAACAGAGAAAAAGTTATATTATCTGAAGAAGCGAGTGTGAAATTAATAAAGGAAACACACACCGAATGGTGTCATTTAGGGATCAACCAAATGATAAATAAAATCAGTCCTTATTATACAGCAAAGAATTTAACGAGAAACATTAAAAGAATATGCAACAATTGTGAAACCTGTATAAAAAATAAATCGAGAGGCCAGGATAAATACGGATTAATGTCACATCTGGGACCAGCCGAAAAACCATTTCAGATAATGTCGATAGATACCATTGGTGGCTTTGGAGGACAAAGATCAACAAAGAAATACCTACACTTGTTAGTTGATCATTTTAAAAGATTTGCGTTCATTCTGACATCAAAAACGCAAAATCATCAAGTTAGTAAAAAAAGTTCTGGAGACGGAAAACATTGAGATATTACTAGCAGACCAGTATCCAGGATTAAATTCAAAAGAATTCAAAGAATTTTTGACAGATAATAATGTAAAACTAATATTTACTGCGGTAGATACACCATTTTCAAACGGACTCAACGAAAGATTGAACCAAACACTGGTTAATAAAATGAGGTGCAAAATAAATCAGAAGAATGAAAAGAAATCCTGGACGTCAATTGCAAGAGAATGTACAGATAAGTATAATGAAACCGAGCATACAGTGACAGGCTTTGCACCAGTATATCTATTAGAAGGAAAAGTCACCAGCATTTTGCCACAAGAACTACGACAACCATTAGATACAGAAACTTGGGTTCAAAATAGACAACAAGCACTTGAAAGATCAATTAGATCACATGCATATAATAAGAAATTATTTGATAAAGGCAGAAGACAATGTGAATTCAACATAGGAGAACTGGTATATGTTGAAAACGGAAACAAATTAAATAGGAAAAAAATGGACAATTTAAGAATCGGCCCATTTGAAATAACAGACAAAATATCGAATACAATATACAAAATAAACACAGGCAGAACAAAAACGAATACAAGCTTATACCATATAACAAAACTTATTCGAATGGACGGTGGAATAAATGATGGATAACGCTGAATAATATGTACGGCTACCATGAGAATTACTGGAGCAATTCTCATCCTGAAGGAGGGAGATGTAAAGAGAATGATCTCTTTAATTTGAATATTCGCGCGCACTGCTAGTTCGTGAGTGCGCCGCGTCGTGTCACGTCAAGCTAGCTGACATTGTCAAAGATGTAAAGGACAAATATGCTGAGATTGTTGAATTGTATTTTAATTTTATTTGTTAATTAATTTCATACTTAGTTAAGCTATATGCATCGAGAGGTGATAACAATGAACTTTTATTGTCGTTTCTTTACTTACAGGTAAGATTGTGTTAGTCTTGTAAGGATTGTATCAGTGTGTAACCTACTCGATAAATAAAATTGCATTCTTTACTTACAGAGAAACAAATAGAAGTTTTATTTAGCCTCTTGCAATTGAAATACAGACTATTGTCTTATATGTATTTTTGTATGCTGTATAAAAAAATAAAAACAAAAATAATTGTCTAAAAAGTTTAGCGGTGGGACCACCCTAAACATTTAGGGGGATGAAAAATAGATGATGCCCGATTCTCAGACTTACTGAATATGCGTAAAAAAATTCATAAAAATCAGTCGAACCATTTCGGAGGAGTATGGGAACGAACATTGTTTCACGAGAAATTTATATATTAGATACAAAAGCTTTAAAAAACACACTTTCACAAGCTGACTGATTTAATTGTCAAGTCTTCGACGACAATATAGATAGATATTACTCGCGTGAACAAAACATTCGATTAAAAGTCGATTAATTGAACAATTCCGATGAAGTCACAACAAATATGTTAACAATAATTCTAACTTTTAATCCTACAATTACAATGTAACTTTAAATGGAAAAGTATGGATCGGTAAAGCTTAATTATACATTCACAATGATTTATTTGTAGTTTTAAACGTCAGTATGTTTTTCTTTCGCCTTAATATTATTAACTTAGCCTCCTTTTTAGTACTACGCCATAGAGAGTGTATGCTGTATGAATAAAAACTGTTTTCCGTATTATGTTCTCCATAAAAACCTTCCTTAAAGTATTGAATTAAAAAAAAATTGGTCCAGCTGTCTAAAGCACAACATGTTTTGCTATATTTTGTACCTTTAGCGCTGGCAGAATTTCCTCGCTGTATTGCGTTACTAATTCGTTGAGCGACGAAAGCACCAGCTCTGGAGTCACTGGTACTATCTACCAGGCGCCAACTTAAGGCTGCTGCCTCGAATTTTGCGGGCAGCGGGGCGGCGGCGGCTGCGGCGCGGGAGCGGGCGATTGCACCTCTCATTACCCGCCCTCGCGCCGCTGCCACGCCGCTGTTTTCGAGAACCGGTCCATTTGATTTTACGCAGGATCTGCCGCCGCCGCTGCCGCCCCGCTGCCCGCAAAATTCGAGGCAGCAGCCTACAGCTTTAATTAGCACCTGTGCACTTGAACCCCAAGGACCAAGAGTCTCTACTCCAAAGGGAACAAAATCGAAATTGGAGGAAAGACTCTTATCTTTAAGCCGTTTATTACATAAATTATTTAATTTAGTAAGTAATATTTACAGTTTTGTCTCAAAATAAACTATTTGACAAAATTTGAGCAATTTTATATTAGATATTTATTGGTGACTACAACTATTTTGACTTATCAACTATAGTCCATTGAAATGTTACATTTGCTGAACATTTGTTAGAGGACGCAATTTTATTTATGGGACATGTAGGGGGGGTCTCTTTTCCCCCGGCCGCCATCTTGGAAAAAGGAGTGAAAACACATTAACAAATTACACACGTTTTTGGCTATATCTGCTAAACTATCCATCGTACAAAAAATTTGTGACGAAATATTTTGTAGCAAATCGCTTGCCTACAATTATGTATTTGTGACTTTTATCATAAAGCCAAAATTCAAAAGTTATAAGTAAAAAAGTGAAAAAAAATCCTTTTTTGCTTAATAATTATATTAATTAAATTAAATTAATAAAATAATAATTTTGCTTTTTGTTTTGATGTTGTCAAAAAATTATGTCAAAACAATTTTGTAGAGGATTTCTTTTTGAAGATTTTGCTCTACTATTTTTTAAATTTCGTTAATTGGAAACGCTTTTACAGCGCTCCAAAGTTGACCGGGTTCATCAATGCTCACGACAAGCCGGTCAGAGTCTGTAGGCGCGTTTTATTATGTGGCATCCAGTGGGCCTATTCCACAAACAACCTCAGATTGGCCCTCAAATTGTAACATTTCAATGGACTACAAAGATACTAAACTTTTGAAATTTATTTCAGTATTCCAATTATATATAAAATATAGCGTCAACGTATTTATTGACATTGTAAAGTATTATTTGTTTTATATATTAAAATTATGTTTGCAATGCATCCAAAGGATTGGATATTTAATACTTCAATTAAAACTTCAACTATTTTCAATGTAATTTAAAATCTCCGTATTGTGTTTTAACTTAAAGAAATTATACACTAGTCTAAGGGTCTGTTTCACAATGTACAGATAAGTTCTACATAAGTTCCAAATTAGCTATTTATTACCAATTGGTAGGATAAACACTATTGTTGCGTTTCACGACTGTCACATGGCGCTATTCGTCACATAAAGTCCATAATAAGATGAGTTTTTCATTATGAGTCCGATGACTGTCAAATAGCACAATTTATCTTCCAAATAATTTATGTCTTGCATAGCTATTTGGTACTTTATCCATACATTGTGAAACAGACCGTAAAACTACGAAGAAAACACGCCTTGTTATGTAACATTGTGGCTAGGAAAACATTGGCTTGGTTGACAAATATGAATGGAGCGGACGAGACCTAGTTTTGCACTGCGCTAAAAGCTTTTTTGCTTACGTTTTAATTATACATTATTCCATATCTGTCATGATGCAGTTTTAGCCTAGTGGCTATCAGCGTTGGCGGGATTCGGAAAGGCTACACTGTTATCGTGTCCTGCCGCAAGCGATTGCTGGTGGTACCATGGGATTTTAGTGGGTATGCAGAGTAGGGATTCCTACATACACCTCCACCACAAGGCAGTCGTGCCGCTGGAGTGAAAAAAAAAAGTTCAGCGTGCGACTCGTTCGAGCTTTGATGTCGAAGGTTCGAACCCTTAGACAGTGGGTGTAAAAGAGCGATAGTTCTGCTATAAGCAGTTTCTTGTTATTATATATAAGCGATTTTTTTTAAATAACAGGAGGCAAACTTGCAGAAGGCTCGCAAGTGCGTTGTCGGTTTTATAAGAATTGATGCGCTCTTTTCTTGAAGGACCCTAAGTAGAATTGGTTCGAAAATACTTCAGAGGGCAGCTGGTTCCACATAGTGGTGGTACGCGGCAATAACTGAATTAAATAACGCTCAGGGTCGGGTATTTCGTATCCTTGACGGCCAAAGATGAAACTCAGCTGCAGGTTTTAATCCGAATAAAATAAAAATATTTTACATAACTCAACGTTACGAGTACTTATCTTCTAGTGTATAAATGTTGTTATAAGTTCACTTTTTTATATAAATCTGTAGTACTCGCGTAAAACAAAAACAAATTATACTTTTTCTTCGCCCTATGGGCACTTATAAAGAGTTGCAACTATTAGAACACACACACTTTTGCGAATATGATAACTTCCATAATGTATTTTCTTTTGTCTTTTATTATTAAAAAACTTGTCGACTCGGCGCCCTCAAATTCAATATTTAAATTGTTCTAAGTTTTGCTGTTTTGTTTCCTTTTAAAGCGACTTAGAATTTAAATTTTCTCTGACATGTTTTAAACACAATATACATATGTTTAATGCAGTGATGGCCTAGTCACTAGTGGCTTCAGCGTACGACTCTCATCCCTGAGGTTGTAGGTTCGATCCCCGGATGAGCCTCAATGGACTTTCTTTCTATGTGCGTATTAAACATTCGCTCGAACGGCGAAGGAACATCGCGAGAAAACCGGCTAGCCTTAGACCCAAAAAGTCGACCGCGTGTGTTAAACACAAGAAGCTGATTACCTACTTGCTTGTTAGATTGACAAATTATCACAAACAGATACAGAAATCTGAGGCCCAGACCTAAAATGGTTGTAGAGCCTCTGATTTATTTTATTCATATATTCAACGCCTACACACTCTAGCGCATATATGAAAGCCCATCCACACGCTTGACAAACAATGGCAAACAGCTAACAGCAAACAGCAAACACGGACGTGTGGATGGGTGTTTGTCGTTGTTTGCCTGTTTGTGTTCGTGTTGGGCAGTGTTCGGCATCGGTGTCGGTTTATCTTGCCAGATCAAAGGATGTTTGGCAAACAGTTTGCTACGTATCCACACGTTTGGCAGCGATCAGTATGCGCGCGAGCTTGCGGGAGGCGGACGTATTTACTTGCTACACTTTCGTTGGCGCGCAAAGCGTAAAAAATGTCTGATTGGAGCACCTACGATTCTGACATTTTTAAGTAACTTTTAAGTAAATTTAAAAAAAAACACGGCAAAGTAAAGCTCAAATAATAGGTCTAAAGCCTTGTACGCTTTCTATGTATTTTAATCATCCACCATCGTCTTTGCTTTCTTATTTTTTTCCTTTTTTCTTTCTCTTGCTTTAATTTATAATAAAAATATGTCAACCCGAAAGTAATAGCTGCAACAAGCTCGTCGTCCGCCATGTTTGCCGATTCGGAATGTTATGAACGTTCGCCAAGCATGTGGATGGCTGTTTGTGTTGGGTGATTGTGGTTGGTGTTTGGGACTTTGTTTGCTTTTTGCGGTGTTTGTGACAAACAGCCAGCGTGTGGATGCCCCATTATATGCGATGCATTTCTTTCGTTTACACAGGTCGAAAATTTGTATCTTATGTATTTAATATTTTACTTTTAATTTCGACATCATCGTATTGGCTTAGTACTGTAAGGATAGTGTATGTATTTTTGTGAATAAATAAATCTACGACTGGTACAAACAAATTTTACAATGTATGTGCCTCGAATGCCTGCACAGGTGCAATATCATGAAAGTAAACTTAAAAGCTTTATGACGAAGCTTTCTCGTCACGTCACACTCCGTATCGTAGCACTAGACATATTAAAGTTCTCATGAGCTTTACTAAATCGCTCTAAAAATTTCATTTCTCGTGTATATTATACTGTCAAAGGAAATATATTAATTAATATCAAGCGTTGCTGACATATTATTAGGTTGGGGAAAAACTTTATTTTTTTATTTTATTTCTGATTTTATATAAACATGGTAAAAAAAAAATTTACAAAGAGGTAAATTACCAATTAACGCAGACGATTCATATTAACAAGGAGAAACAAAATAATTATAAGTATTAAGTTATTAATTATTTATTTATGAATTATTAAGTATTCCTTTTTTTATCGTTAACATGATTTTATATAAAGTGACACTTAATAAGTGGTCTTTGCCGAAAAATAATAAAATACAATTTTGAAGTATCTATCAATTAAAAAAAATTATATATTATGATATAATGGGTAATTTCGCTTGTCCTACGTAATTAGTTACAGATACTATATTAAGATTTAAAAAAAATAGCCTATCATATCTAATTAATAGAATCGAAGTCCTTGAGATATGTATTAATTAAGGAATATTAACTTAAGTTTTCGTCTTTTAACATTTTCGTTTAATGTCAAATAGTAATTAAGTTGTCATAAAAAGATATCGACAGGTTATCAGAAAGACGTTTTTAGTACTTTTATATTATACTAGCTGACCGGGCAAACGTCGTTTTGCCATGTATATCATTTATAATAAAAAAATAGGGGTTGAGAGGTGAAAATTAGGGGTTGTATGTATTTTTTAATGTTGTATCATAAAAAAAATAAAAAATACAAATTTATCTAAAAATTAAAAAAAAAATTGGGGTGGACTACCCTTAACATTTAGGGGATGAAAAATAGATGTTGTCCGATTCTCAGACATACCCAATATGCACACAAAATTTCATGAGAATCGGTCTAGCTGTTTCGGAGGAGTTTAACTACAAACACTGCGACACGAGAATTTTATATATTAGATATAGTGCCTATACTATATCTAATATATAAAATTCTCCTAGGCTTCCAATCATTCCATTTGTACTTTCCGGAGAACGCGTTTTGGTCAAAGCTCACCGATGTCCAGATTGAGCATTCTGATAAACGAAGTTTGGATATCCCCTCGCTATTTAAAATTGGTTTTCGTTTAATTTGTGTAATTTTCATTGTATTGTTTAATATTTGTATCTTTTCGTGTATGTCATGTTTGCCTATAAGTCTTGTCACATTAAAAATTTATATTGTACTTCTTTTACCAATGTATCAGTGTGGCGTTGGCAAGCTTTTATCAATAAAAATATTTCAGCATGCATTATCTTGTCCAGTTACAATGTAGATATTATAATAACTTACAAACAGATGCAGTACGCGATGTCCTCTCGGATGACGGCCGTCCAGTCGTGTCGCGCATATGACTCAGTAGCGCGTTGAAGAAGTTGTACAACTGTAAAATAAAATTTAATTTCTAGAAAATAAATTTGCAATAGATAGATGGTTTCAGATATTTCCTGTTTATTAGTGTGAACGAATTTAATGTCAATGGACAAATAATTACATGACACATCATGCCGCGTGTTGAATTGAGATGCTATTGACCAATCACAATTTAACTCTCGTCTTTTGTTGTACATTGTAAGCCTGAGCGTAAATATATTCATATCTCCAATTATTAAAATTGCAAACGAAATATGAAAGAAGATCACGATTCATCTGATGTTAAGTGATACCGCCGCCCATGGACACACATTGCCAGAAGGCTCGCAAGAACATAGGCTCATCTTCTTCAACTTCTATACTCAATTCTTTACAATCCGAAAACTCCTTCTTATCTCAAAGATCACTCTCTCAAGATCACAAATTCTTAGGTCCTTCGAACTATATGTTACGCTCTTCTAATAGATGTTTATTGGAAATTCCATCCCACACTTCATCCTTCTTAGGCAATTCATTCACGATATCCGCTATTAAGTTGTGGAATAGGCTGCCCGACTCCATACGATTGGCTACCTCTCTGTCATCTTTTTAAACTCTTCTGTATATTCATTTCTTAACCTTATCCTATCCTAATCAATCGTGACTTGTATAATTCTTATGTTTCCTTTTGCATCACTATTGCTGTTCATGAATTTGTAAGATTAGCTTTTAAGTTTTTAGTCTGTTATTAATATTTTCTTTTGTATTACTTTAGATTAAGGTTCTATATATGTATATATATAGATTTTTTTTATTATATAACATTTGGTTCTGCACTTCTCGCACGCATCATGTTTCTTTTTTTTAGTTTTTCTCTTTAACTAGGGTTGCCTGGAAGAGATCGCTTATTAGCGATAAGGCCGCCCGTTGCATCATCATCAACATAATCGTCCAACGACCAAAAATCAGTGATGCCACCTCCTAAAAATGTTCCCCCTACGACCAACTTCAAATACCCCAAGGTAAATGTCGATCGAAACCCCTAAACTTTTTGTTGTACACTTGGTTTGAGAGGTAATTTCAAATACGTAGAAGTAGTAAAAAATACCTGTTGCATTATGTGAGTAATGTATTATTATACATTATTTATATAAGTTAATCAATGACCGAATAATATTAAGGATAATAACAATGAGATGAAACGATTCTTATTTTTTATTTCTTAACTTTTCTTTCTTCGAATTCAGTTTTTCTCAAATTCAAATCAGAATAAATGGATATTAGTAGTCATTAGGCCTACAACGCACTAGCGGCTGGCCGCGATGCGGTGTGCCGCTGCGGTAGGCCGCACGTCGATTATTACATGAAACCGCACGATAACGACGCACTGATTTGCGGACAACCGTCAACCGCTCCGGTTGTTCTGGAGCTGCGACGAGCCGCACCGGTTGAATGATGCGGTGCGCCGCGTCCCTCCATGCACTCGGCGCGGTTAGCCGCAAATACCGTGTCCGTCATCGCTTGTTCCTTGCGCTAGACACTACGCAGAGTTTTTTTGACGATATTTTCTACGATGATATAAATAAATAACTGCCGCAACTTCTTCAACGTCCATCATGTGCAATATTTCAAGAAGCACTGACGAGTGACGAATGCGGCAGACCGCAATAGGACCGCAATAGGGACGGTTAGCCGGAATACGGCATGCCGCTACGGCAGACCGTATATACCGCGGCCTACCGCAGCGGCACACCGCATCGCAGCCAGCCGCTAGTGCGTTGTAGGCCTTAGTTTTGAAGTAAGCGGCGTTTGAACGACCCTCGAATGACGTTACTACGTTTGGTTCCTGAGTCACAACATCGTGCTATAAGATTTATGACAGAAATTAAAAGTACATTTGTTCCTGCATGCTTTTGCACTGTGATTTACTGCATAGATCGTTACTGCCGTGTGAAATCCTTTTAGAGTATAATGATAATGATAATAATAATAATCAGTGGCGCTACAACCTCTTTAGGTCTAGGCCTCAGATTTCTGAATCTGTTAAATGATCATTTTTCAATTTAATACGCAAGTAGGTAATCGGCGTCCAGTGCCTGACACACGCCGTCGACTTTTTGGGTCTAAGACATGTCGGTTTCCTCACGATGTTTTCCTTCACCGTTCGAGCTAATGTTAAATGCGCACATAGAAAGTCCATTGGTGCACAGCCGGGGATCGAACCTACGACCTCAGGGATGAGAGTCGCACGCTGAAGCCACTAGGCCAACACTGCTCGAACTCTTTTAGAGTATAGTAACGAGAAATTCTACTGATTTTTTGATAAATATATAAGGATATCTGATACGGAAATTATTAAAAAGAGATTAGCCATATATAAGACATCCCAATACCGTGGTAATTATTTCTGTTAATGGCTCGTTAATCTCCTTAGAAAAAGGAAAAAGAAAATACGAGCGTAATAATCAATCAAAGTTTCAGGCATTCGATTAAGAACCGAATTTTTCATCGCAAGTCTCAATTTCCGAGGGAAAGTAAATACATTAGGGTGATTGAAATTTAAACGAAAAATCTCTAAGAGTATTTAATGTGAGCCTAATAAGGCACAAAAATATCTATACACTATTTTGATTTTAAAATGTCGAAATATTTATCAATATTATATTCAGTGTCGTTTTCTACTTAGAAATTCAAATTTAATTGTGAATCTGTGTAAGATATTGTTGATGTGGTCTGATTAGCTGTAATCCTTATTTATACAATATACAAAATTATCGTGTCACGTTTGTAACGCCTCTGAAATGACTCGACCGATTTTCGTGAAATGTTGTGCATATCGGTTATGTCTGCGAATCGGACGACAACTATCACCCCCCTAAATTTTTATTTTTTAGACAACATTTTTTGTTTTTATTTATTTTATGATATAACATACAAAAATACATACAACCCTTAATTTTCACCCCTGTACGATCAACCCCTATGTTTAGTTTGTTGATCAAGAACTTATAACTGAAACTAAGGTTTATGTTGAGAAAAATTCACAGAACCTAAAAAGTTTTCATTCCGTAAAACCGAACTGTCTCTGAGGGTAGCATAGCAAAATGTTCCATGTTGGTATGTACTGAAAAGGTAGGCTAAGTAAAATAACATTAAGGAGAAACGAAGTTCGCGGCAGTTCATTATATATTCAAAGACGAGACTTAAAGCTTTGACTCCTGTATCTCATTAACGTATTGACGTACGATATTAACATCTTCATGTAAATTTAAACTTTTCAATCGTGAAGTAATTAAAATATACGGTAATTTGAATTTTAAAGCTTCGCTCGGTAAACCACAACTCAAATTGATTATTAAGCGCCACAAACATAGCCTATTATAAAATTTTGTGCATGTCACGTACTTAATTGCGCATTTGAGGGACAGAACAAACAATAAAATATTATGTTCATAGTTTGTTTGTTTAAACACGTTACTAGTTGTGTAAAATCATTAAAAAAAATTCTACAGTACAGTACAATTATAATCAAACATTATACGTTGTTACTTTAAGAAGTAAGTGTCTAATAGGGGCCGTTCAAGTATTATGTAAGCACGGGAAGGGGGGATCTTTGGTTTTTGTAAAAACGTAAATATTACGTCAACAGTAATTATTTACGTGTCCACACATTGACTATGCTTGATAACGAAAAGCATTTTCAAGGATTCCTACAAAAATTAATACGTTTACGTGCGCCTAAGTATAACGGCTTTTTATATTCCATATTGAAAATTTTTTTTGGCGTTTACTCCTTAAGAAACGATTTGAGTTATAACTTCGTAAAAATTTCCGCATTTCCGTACCGGGCCCTATAAGGAAATAGCCCGGAGTTTACTCCTTAAGAAACGATTTGAGTTATAACTCCGTAAAAAATTCCGTATTTCCGTACCGGGCCTTATAAGGAAATTTAATGAGGAGTAAAATCAAGTGTAACACGAAAAGTTGAGGCGTTATGTGTAAAGGTGGGAACTGGCCAACGTTACGAGGTGTAATGTAACACGTTACACAGCGAGCATTCGTGCAGTCAGTACGTCGTGTTACGGAGAAACAACCCGACTCCACCCGGCTGTTGGTTTTTTGGCGAATCCTTTGACTGTTACGCGAATCAATCAGTACGCGCGAGTGATCATGATTATGATTTTCTAAAATTGTGTCTTTTTTAAGTACTTTTGGTCCAATTAAATTCACGAGTTGTTCAAAATCGATAGGACACATGCGTACAAAGTTTTTATACTATCCAGTAATCATTTGGTTTTTAAAAATTGCTATCAATGACAAACCACCACATACGCCTCTGTTTTTTCTTCTTCTTAATTTGGATGAAACAATAATTAAGTAGAATCAAAGATACCAACGAGTCCTCGCTGTCGGCCATCTCGTGAACACTGGCGGCGAAAACGGAGCACAGAGTTTTGACGAGCATGTTACGCCGATTTTAAAATACAGCGTAACATGCTCGATGCATGACACGCTCGATGCGAATGCTACATTACTCCTTAAGAAACGAGTTGAGTTATAAGGCCCGGTACGGAAATTTTATGAGGAGTAAAATCAAGTGTAACACGAAAAGTTGAGGCATTATGTAGAAAGAGACAAATGGATTGAACGTGTAAAAGAATGAGATGGAATACATTACACAGACTTTTCTATTTTGAATTCACGTTTTGACAGCCATGTTACAACATTGTCAGTGTTGACAGGTGTAAAAAATAAAAGTAGATTGTCTAGCATGCCATAGAGTTTTGTCAATAGTAATGGTCAGTGAAATTAAAACTAAAAAGATTGTTCATTCTTATTCTTCTCTTACTATAAAGGTAACTTTGGTCACAGAAAGAAAATCCTATTTGGGCATAGATGATGTAGGTACGTTTTATTACTACTACAAACATTTATATTATAAAAACATATATTCTTACCACCTTTAGTATGAAAATATGGTCGACAGCCACAGAACATTATCGCCATTTTATCGTTCGTAAGGAGTAAACTCCAATCGTGCGTCGTAGCTGACACACACGCACTTTTTTTGTTCACAAATTCATCTTCAGAGCCCCGCGTCCACTTAATTCCCTGTTATCATTAGTACTATGTAACCCAACTTTAGTGAAGTTACATATACATCTATACTAATATTATAAAGGAGAAAGATTTGATTTTTTGTTTGTTTGAAATGAATAGGCTCCGAAACTACTGGACCGATTTCAAAAATTCTTTCACCGTTGGCAAGCTACACTATTCCCGAGTGACATAGACTATGTTTCATGTTCAAAAAAATTAGGGAAAACTTGAATAATCTAATCTTTTTGTTAGCGTCCTAATTTTGTGTTAGTTATAAGCTTATATTTTAAATCATTCATTTCAAACATTCATCAAGTAAGTTGTTACCCAGCTTCAAACAAAAAGTTTTATTTAAACACCTCTATGCAAAAAACCGCCACCGTATAACTCAATAAATACAGAACCGATTTTAATAAACATTACAGTTCCCTAAGTTGGCAATAGACCTGATTCAAATCAAAAACATGTGTTCTAATTTCAAGTTTGTCATACACTTAAAATTTATCACACGTTAGCCTAAACAGACAACACAGATAACCCTCTTTAATGACAATGGAACATTAGACCATAGACGAATAAGAGGTATTAAAAAAAAGCACGAAATCAGCCAGCCGCCACATAATCATTGAACAATGATCAGTCGAGCGAGAGCACACATGACAAGATAGTTTAACGAACTTCCAAAGTAAATACTTCCAATATTGTAGACGATGTCTTTGAAGACAATAAACTTCGAACAAAATTGTCTAACAATGTGTTTACATTTACTTTATAGCTACGCCTTTTTTCTCTTTACTCCACAGAATACAATAGCAATAATAGATTAAAGTAGGGGCCAATTTAATAGATTTATTCAATTGTATTGTCTACCATTCTACTTTCATGTTTGTATTCAATTAATATTTCTTTGTGAAACTGTTCAAGGATATATCAAATACTGTATTATTTGTTGTATTGTTACTATTAATTAAAAAAAATTGGTTGTCGGTAAAGTCGATTTATTGACTGTTAGTTGAACGTGACAACGTCATAAGAAAATACTTATGGAATGGTTGCATTTATCAAACGAAAATTTTAATTTTATTTGTTTGACAGATATTTTGTATGGATATAGAGAAGGAGGTAAATGGAAATCACAATTGAATGGATTAAGTTACATTTGTACGCATAAATACAATTATGTAATATTTTTTGTGCCTCTCTGTCGCTCGTTCCGCGCTCTCGCTTGCACTTCAAGCCTTTTTTTTATTATTTTTATGGCTCTGGCACGGTTTGTGCATTAGCCAGCGTCAAGTATAAGATTTTTATAATTCGTGCTTTTTGCCTTAGAAATTCGACCATGTCCTCCATGTACGGTTTAGGCACTCGCCCGGTACCGCACAACCCTCCCAAAGGCCGAGAACAAATTTTAAATTAAATTAAAACTTGCTCTCGAACCGGGAATCGAACCCGGTACCCCTCACCTAGCTGCCACTTTGAGGCTCTTAAGGTTGTCACGTCAAAAACTTTACATATAAAACCTGTTTGTTTTGATAACATAAATCACATTTGATACCTCATCCATCATACATACATAATAATAACGACAATAACGGCAATAGGATGTAATTTTACAATGTACTTCCACTAATAAACCATTCTAAACATTAAACGATTTATGTTTTAATGAGTAAACTGCTTCGAACTTCAATGTTCGAAGCTAAAACTGACAGATGTCAAATGTGATCTCTTGAATTACTGTACAGTGACACATACTTTTCTTGGCCGTCGGCTGAAATTGGTACTACCATCGCCATTTTGAAATTTATGTCTTGGTGCGGACAGTAAATAATTTTACTATTTACCAACATCTAACAAAAATCCAATTTTTATTGAAGTGAAACTTCTTTATCGAGGTTGGAAAAAAATTTAGTGTAACATTTTTTCGTTACGCGTCACATTTTTCGGTTACGCGCCATGTTGCTTTTTGAAGTCAAACTTCTTTATCGGCGTTGGAATGAAACTTCTTTATCGACATATGGGAGAAATTTTGTAGCAAATCGTCACGTTTTTCAATGATAGTAATAATTCTATTACAATTAATGAAATTCTATAATAATAAGGTAAAATGAAATATTTGTATTCATGTCTATGATAATAAAAGCCTTTTGTTAAACTTTATCTAATTTAACGAATTTCTGTAAAGTTGCATAATCATTCATTTCTCGAAAAGATCATTTTTCGAAAAATAAGATCATAAAGAAGTTTCACTTCTTACGTGTGTACACCTAGTACACGCACAATTTTTTTATTTTATTTTATTCCTTGTATTAATTACAATGGCAAAGTTTGAATTACCGAACGGTTCTGATTGCTAGGTATCTTAAAAAATATTATATTAATAGTACAGGTAACAAAACCTAGGATAGGTTGTTCCTAAGTTTGTCTCACATTTATTTAAGTCTAGAACTGTATTTTTTAGATACTAGTTAGTATACATCGTTTTATTTAGACTAATCTTACACATTGTAATACATATGTACTTATGATTAATGAATAAACACATTTTTATTTATTATTAATATTAATTTACATTTCAAAAAATAATTAATTTAGCTTGGTAAATTTTTATTTACTGGGATAATATACATGACAGCGACGCTCTTATCGGCCAAGAAAAGTATGTGTGTACATTTAAAATCCAATTTGTCAACTTTCTTGTTAGGAGGATTTGTCAGGGTGACTTGCGCTAATAAGTACTACGTATAAATATTACTCGTAGTTGTTTGCTCGGAAATTAGGTTTAAAAATAAGTTCACACACTGGAATCTCACTTGATGTTAAGTGATACCACGGCCCTGGGACTCTCGCAAGTGCGTTGCTGGCAATTTAAAACTGGGGCCGCTTTTTTTTAACCTAAATCGAATGGGAAAAATTTCAGTGGGTACCTGAATTGATATAATTTTTTTCTAGTATTATATTTTACAATGTTTACCTTTTTTTTAAATACTTTCTCTGTATGTAATGCATGTTGGCCATAACTGGACATATTATATTATGAAAAAAAGTTTTAAATGGTGTACAGGTGACATTGACGTTGTCAACGAATATAATTTAGTCTAGTAATTACGTTCTCGATGTAAGTTATCAAAGTGACAAATGATAATTGCCAGTAAATTTCGTAATGTAATTTGGTGAATATTTTGGGTATTGAAAATTCATATAAAATTTTTGGGATCGGTATGGCTACCACTACTAGAAGTTAAAGGGCATTTAGTCAATTTTTTATCTACTTAGTATTGGAATTGGGAGTATAAAATTACGCTTAATTTTTTATTTATTTTGGTTAGCGCTAAGTCTGGCCTCTGAATCCCTAGAGTATCGCCGCAAGTGAATAATTTGTACTAAAGTCACCTTGAGTACTATCAACGTGGCCGCATTGCAGAGATCCGCTGCGTTTTCTACACAACTTCAAAGCTAATATTGTCTTTGAACAGAACGAAAAAAAAATATATGCGTGTACTAGTTTACACACGTAAGAAGTGAAACTTCTTTATGACCTTATTTTACGAAAAATGATCTACTATATGCAACTTTACAGATATTGGTTAAATAAAGTTAACTTAGATAAAGTTTAAAAAAGGCTTTTATTATTATAGATATAGATAGAATAGAATACAAATAATACAATTATTTCATTCTACCTTATTACTAAGATTATTACAGAATTTCATTAATTGTAATATAATTATTACTATCATTGTTGTTTTTAATTTAAATTTTATACATTTTATGAACGCACTACACAGTTTTTGACGTAGATAAAAATGATTTAAAAGCATAATTTCTATTTATAACTAAGCATAAGCATAATACTGCAATATTAATTAAATAAAACGTGAAAAAAATTATCGAATATAAATAACAGTACGTTGCGGTAAGCCTGAAGTTAGTTTTCAAAGGTAGGCAAACTTCACAAACAACAAATCTTGCAACTAATCAATAAACTGGATCCGAAATCGTGTATAAAAAAAAGATGGCGCGTAACGGAAAAATGTGACGTCACGTGACGTAAAATTTTTTCCAACGCCGATAAAGAAGTTTGACTTCAAAAAGCTAAAAAAATATAAAATTAAATTAAAACTTTTATATATACCCCATACCGAAAACTAAAGTGGAGATGGTCGGGTCATATGATAAGAGAATTAACGGAGTAACAAGTGGGAAACGAAAGAGAGTCAGGCAGATAGGAAGATGAGAGGACGGGTCCAATGCGGATTTGAGCCGCTAGAGAACGCCAAGCTAAGAAATATTTAGAGGAGGTCTTTGTCAAAGGACAAGCAATTGTTATATTAATACTAGCTGACCCGGCAAACGTCGTTATGCCATGTACGTATATATTATTTCTAGGAAACATTTGTTTAGTTCAATAAAATAACTATCTATAATAATTAAAAAATAGGGGTAGATCGTAGGGGGGTGGCAATTAAGGGTTGTATGCTGTATCATAAAAAAATATAAAAAAAATTGTTTGGGGTGGACACCACTTATTACTTAGGGGTTTGGAATATATATGTGTGGCGGCGTCCATGCGTCGGGTTGTCTCTCTCCCTAAAATATGGCGACGGGGCCGATAGCTGGCCATGCGCCATACTCGTGAATGGGTGCTACTTGTGGTGACTGGTCGTACTTGAATTCGTGTATGCGGTGATGTTAATTATTTCGACTATGTGTTTGCGTGTTGTTCCCACGAAAATGTAAGTGCGTGCTCCTATTTCACCATGCCTCCTGCTGATAGAGGCAGGTCTTTGTTTTTTTTTAATTTAAGTATGTTATTATTATTAATTACTTAATATGTCATGTGGAACATGGTGTAATGGTTGCAGAACCTTACATACGTTGTTTAAAAAAAAGGGCGTTAAAAAAGTGGCGGATAGTTTATTGCCAGTTCTTCTCTTCCGTTCTACGCCCTTGATTTGAGAACTGGCAGTAAATGTAAAATTAGAAGCATTAATATGTATTTCTTTACTGCCGAGTCATAAGTTTACATTATGTTACCTATATGAGTAAATTACTTTTTTACTTTTACTTTTTACTTTACTATATAGTAGCCGAATCTCAGACTTACTAAATATGCATAAACAATTTCACAAGAATTGGTTGAGCCGTTTCGGAGGAGTATGGGAACGAACATTGTGACACGAGAATTTTATATATATAGAGATTATATTACTTTAGGCATATTTACCTTATATTCATGTAAGCTACATAGCATTAAAGGCTTTTATATTATGTTAAAATGTTGAAAATTTTCTTATTAAATAAATCTTGGGTTTTACTAACGAATATTCTCGTGCATGTCATAAAAAGGTACTTAAATTTATCCGCAGAGATAAACTTTTCTCACGTTTCAGTCTATATTCATAATAAATGATGTGTCTTAACTATATCTACGAAGCCGTATGTCGAATTAATTAATGTCGTGGTTAATTCTAATAGGGTAAATGATGACGCATACTACTAGCTGACCCAGCAAACGTCGTTTTACCATATATATAATTTCTAGGAACAATTTGTTTAGTTCAATAAAATTAACTATGTATCGACTATAATAAAAAATAGGGTTGATCGTAGAGGGTGACAATTAAGGGTTGTATGTATTTTGTATGTTGTATCATAAAAACAAAAATTTAAGGGGTGGGACCACCCTTAACATTTAGGGGGATGAAGGATAGATAGAAGCAGAAGATTGTCAGAAACTTTTTAAAATCCATTTTTATAAAATAAACTTAAAACTTTTTTTGTATTATTTTAGATTATGCTTGGTAATTCTATAATTTTTCAGTGTTACTTGTAATATTGTTTTCTTGATTTTTTTTAGTATTTTTTCCTTACTAGGGTTGCCTTATAATTTTTATGTTATTCATTTTTATTTTTATGTATAACAATAATAACCTTTATTGCTGTAAAATACTTATCCTAGTACATAAAAATGTGAAGTACCATAATACAAAAATAAATCAGTGGCGCTACAACCTGTTTAGGTCTTGGCCTCAGATTTCTGAATCTGTTTCATGATCATTTATTTAAATCTAATAGGCAAGTAGGTGATCACCCTCCAGTGCCTGACACACGCCGACGACTTTTTGGGTCTGAGACATGTCGATTTCCTCACGATGTTTTCCTTCACCGTTCGAGCAATTGTTAAATGCGAACATAGAAAGAAAGTCCATTGGTGCACAGCCAGGGATCGAACCTACTACGTATGAGAGTCGCACGCTGAAGCCACTAGGCCAACACTGCTCTATGCTCTAGAAGTACAATAATCACTAATAATTCATCGGCAAGCCGGTAAATTTCTCTTTTACAGCTTGTCCTTGGACATAGACCTCCTCTAAGTGCTTCCACTCTTCTCGGTGTCTAGTTTTAAGTAGCCACATAGGGCCAGCTGCTCTATTTATATTTTCTTTTGCCATATCGTCCATTTATCTTTGTCTTTTCTTATAAAGTGTCCTGTCTATTTCCATTTCAATTCTTTTAATGCAATGAAGTATATGGAAATAAAACTATTAAATTAAACCAGGTTTATAACGCTACATTTATTACCTTGCATTGTACGATATTTTATGGTTAAATTTTTGTGGTCTTATCTCCGTCGTTTTGTACGGTACAGTTGCACGCGATATTCGAGTTATAGAAACCAAACTATATTACAAAGAGATTAATGCATGGATGGTATTAAAGAGACTGTATAGTTTTTGTGCTCAACTAACGTTTATTTTCAATTGGTTAGAACACAGCCAAGTCAACAATTATAATTCAAAACAAATTACATTTACTTACTACCATTGGTAACCATGTACGTAATATGAAAATAATAATAATTCTTCGATAATAAAAACACGTGTCATTTTAATTTACAATTCGTCATTTGAGATTTCAATAAATTATTTTGCATAAAATATAAAATACTAATATTTCGTAAATTCTCTTTACGAAATTTTAATTTAATTTCTCTTCTTCGACAAAAACGCTGCACATCTTTGATGAAATGAAATTGTAAGGAACTGAGCGGTTACTCTGTAACTTCCAGCGACATCTGGATCTCAAAAATGAGTATTTTCAATTTTGTACCGCACGAACCAGCGCAGTGCTTCGGATATTTTGATAGAACTGTCTGGAGGATGGTGTACTATTCCTCCAACTTAAAGGCCGTGGCTCTAAAGTAGAGAAGTTGTATATAAATATCCTAAGCTGGAATAACTTCGTTAGCGCGTTTCAGGGTATGACGTCACCGTAGTGATTTGTGAGCAGATAATATGTGGCACTAGAAATACATCGAACTTCCATACAAAAACGTTCGAACGCTGACACTACTGGAAGTTACAGAGTAAGGGTGCTGTAACCATTGTTGGCAGACATCTTTTTAATGAATTAATTGATAATTAAGAATGGGTATCGCAATACAGGGAGGTAATGGCAGCAATAAAGAGACCCTGTCCCGGGGAACAACATTTTCAATTTGTTTTAATTTTCCATTTATCAATTTTTATTATTATTACTAGCTGACCCTGCAAACGTTGTTTTGCCATGTACCTATATTATTTATAGGAAAAATTTTTTAGTTGAATAAAAATAACTATCTACTGTAATAAAAAATAGGGGTTAATCGTAGAGTGATGAAAATTTAGGGTTCTATGTATTTTTTGATGGCACATTATAGAAAAATTAAATTAAAATTTCGTCCAAAAAATAAAAACAAAATGTTAGGAGTGGACAACCCTTATCACTTAGGGGTATGAAAAATAGATAGTAGCCGATTCTCAGACCTACTAAATATGCATATAAAATTTGATAAAAATCGGTTGAGCCGTTTTGGAGGAGTATGGTAACTAACATTGTGACACGAGAAGTTTATATACAGGTTGGTCAAAAAGTCGTGCATCAAACGCAACTAGGGGACAGATGAGGTCATCAGCTGCAAAAAATTGTTCTACGGGAAGTCCCTAAGCTCAACCCCTGTAGAGTTATAATTTATTTTGTGTTTTATAAGAAAATTGATTACTTTTACTTATTCCCATTAAAATACGAAAAAATCTACATTCTGTATCTTTTTCATAATATCCACTAGATTGATACTAATGAGTCCTTACGTTAGACATACTATTTACAGTTGTCGGAAATATCTGCGAACCTGGCTTAATGACGTCATACAAACTGGAGAGATAGCAAAAAAATTGAAGATGTAAAAATAAAAAATATTTTATTTGTGTACTTATTTTTATTGATACTCGTACCTACCCATCTTACATACAGCACTAAATAGGTAGTTTATGTAATATTTCACCAAACAGAGAAACAATAAACACTAAAATGCGATTACGAAAGCAAGAATAATACACGTGCGGCGTCGGCGATTGCGTTGGCAACGGTACTGGATAGGCGAAAACGGGGCGGGGTGCGGGGGCGCCAGGGGAAGCGCATTCCAGCGAGGTTCGCAGATATTTCCGACGGCTTGTACAGTTGTTTATTGAGTTTATTGAAGATAATATTAAGTTATACGATATAACATTTTTTCAAATCAAAACTTTTTGTTTACTTCGGACCTCACTGTGTAAAAAATATACTCTGCCGAAAAGTGACCCTGTATTGTATGTTTTGTTTGTAATGCTTAATTGAAAGATATTAAAGCAACTAACTCATGGCCATGTGTAATACCTTTTCAGAATCCCTATTAAAGGCGCCAAATCTTTTAATACAGGTTCACTTTTCAGTAGAGTATTAATTTTTTCACAATGGGGTCCGACGTTATGATTTGAGAAATTTTTATATCGTATAACTTAATATTATCTTCAATACACTCAATAAACAACTATAAATAGTATGTCTAACGCAAGAACTCATTAGTACCAATCTAGTGGATATTATGAAAAAGATACAGAATGTAGATTTTTAATAAGAATTAGTAAAAAATTCAATTTTCTTATAAAAACGCAAAATAAATTATAACTCTGCAGGGGTTGAGCTCAGAGACCTCCCGTAGAACAATGTTTTGCAGCTGATGCCCTCATCAATCCCCTATTTGCGTTTGATCCACGACTTTTTTTGGGCCATCCTGTATAAGAATATTGTAAATACAGTATGTTCGTATTTATTGATTATCTCCCAACTTTTAGATATACATTTCTGCAAGTATTATAAATATATATTAATTTAAACTATACCTTCACTTGATCCTGTTCACCCGCATATTCGATACTCTGGAATATCGTCCATGTATATCGTCTTCTCACTTCCATACGAGCCAAATATCTTCGGTACCATTGCTGTATTAGTATCGCTGCTTTCATGGCTGAAAATAAATATATAAATAAAATAGCTGACCCGGCAAACGTTTGTATTGCCATGTATATTATTTCTAGGAAACATTTTTTTAGTTCAATAAAAATAACTTTCAATAATAAAAAATAGGGGCTGATCGTAGAGGGGTGTAAATTATATGTATGTATTTTGTATGCTGTATCATAAAAAAATAAAAACAAAAAATTTTGTCGAAAAAAACAATTTTTTTTGGAGTGGACACCCCTCATTACTTAGGGGTTTGAAAGATAGATAATAGCCGATTCTCAGACTTTCTGAATATGCATAAAAAATTTCATAAGAATCAGTCGAGCCGTTTCGGAGGAGCATGGGAACGAACATTGTGTCACGAGGATTTTATATATATAGAGATTATTTAAGCGGTATTGTGTACACTTTGACATCTGGGGCAGGGTGAGGCTATATAATTTGAATTATATTCAGCCATTTTTATCAAACAGCTGGGCATTAAATAACTTGAATCGATGACGTTTCATTACTTGCCTTGCCTATTCATTTCAATTTATTTCCACTTTCTGCCACCTACACCAACCGAACAATCAGCCATTTAAAAATAGGCATGCAAATGTCATATTCATTATCATGATGTCATAATTAAAGGAGCATTTATTTATAATTGTTGTCAAAACCTTTGTATGTATGGTACAAGTACAATCTTAAAGATTTTTTAAGCGGTCAGTTTACAAAAATCAATAAAGCTTTCGAAGCTTTTCCGCAGTACTTAATACAATACGCTATTATTTCCGCAATACCTTCAAAGCATTTCCGCAATACGCTACCTTGTTCTGTATATAATTGAAACTATTTCTATTGTAACGGGAAAATGAAAATGAGAATAAAATTGTTAGTTACCTTAACTTAAATATAACTCAATACGTCTTTATTGACGTACCAGAGTGACACTTAGCACGGACTTAACGACTTGACTACAAAATTTATTTTTGGTTCTCTGTCGTATGGCTTTCTTATGTCAAAAAACTTTAGAGGTGTCAAGGGACACCCGGATGGAACGAAATTCCTTTCGATTAATTTATATGTTAATTGGTATCATAACAGTATGATAGATTATCTCGACACCAATCTTACGACGAAAAAAAAAGCCAACATCACGAGGTGTTCCCAGGCGGTCACCCATCCAAGTACTGACCTCGCCCGACGTTGCTTAACTTCGGTGATCGGACGAGAACCGGTGTATTACAAAAGCAAATAGCAAAAAAGTGTCGTGACAACTTTTCGTAAGAATTTTTTCCGTCTAGCCCCCTTTCACAACGCGCGATAAGAAACTTCGTTCCAAAACTTCGTATCTAAAAAAGTCGATGAAAGATTTTTTTTAAATCAGGGTGCAAACGGGAGCTTCACTTGCTATTAAGTGATAGACATACTCACATTGCAAGAGGAGGCTCGCAAGTGCGTTGCCTTTTAAGAATTGGTACGCTCTTTTCTTGAAGGACCTAAGTCGAATTGAATCGACGAAGAAACTTTCACAAAAATGCCTGCAATTATGTTATTGTTTCTTTTCGATATTTCTTTTCCTAGTGACGTTGGATAAAAACAGATAAATTTTAAACAGAATAGCTAGAATATTCAATCTGTCCGAAAAGTCCAGATATTTTTCCGGATTGCCCATGTGCACAGGCGCTAATTAAAGATTTAAGTTGGCGCCTGGTTAGTACCGGAGACCCCAGAGCTGGTGCTTTCCTCGCTCAACGAATAAGTATCGCAATATTACTGGTTAAAGGTACTGCCCCCAGAACCAAACTTTTCAAATTTGTTTTAATTTTCCATTTATCAATTTTTAATTATTATGTAGTTAGGTTAAGAATATTGTAAATAATGTATATTTGTGTGTTTAAAATAATTTTATTAATTAATTATAAGTCATTATGTTTGTGCACGCCGTCACATTACAGAGACAACATATTGGTATTTTTTTAGCTTTTAGCTTTTCTATCTATGATTTTGCGTAGCCAGAGCCTCGCTTTAAGTCTCATCTTTATTTAATACTTTAGAGCAGTGTTGGCCTAGTGGCTTCAGCGTGCGACTCTCATGCCTGAGGTCGTAGGTTCGATCCCCGGCTGTACACTAATTGACTTTCTTTCTATGTGCGCATTTAACAATCGCTCGAACGATGAAGGAAATCGTGTTGAGGAAACCGGCTTGCCAACCCAAAAAGTCGACGGACGGCGTGTCAGGCACAGGAGGATTACCTACTTGCCAAATGATCATGAAACAGATACAGAAATCTGAGGCCCAGACCTAAAAAGTTAGTGGCGTCACTATTTTTTTACTTTAGATATATACCTTTCCAATTTGTATTTTTTATATTTGAATATTAGGAATTGAACGTATGATTTCTGGTAATATTCTAATAACTTTTCCTTTGTTCTTTCAATCGCTAGATCAAGGTTCTTTTTTTATATATATAATAGGGGGGCAAACGAGCCTATGGGAGGCCCAAAAAGAGCAGACATCGCAGCCCATGGAGACCCAATTTTAGTAGGTGCGTTACCGGCCTTTGAGGGAGGAGTACACTCTAACTTTGAATAGTTGGAGGTCGTATCTCTCAGGGAAGACCTCCACCGGCAGTCGATTCCACATTTCACTAGTTCGCAAAAGAAAGTGCCTTGAAACGGACTGTGGAAGACTTCAAGGTGATGTTGTAGTAAATTTGCATTTACTACCAGTTTAATTTAATTTTTCTGACGTTCGTAAGTGTACTTATTTACCTATATGAATAAAACATTTTGAGTTTGAACCCAAACAATTCTTCTGAACATTCACCATATTGACTTTGTATAATAGCTGTGTGGATAAAGCGTTTGACTTGTCTTAATCATATTATCATGATAATCCAATTATTCCTAGACTTTAATATGACCTTGATACTGATTATAAAGGTATTAATCTAATTATACATTTAAAATCGTTAATATGATGAAGTCTTTGTGTCATCGTTGTCATGTTGTATGAAGTGATAAACTCCAAAAACGAAGGTTTTTGCTACTCACTATGGTTTTATGTTAATTAACGATTGAAGAATTTAATAATATATATGAAAACTTTACATAATGTCATACTAATAAAATCCCTAAATAGCATACGCTGTGGAAACTATTAATAATAGAGCTAAGTGGTGTACTACAGTTTTAAAGAAGACATCAATATATCTACAAAAAACATATCATATCATATTAACTATAACATATAATCAAATAAATAATACAAATTCATGATACGTGAGATTAGCTATTATTATGTTAGTTCACTTTTTTATTTTATTTAATATTAGTTATTCCATTATTATCTCTTAACTATTAGTATTTCTTTTTTTAGTTTTTCCTTACTAGGGTTGCCTGGAAGAGATCGCTTGTTAGCGATAAGGCCTTCCTTTTCATCCCTAATAATTTATGTAACGAAGTTTTAATAAATAAATATCAAATTGAAGCCGGGATTGAACGCTATGTCATATTTAATGATGTTTAGATTTCATTCGAGCGCTCGCTAATAATGTTTGATATTCCTTTAATATCTCATATAATGTTCCTCTACTGAAAATTAAGCTATTCGAAATCCTTGCCTGAGGTTGTATGGTATTCTGTTAATGAGTCAACAAAAGATGTTTCTACGATTCTCCTATGACACTTTAAGTTGTTTGTCATTGGAGATTCGTAGATAATTAATTGATGTATCGTTTGTATTTAAGCTATTTAAGAGTCAGATTGATTGCTCCGAACTTTTATTTTATTAAGTACATGTATATAATATATATATATATATAACTTATTAAGTAAATGTATAATTAGAAGCATTTAGTATTTAATATGTATTTCTTTATTGACGTTCATAAGTGTACATATTATTAGCTATTATACCAAAGCTCACCGATGTCCAGATTGAGAATTCTGCGCTGAGCTGGGTCTGGATATCCATAGTTGTTCCCCTCACACATGAAAATCGATTCGTTTAGTTTTTGTAATTTTAATTGTTTTGTTTAATATTTGTGTTATCTGTTCGAGTATGTCATGTTTGCCTGTAAATGCTTTTCACATAATATACAAATCAATCAAAGCATCACAGCTTAATTTTGCCAACTTTTTATAATGCCTTTAGCCCATAAGCCTAATTGAACGTGCTATTCTTAACCCCTTACCCTTGACTTAGATCAGTGTTTTCCAACCTCTTTTGGGCCATGTATTATATTGCCAAAATAAATAGAAAATAAAACAAATTTAAAAAATTTGGTCTATGTGGCAGTGTACTTTTAACGCTGGCAGCATTTCCTCGCTGTACTGCGATACTTATTCGTTGAGCGAGGCAAACTACCAGCTCTGGGGTCACCGGTACTATCTTCCTCCCAACTTAAATCTTTAATTAATCCCCTTCTGTTCTTTATCTTCACATTACGCTTATCATCATTAATCAAAACATTATCGTAGAATATTCAGTTCGTGAAGTCTCTAGTTAATTTAATATTCGCTTCCTCCAGTTTACTATGGGCTTTATTTTGATTATAATTAGGGTTTTCGAAGTGAGGCTTCGAAATTTGTAAGCCCCAAAATTGAATGCAAACTCTTGAAATTTAATTTAAACTGAATTTGTCTTTCTCTGTCACGCTAATATCTGAATTCATATTGTTTTTAGAACTTAAATGGTTTTAAACATAAGTAATGTAAACGAGTATCAATTTATTATTGTTTATTTATTTAAGATTTTTTAATTGATAATAAGCTTTAAAAAATATTATGCAATATGCGGCCTTGTCGCTATTAAGCTATCTCTTCCAGGAAACTTAAAGAAAACAATAACAAAATAATCGTGATGAAGTGCAAGAGTGAGAAACATATTTTAAAATAAAAAGAAATCTGAATATCAGCTTAAGTAACTTGAAGTAAAACTTATAGAACTTATTAGTTTAATTTTATTACTATACTCAGATTTTTCATTTCGTAGAAATCTGACATTTCATAAGTGTTGCTATTTTTTTTATTTTTTAGCTGGCATCTCTGCGTACTCATTCCAGATTTAGTAAACCATTTTAAAAAAAAGAATGTTATCTTTATTTGTGCGTTTTTTACTGTTTGTGATGAAAAGGGAGGTAATTATCGCTCGCCGTTAAACTTTTTTGATGTAGAGCACCGCTCTTAATAAAATTGATACATTACCTAATAATAAAATGTATAGACTAAGATGTTCAGACTCGTATTGAAATTGAAAAATGTGCCCGGCCAAAAAGTTTTGCCATCTCTGACATCTCAAAAAATGATAGCTGTCCGAATTCTACGGAATTAAAAATCAGAGTATATAGGAAACTGTAACGTCATCAAATAAAGTTTCCTTTAAATGTTTCTTTATCAAATGTAGCCTTTTTCGATAACTTCATAATTACAAAAAAATCAGAGAAGGAACACCTTAATGACCTAGCGATGACTCTCCTTATATCAACCAGATAGAGAAAAATGTATTCAATGGAGTACAACAAGCGTGACACATAAAATTAAATATACACCCACGTTAAATATACTATAAATAGCTGAAAAGTTTAATAGACATGCTTTTGCCCCGCTTATCAATGAGTGATTTGATGAATGAACGTTGACAATTTTATCATAAATGGAGCTAAACTTATACAATTAAAGTTTTTTAATGTAACAGTAGGCAAACGGGCAGGAGATTCACCCGATTTTTGAAGTGAAACTTCTTTAGGCGCATGAGGGTAAAATTTTTACGGATGAAACGCAATAATAATAATATTAGCGTCAAGAAGATGTACAGCGTTTTTGTCGAAGAAAAGGGAGAGAGCGATTAAGAGAGAGTGAGAAGGGCGAATTACATTACAGAAATTCTATTATTAAAATTAAATTTTCGTAAAGAGAATTAATGAAATATTAGTATTTTATATTTTATGCAAAATAATTTATTGAAATCTTAAATGACGAATTGTAAATTAAAATGCCACGTGTTTTTATCATCGAAGAAATAAATTAAAAAATTAAATTTATAATTTGTATTAATTTTCGATACTTTTAATATTTTAATGACTATCTTACTTTTTCCCTCCCTCTAAATCTCGGAAATCTAAAGTTTTAGATTTGTATAAATATGAACAAGACTTAAAAATTAGTTTGCCAAAGAAGTTTAACTTCTGACATATACTTTGTACATACACTTTTCTTATTATGTAATAAAAGTAAGTAAAAAGTAAAAAATCTTTTAATCACATAGGTAACATAATGTACACTTATGACATGTCAGTAAAGAAATACATATTAATGCTTCTAATTTTACATTTACTGCCAGTTCTCAAATCAAGCGCGTAGAACGGGAGAGAAGAACTGGCAATAAACTCTCCGCCACTCTTTTTAATCGCCATTTTTTTGTTTTACAAAATGTTTGTAAGGAGCTGCAGCCATTACACCATGTCACATGGGACATGGTGTAATGGCTGCAGCTGATTTGTGTACTTATATCCAGGTCTCTGACGCAAGCAATACACTTCGGCATTGTTTGTTATTTATTTATGTTTACTCAATTTATGATTACTGTCGTAAAAGAAAATTTAAAAAACAATAAAAAAATCCAAGATTTGATCCTTATTACACTTCTGATCAAGATACCGAAGAGCTATCTATGGACAGGTGCCAATCAGTTGCCGACAAATGTTGCGAATAAATTGAACATAACACAACTTAAGTTATTCAAAAATGTTCTTACGTCTTATAATCAAAGTAGTAATTACACCATGTCCCATGTGACATTTTAAGTAATTAATAATAATAACATATAATAGGAGGCAAACGGGCAGGAGGCTCATCTGATTTTACGTAATACAGCCGCCTATTGACACTTACATAGCCAGAAGGCTCGCAAGTGCGTGCTGCCTTTTAATAATTGGTACTCTCTGTTATTAAAGGACCCTAAGTCGAATTGTTTCCGAAATACTTCAATGGGCAGCTGGTCCAGATTGTGGTGGTGCGCGGCAAAAACTGCCATAAGAAACGCTCAGTTGTTTAACGACGGACGTCGAGGTGATACAGGTGGAATTTCGTATTCTGCCTCGACGTCCGATGATGAAACTCAGCTGCATGTATTAATCCGAATAACTCTAAACACACTTTATAGTATATTTATTTTGATTATAACTTAAAACACGCAAATATGTCAATCGCTTATGTACCCAAAAAAACTGTTAAAAGCATAAATGTTTATTTATTTAATTTTGGAGCAAAAATGTTTGCAGGCTTATTTTTATAACATTTTAGCTATAATTATACGCAAAACACGCAAATTTATTTATCAATTCGTCTTTACTAACCCAAATTAAATCATTTAGCATAAAAAACCTTAAACTAAAAGTGTTCTCCCAAGCAAACCTTTATATAACATTTTCATATAAGCGTTATTTAATAAATTCTAAATCTTGTTAAGCTCACACCCTAACATGTTTATTTATGTCAAAAGGATTTAACTGAAATCCAATTTGCATTACTTAAATATGGTAATGACGTCTACATAAATCTATTCTCACTCCTTGAGTTTAAAGGTTATACCCTTAAATGTCCATAATTGAATTAAATTTGCATTTAACAATTCGTGTATTAAGCAGAAAAGACTTTTACCACCAACTTTGTATTTCCAAACCAACTCAACATAGGGTACTTCAAGAAAAGACGAGTTGTTCGAACCTGCAGCTGAGTTTTATCATCGAAAGTCGAGACGGAATACGAAATTCCACTTCGAATGGGAATAGGCTGCCCATCAATATACTTCTACAAGAAAAGAGCGTAAAAAAAAGGCCGCGCTCTTGCGAGCCCTCTGGCAATGTAAGTGTCTATGAGTGGCGGTATCACTTAATATCAGGTGAACCCGTTTGCTGTTACTATATAAAAAAGCATGAAATATTTTAAACAAAAACGCATCTCTGCATCTTCTACCGCATTTACCATGGAGAGTATTCAGAGGAGTTGTTCGGTCTAATACCTGCAGCTGAGTTTCAGTATCGGACGTCAAGGCAAAATACAAAAAACCATCCGTATCACCTCGACGTCCGTCGTTCCACAACTGAGCGTTTTCTAAGGCAGTTTTTGCCGCGCACCACGCACCATTATTTCCGGACCAATTCGACTTAGGGTCCTTCACGAAAAGAGCGTACCAATTCTTGAAAGGCTGGCAACACACTTGCGAGCCTTCTGGCGGTGTGAGTGTCCATGGGAGGCGGTATCAGGTGAGCCTACTGCCCGTTTGCTGTTATATAAAAAAAGCCTGAAATATTTTAAACAAAAACATCTGTGAGCAGCCAAGAAGTATTGGAGCAGTGTTGGCCTTCAGCATGTGACTCTCATTCCCGATGTCGAACCCCGGCTGTGCACCAATGGACTTTCTATATTTATCGGCATTTCGATCGCACTGTGAAATCATAGTGAGGAAGAGAGCACACCCTGGGCCCAAAAAGTGACGGGGTGGGTAGAAGTCTGATAATCTACTTGCCTATTACAAAAAATATTACGAAACATCTACAAATCACCTTAAAAGTGTAATATCAAATGTATTTAAGCAACGGACGTACGTAAGTAATTCTTCTATATATTATCAATTAACGATTATTCAGTCTTTAAATGTATTTTCTTAACATAACTTATATAACATAAATATAATTAAAACTTAATAATTAATAAAAATAAAATTAAAACAAATTTTTAAATTTTGGATTTTTGTATAATACTTAGTGATAATTTATTATATTGACCAAATAAAATATTAATAAATGTAACCAATTGTAAATTAATTAACGTGATATTTTCAAGCTCATCTGTCTGAAGATCAGCCATCTTGATGACGCTTATTTAAATTAATCAATACTTTGTATAACGATGATAAATATTTTATGCTTATTAGATAATTTTCAGGATTTAATTTTATTTATAGGTGTCATCTGCCATTGAAGTATTTCCGATGTGATGATGCGAAGTGTATGCAGTGATGTTTGTTATTTCGACTACATATTTGCGAGTTGTTCCCACGAGAATGTAAGTGCGTGCTCCTATTTCACCATGCCTCCTGCTGATAGAGGACAAATCTTTGTTTTTAATTTATTTTCATTATTATTTATTACTTAAGATGCCCTGTGGAACATGGTATAATGGTTGCAGCACCTTACAAACGTTGTGTAAAAAAACGGCAATTAAAAAGAGTGGCGAAGAGTTTATTACAAGTTCTTCTCTTCCGTTATACGCCCTTGGTTTGATGAACTGGCAGTTAATGTAAAATTAGAAACATTCATTGTATATTTCTTTTTTGACGTTCATAAGTGTACATTGTGTTACCTACATGAATAAATGATTTTTGACATTGACTTGACTTTAAACATAGTTAACACATCTGGAACAGTGTTGGCCTAGTCAACTTAGTTTAGTGCGATTCTCAATCTGATGTCATAGGTTCTATCCTCGGATGTGCACCAATGGACTTTCTTTCTAGACATGTATTAGACCCAAAAAGTCGACGGCGTGTGTCAGGCACTGGAGGCTGATCACCTACTTGTCTATAAGATTGACAAATGATCATGGAACAGATAAATAAATCTGAGGCCCAGACCTATAAAGGCTGTAACACCACTGATTTTTGACGCACGACCCAATAACGACCGAAGTGAAGTGAAATTCTGCGTTTGAACCCTAATTGTAACCAACAGATTTTATTTTCTTAAACCATATTAATAGTAATAATCCCAATGCTAATGTTAAACTGTTCAGCTCAGTTAAATTCATCATCATTCACCATCATTCATCATAAATGATTCATCATCTATTGCGACCACGTTCGTAGGTAATTTGGATTCTTTAAAAATGTTGATACTAAAGTCGTTTTACGATGTAGCACTGTATGCATTTTACGATCACTTTTGTGAGAAGAATAATATGTTACGACTGGGTGATACAACGCTTGATATTGTAACAAGACTGAAAGGTATAACATGGATATTTAAATTCAATTGTTTCATATTCTGAAGTCCTTCATAACTTTGATTAGATTCTTTATTTACTTGATGACGATTGTATACGGCCAGTGTCAAGGGCAGGAGAAAACTGAATATGTCTAGTGATCAATGAATGGAAACTGTCTTTTGTTACTACGCTTCTATTTTCTTTACAGGATAATGAATTACATTTCTTCTAAAATTCGACAGTTAGTAGTAGCAATAGAGTGTGTCAATGAAAGTTTATTGCCAAATATAAAAAACGTGTGTGTACTTATGTACACGCGTTAGAAGTTATACGTTTTTGGCGTAACAAGATAAAAATATTTTTAATTTTCGCCTTATTCTACGTTTGTAGTAAAAACGACGCTAACAATACGAAAAAAATTACTCTCATCATTTTTCCCTAACGCCCCAAAAGAAGTATAACTTCAAAGTCCAGTACTTTTTGAGCCAATTCGTTAGAAACATACTTACATACAAATCTTTCCTCTTCATAATATTAGTATAGATAAGTGTCTTAAGTTTTGCCATGACCAATTTAACCTAGTTAATCATAATCCCATTAACCAATAAACGGCTCTCAACTGAGAAAGGGAATTAGCCTACAACCTCGGGGTTTTAGTATAATTTCTTAATATCTGGATGTTTTTAATCAGCTGTGAGTTTTTATTTGTTGATTTAATTTTATTGAATTGGAGCCAACGATACGATGTTATCGGTAACAATTTAAACGTGAAAAGTTTGAGATCTTTCTTTATATTTATTTTCACTATACTAATTGTAATTGTTGTAAAAATAATATACAATATTATTTACCTACGTAGTAATAATAATTAAAAGTTGAATAGAAATTAATAGTTAAATAGGAAATTAAAACAAATTTAAAAAGTTTGGTCCCTGTGGCAGTGTACTAATGCTGGCATCATTTCGCTGTATTGCGAAACTTATTCGTTGAGCGAGGAAAGCACCAGCTCTGGGGTCACTTGAGAGCTATTTAGTTAATAGGTGTTTATATTATTAGCTCGACAAGGGAACTCCGAAAAAAACATTTACCTTACACCACAACTTACATAATACTGTCTTTCCTTGGTGTACCTTTAGTTTACCTTTATACTGTGGGCGAGTATTTAGGGTGAGATCTATAGTGCGCACTTGGACTTTGCTCAGACTTACCTTACGAAAAACTTTGCTTAGTGTACACTAAGGTTAAACTATGATTTCGTATTTATAGACATTTTAACGGTGAGATTAAGCTAAGCCCAAGCTAAGACAGAAAATGTCAAAATACAAATTGATGTTTCATTTCATGCAATACTTTGTTTATTATCCTTTAAAAAAGTTAACAATAACAAATATTTAAAAATCTAAAACGGTACACATATATCTTCAATTTATTGTTATTTATGTATTCATTTATTTTATTATTGCAATAACTAGAAATTCACAAGTAACCTTTAGAAAATGTATTAATTATTTAAAGATGACAATAATTTTATTACGTAGAACGGATCGCAATGTTTTGACAACAGCAACAGAGCACTTGTATCAACTATCAACAATTGAAAATTTTAAACCACTTTAATTTATTAAATTGATATTTCTTCAAAACAACGACTGGCTTTGTGACTTGGACCTGGACCAATCTGGATCGTATACCTACTTAAGACCTACGCATTCCCGAAGCACTGTGACGTTTTGTGATTTGGCTTTGTTACATGGACCGCTTGGAAATATCAATATCGAAAGTGACATGATGGAGAGAGAGAGTTCTATCTTCAATAGAAAACATTGAAAGGGTAGGAACTGCAGCCGATATGAATCCACGAATGCCTAAAGTGTTGTATATGTTCGGAACTAATAAAACCAAAATCCTTCCATCCTGTACGGTGAGAATGAATTCAAAAGAAGGAACCGTATATTGAAACACACGGTATTAAATGTGATCCTGACGCTGATCATTACAAACTTGCAACCTTATAACAACAGAGGATCGCCAAACCTACCGCAATTGCAAATACTTATTGCATTAAGGCATAAAAATGCAACTGGATGTTTTCAGGTAATATTGTGTTCATAAATATGTATGGTTTTTCAATTTGATATATTATACCTCTTCTCAAATGATTTTAAATAGTACATATGTTGAAGACTTTTGTCTTCTGACTTTCAGAAACATAACATATATGTGACTAATAATACTTTATTGACATTACAGATGGTGTGTGGTGATCTGAACAGCATAAGCCAATCTACAGTCTGTTTAATTATAAATAAAGTCTCTGCAGAGTTGAGTAAATTACTTCCTAGATTTGTAAATTTTCCAAGAAATATGAACACAGCCAAAACGAAGTTTGAAGAATTAGGAAGATCTAATACTCACCATGGCCTAAACAGTATAATCGGAGCGATTGACTGCACCCATATAAAAATTAATAGACCCAAAGGTATCGCTCACTCTGAAGCATACAGAAATAAAAAAGGGTATTTTTCTGTAAATGTGCAAGCAATAATAGGGCCTGATATGGAAATATTTGCTATAGTGACTAGGTGGCCTGGCAGTTCACACGACAGCAGGATATTTAGAAAATGCCTGTTTTAGTAGGTGACAGCGGTTATCCAGCACTTAACTTCATGTTAACAACACTTTTAAATCCAATGACAAGAGCTGACAATATTTATAATTATTCTCAAATAAGAACTAGGCATATTTTTTAAAGGTTTTTCGGAGTGTGAAAAAGGAAATTTCCATGTTTACAGCTAGGACTACAGTCAAAATTGACAAATACTAGTTATATATTATTATAGCTTGTGCTGTATTGCATAATATAGGTATACAGAGAGGCGATGCTTATGATGATGGTGATCTTGCTGACAGCAGAAGTTGAGTAACACAGAAACAATGAAAGATCTCCTACAGGTCTAGCATTCCGGCAATCTGTGATTGCACAATTTAACTAGGTAATTTGTTTGGTAATAAAGAATATCAAAACAAAACTTGTTTCATTTTAATCATTTATTTTCTGATTCTTTTTTTAAGTGTAATACATATTTCTAATACTAATTTATATTTTTGTTGAAGAAATTCTATTTCTAACAGATTTTTTAATTTCATATGTTCCACTCCTATCTCAAATTTTTTAGGGTAGTCAGGTAATAAATGGTAGAAGATTCAGGGAAACGAAAATAACAGATGTGAAGCGAGAGACATCGGTTAGGTTATGGTTTGAATTTCGTTGTCACTATAATATGCCAGGGCTGCCAGGTGACATACAAAATCACACCAGTTATTTTTAAGATTTCTCAAAAATGGGGTTTGAACAATTACATAAATAATATAAATAAACAACAATAAATACCATAATAATGTGTAATTATTTTATTTCATGCATTTCATAGGTATTTATCAAGATCATTTATAATTTCTTTGAATTCAAATTCTATTTTTCCCAAAGTATATGGAACTCCGATACAAAATGGCAACACCGTTCATTAAAAACCGACAAAAATAAAAAGTCCAGTAAAAGATATGATGGTAAAGCAAATTTTGGGCCATTATTTTTGTTAGGCTTATAGTCAAAGTTTTTGGTAAGTCGTCGATTTCGTGGACTTGAGATTAAGCTAAGCCAACACTAGGGAGAGATTCGCAGTTTGCTCTATAAATACCGACTGTGTTAAGACACAGTCGGTAAGGTAACGAGGTAAGGTAAGGTATCGAGCTAAGGCTCGATAGTTAAGTCAGAGCAAAGTCTAAGTGCGCACTATAGATCTCACCCTTAGACCATAAGTTTGACAATTATACATAACTTATTATTATGACATTATGTTAATGTTCTTATTAAATGACATTATAAAATTTATATGACATTTGCATGCCTATTTATATATGGCAGATTGTGCGGATTTTTGTTGTTGATCGATCTAATTGAACCACTATCTTGGCAAATAAACTATTTATTATTATAGTCTCTGTATTTCCATAATGAATAAGATATTAAACAAGTATATTATCATATGATTAATTATTAGATAATATGTGCATGCATTAAAAAAAAAAATATTACTATTAATAATCCTTAAATTTAAATTACAATCATAATTAAAAATTTCAATGTTTATAAATTTTAAATGATAAATAAATAAATATATAATAAAAACTAAAAACGATCAAAATCAAAATTCATTCAAACAATTTATTATTATTATTTATATACGTAGCGCGATTTTATTTAATTTATAAATTAACACTAGACCTTAAGCGACCCTAAGTTACCCCAACAGTGCCGTGATTGGTGGTTTAATGCATTAATGCATTCCCTTCGAAAAAAAGGATTAATAAAAATAAATGTAAATTTTGTAAGTCTTTGCTTACAAGGCTTTGAATAAAAATATTTCAATAGCACTTACTTCTTTCCGCCTTCGTCATGCTGACCTCATCTCTCTTCCAGAACCTCAAAAAGGGGGCGAGCGCTTTCATGGTGCAGTCACCGTTTAGGACTCTCCTCGTGAGTTTCTTGGGCGATTCCTGTTCGATTTCTGAACTTCTACAGGATGAAGAGTCGTCGCCCATAGACCGTGTTCGACGTCCTCCAAAGTTGACGCAACCACAGCCCTTTGTTAAAGAGAACATGACGGGACTTCTGTCCTTTCTATACTTTTTATCTCTTCTTTTCCGGGCACATCTTGGTGTTTTTTGTCGTGTTTTAGGAATGGTTACTAATGTTCTATCCAAAATTGGGAATCGATGCACTCATGGCCCACTGCTGTACCTGGAACAAAATAGCTTTATAAGGTATCTTTTAAAGCAATGAACTTCGTTTGGACTCGCAATTCTCATACGATGAGGCAAGTATCGTAAGTTTGGAGCAAGATATGGAGACGCGACGAACAAATACATCTTACAAATAAATAAACTTTGTGATTTTAAATATTTAGAGCAGTTGGCCTAGTGGCGTCAGCGTGCGACTCTCATCCCTGAGGTCGCAGGTTCGATTCCCAGCTGTGTACCAATGAAGTTTCTTTCTATGTGCGCATGTAACATTCGCGAACGCTGAAGGAAAACATCGTGAGGAAACCGGCTTGCTTTAGATTAAAAAAGTCGATAGCGTGTGTCAGGCACAGGCTGATCACCTACTCGCCTATTAGATTGACAAATGATCATGAAACAGATACAGAAATCTGAGACCCAAACCTAAAAAGGTTGTAGTGCCACTAATTTGTATTAATTTTTAATTAATCTATTAAATATAGGCAAATCTCGCTCGCACCGTATTTAGTAATTTTTTGCAATTTAGAAATCTTAAAATTATACATTAAAGCGGGCTTCACCTATAACAGAAATGAAAATATTATCCTAGTGGAACCTATTTAATCATTCTAGGGTAGATGCATATATGTGTACAAGATGGTATTTAATAATTAATAATATTTTTGAGGTGAAACTTCTTTAGGCGCATATAAGGGTAATTTTTTACGGAAATGTCACAAAAACGCTGCACATCGCACAATTAAAATTTAAATTAGCAGCACAATTAACGGTTTTCGAAGAAAAGGGTGAGAGCGATTGAGACCGATTGAGAGAGAGTGAGAAGGGCAAGTTACTATTATCATAGAATTTCTATAATTATAATAATAGAAATTCTATTTTAAAATTAAAATTTCGTAAAGAGAATTTATGAAATATTAGTATTTATTTTATGCAAAATAATTTATTGAAATCTCAAATGACGAATTGTAAATTAAAATGCCACGTGTTATTATTATCGAAGAACTAAATTTTAAAAATTCAATTTATAATTTGTATTAATTTTCGACAATTTCAATATTTTAATGACAATTAAATTCCTAACATATCTTCCTTTTTCCCTCCCTGTAAGTATCGGAATTCTAAAGTTTTAGACATGTATAAATATGAACAAGACTTAAAAAATAATTTTCCAAAGAAGTTTCACATCTGACATCTGTACTTCGTACGCACTCCCTTTTATTTATTTAAGCAAATCATAGTCGGGTTATTATTGTGTTACAATATTGTCCTTAATTTAGATAAGACATGTTTTATTTTATTAATTAATTTAATATACTGTATTAACAATATGCTTAACCTAAAACGTAATGTTAATAATAAATAAAAACTGATAAATAGAAAATTAAACAACAGCTCTGGGTTCACCGGTACTATCTACTAGGCGTCATCTTAAATCTTTAATGCCGCACAGCATTTAAACCCCACGGCCCAAGAGTCTCTACTTCAAAGGGAACAAAATCGAAGTTGAAGGAAAGACTGAAGTAGGTTAGCATTAAAGTTTATTCAATCATAAAATTATTACTGCTGACAGATGTCGTAAGACAAATTTTCAAACTCGCCCGTAATCTTGACCGGGTATTGGGTAAATAGGGCGGGTATATTTCCCCGTTGACGAACGAATATACCGCATTCTGTTCAGATTGCATTCATAAATAATTGTATGCATGAGCTATTATCGTCTTTGAGCTCAGTTAAATAGTTTAATCTACATTGACAAGAGGTTAATTACAAATTGACATTAATGTTTTTATGTACCATTTAATACAAAAATCATATGTGTATATAAAGAAATATCCAGCATAATAGTTGCTATCCTTGGAGATTTCTTTTCCTGCCTACCAAAAAGCGTTTAAATCTTAATATAATTAAATTACGCGTCACGTTGTTGGTCCGCTATGGACTCCTAAACTACTTAACCGATTTCAATCAAATTTGCACACCGTATGCAGTTTGATCTTACTTCAAAGATAGGATAGCTTAAATATATATATATATATATATATATATATATATATATATATAATTCTACTGTACGTGTGTATGTCACTGAACTCCTCTTAAACGGCTGGACCGATTTGAATGTTTTTTTTTCTAGGTTTTCAGCCCATCAGATTACGCTGCTGTACTTTCATACTTTGTTTAATATCCTAATCGCTTGAAATATCATGCTGGACAACGTCTGTCGGGTCCGCTAGTTATGTATATAATGTAAGGTTCGCGATAATATTCATTTAATATATGTATTAAAATAATTACCAATGATAAATTACTGTGGTAAAATCTTCAAGAAAATTCTTATTTTTCCGGGATTTTCTTATTCCTGCTATTTTCTTTATGTAATTAATTAGCTCACTATACCCTCTAAGCTTAATCATTAATCTTTTGAAGAAACACGAAATTTACTACACAATTAACGGTTTCCGCAATTTAATTGATCACGCACTCTTACTTTCAATGCCGCTGTAATTTAGTGATTAACACGTATGAATTCTGGGTTTGACTCCCGGCAATAATAGAAAATTTCTAGGCACAGAGGACCGACCTAATCTAATATATAATGTTCGTTCCCATACTCCACCGTTTCTTATGATTTTTTTTATATATATTCAGTAAGTCTGAGAATCGGTTATTATCTATCTTTCAAACCCCTAAGTGATAAGGGGTGTCCACCCCAAAATTTTGTCTTTTAGACATTTTTTTTTTTTTTTTTTTATGATACAGTATACAAAAATACATACAACCCTTAATTGTCACCCCTCTACGATCAACCCCTATTTTTTATTAAAGTAGATAGTTATTTTTATTGAACTAAAAAAATGTTCCTAGAAATAATATACATACGACGTTTGCTGGGTCTATAAAAAAAAACAATCAAAGAGACGGGACGTAATGCCAAATGTATTTAATAAAAAAAACTATTTGAGATTGATTCGAAGTTTTATTAGATTGAGTAAATCGCGCTAGTTCTGATGTACATGATTTAGACTAAACAAGGCTAAAATTAGTCGGAGCTTGTCAAAATGCCATGAAATAATTAGATCGGAATAAAGTTGAAATTTATTCAGTGTCAGTTCTCATGTGGACTTGTTAAAGCCATCGCGGGATGCTCAAATAGTTGAATATCCATAACGCTAAATAGCCTGCATAATAAGTGTACATTGTGTTACCTATATGAATAAATGATTTTTGACTTTCGATTTTTGTTTAATGTAATGACTTTTGAATATTGCCTGCAACGGAGAACTTTTAAATGTAATTAGAGTTAGTTAACACAATGTACACTTATGAACGTTAAAAAAGAAATACATATCAAATCAAGGGTTTAGAACGGACGAGAAGAGCTGGCAATATACTCTCCGTCACTCTTCTTAATCGCCAAGTTTTTGGTATTACACAACGTTTGTAAGGAGCTGCAACCATTTCACCATGTTTCACATGACATCTTAAGTAATTAATAATAGTATAAAACTGAAAAAGCACAGATTTGTCCTCTATCAGCAGTAGGCATGGTGAAATAGGTGCACGCACTTACATTACAGATAGATGGAAAGAGTCACTTATAATTAAAGTCCCTCTAAAGAATCAATGACCCTTGCGGCAAATATTGGTTTGTATTAACCTGAAGCCATTTGAATGCAGCTCGTGAAATCGATTCACTTCATTCCCCAGAGTTAGCATATTTTGCAGGAAAAATATATTCTGAAGTAATCTTTAACGAGCTATATCTGAAAGTTAAATTGTACGCTCTTTTCACTTAATATTTTTCTAGCTTTGAAGTTTTTAACATTGACATTAATGTTTTATGGCGCTTCTAAACGGGCCATGTTTTGCTGCAAATGATGGCTGCACTGTTGGCAACTAATTGCCCGGCCATTAGAATAATATTCTAATGCAGCTGATGGCCGAACAATCTATGGCTGGGCAATAGTATGGCCCATGATGCAGACTCCTAAACGGGCTACACAAACCGGCAACAATGGCTGACAAAATCACACTTGTCGCAGCAGCTTATATTGTTTTAAAAAAAGAAACAGAAAAAGAAGAGATTGTGGATTCGACCTTACTTAAATAGGCGTGAAACTGTAGACAATTTGAGTCTAGAAATAAGCCTTGATAATAAATTATTCAAGAACTAGAATGTCAAAAGCAGTCATTTTTACGTAGTAAACTAACGTCAAATACAGCTGATCGCAAAACACAGAATATAGCAACAGGCACACTTTACTCATAGCAAACGTCATGTCGCGTAGAAAAGGATACACTGTGCCATAACAAAGAGAGTGACTGAAACAACAATAGAACTGGCTGTGCAATATTGCAGTTGAATTCGATAGCCTAGCGATCGTCCGGCAACCCATCGGGGCAACATCGGCCATATGTGGCTATATAAAACATTTGTTTTGCTATATGGCCGGGACATTACTGCAATATTGCATAGTGTGGCTACTATTGTTTGCAATGTTGCCGGGCCACAGTGTTGCAGCCATCAATTGCTGCAAAACATGGCCCGTTTAGAAGCGCCATTAAATAAACTATAAAATCATCTACATAAACCTTCTTATAGTGATCAAAGGTTTGCGATCATCATGGCTACTTTTGGATGCCGCCCTTCTGAGCAATGACTTGGTGGTTTGACCAAATCATTGCCTAAGATTCTTAATCCAATCTACTACTAAACGGTTGCTATGATAGTTGCGTTGCGTAGAGATGTAGGATCTCCTTGCATAATCTATTTTTACTATTCAGAAGAGTTATTTAGATTAATAGCTGCAGCTCAGTTTCATCATCGGATGTTGAATCAATTCAACTTAGGTTCCTTCAAGAAAAGAGTGTACCAATTCGTAAAAGGCCGGCAACGCACTTGTGAGTCTTTTGGCCATGTCAAAGGTGTGTCACTTAACAACTAGCGACTTCGACATTAGGTTGTTACGTAAATGGATAACATTATTTTTTTATATATAAAAAAATCAGTGGCGCTACAAAATTTTTAGGTCAGGTCCTCAGATTGAAAATCATTTGTTTTATAGGCAAGTAGGTGATCTGCCTCCTGTGCCTGAAACACGCCAAACAAACACATGGGTCTAAGGCAAGCCGGTTTCCTCACGATGTTTTCCTTAACCGTTCGAGCGAATGTTAAATGTGCACATAGAAAGAATGTCCATTGGTGCACAGCCGGGGATCGAACCTACGACCTCAGGGAAGAGAGTCGCACGCTGGAGCCACTAGGCCAACACTGCTCATTATGTAAATTATTGCGTTTTTAAACAAATTTTTGCTTATTTTTAGCTTTAAGCATATTAGGGTTAAAATTATCCTATGTAAAAAATACTGTAAGCTTAATTTCGAATTGTACAACAATCGTTTATAACGAACCGTTACCCTTTTGGTGTAAAAATACAATTATTGCCGAGCTTCGACCGTAATAAATCACGGAATTCGACTGTCTGTAATTCTGTTTCGCATATGGCATACAAAAGAGTTATATCTGTGCCAAATATGTCAGTCTATTTTTCAATTCATAATTCTTCAAATTTATGTAGACGATATTATTTTAGTCAGTTTTTCCTTTGAATAATTGTAATATAGAGGGTAAGACTTGCTGAGTTTCTCGCCCGTTCTTCTCAGAAAAAGGCCTCCTGGTAGTTTTGCGAACGGATGGCGTAGTCTTGCTCTTTCGTGAATTTTGTAACTTTGACATTCATAAGCATGCCCTAAGACGCATCTAAACTGAATAAACGTAGTATTGTCTTTGATTTACATAACCTTTACACATTTAAAGAAAAAACTGTTTGACCGGATTGAAGTTATTTAAAATTATGTTAAATAGTTGTAAATTTATAATAATACATAACTTCAATCCGGTCAAACAGTTTTTTCTTTGAATAAACGTATTTTGATTGATAGAGTCAATTTGTTACTATTTTTATTAAGCTGTTCGTTTGTTAATAACATTTTATAATGAAACCATACTCGTTTAAGTGCTAATAATATTTTAGGGAATACTCAGAGAAGTTCACGAATCAGATTCTAAAAGTTTTTTTTTATATATAGGTATATATAACAGGGTTCAAATGGGCAAGTGACCACCGCCCTTAGACACTAACCGTTGTCGACTTTTTAAGAATTGTTACGCTCTTTTTTTAAAGGACCCTAAGTCGAATTGGTTCGCAAATACTTCAGTGGATTGCACATGGTGGTAGTGTGCGGCAAAAATTTGCCACACACTGCCAACCTGTTCCAGTTTTCCTGTTGAATACCAGGCGTCGAGGTGATGCGTATAATGGAATAATAGCAACATCTAGAACTTATGGTACAACACATTATTTAATATTTTAAATTTTATTCGATCCTCAAATAACTGTTCTGTCCTGATCACGAAGAAAATAATCAATCATTACCTGTAATTTTTTGCTGTTATCTATATATATATATATATATCGACGTAGGAAAGCATATTTGCTGTAAGTAGACAAAATACCTAAAGTGACTTTTTACTGCCATTAGAATCAGAAAAAAAAACCGCATCGAATGTCCCGGGTCCTGTGCCTCTACGATGAAAAAAAAATTACATACGCGGTTGAAAACGCCCGTACTTATATTTTTTTTAGTAAGATTAAATGCTGTATGTAGACCAAAATCCAGTCATTTTAGACAATTTGTACTTACAGCAAAAGAAAATCTGCATTTTTTACTTTACAAATACTTACTTCTTCCCATTTAAAAACTTAACGCTACTTACAGCATTTCTGCGGCGTGTGATTTTTACATTCGTTTACTTACAGCAAGCTTAGGGAACCTACAGTTTTAGTTTTTTTTTACCATTTACGACATGTTATTACAACCAAACATTACATTACCAAATGACCCACTGCATTTCTAGATCTAATCATAATTATAAACTAATCTTACATCTTGAATTGCAATTGAAAGTACCCAAATACATAAATTTACTGCATACAGCATATTTACCGGCTGTAAATTGATAATATTTCCGCGCGTACATTTTTCTTCCTTAGTTACAGCGTTTTAAAGGTTTGTGATTTAAAAAACTGTATGCTGTAACTAGCCAAACACGTACTTATAGTAACTTTGGATAAAAAGTTTACATTGCAAATGGTGACTGGCAGTTAAATAAATATATGTTTCAAAAATGGTAGCAATATCATGGATACTTTCGACACTATTCATTTTTTTCCGAAATTAATTAAGTTTTTTGGCTCTGGTGAACAATTGCAATATGTCTACTTACAGCAAATATGCTTTCCTACGTCGATATATAAATGAAACCCGTTTTCCGTTGTCACGACATAACATGAAAACGGCTTGACCGATTTGTCTGATTCTTTTTTTTATAATATTCCTTGAAGTACGAGGATGGTTCTTACGGAGAAAAAAATTAAAAAAAATTGAGTGAAAAAGTCTAAAAACAACACTTTTCTATATTCCCATAGATAATATTCGTAATAATACTTAAAAGTCAATTTGAACTTTAATACCATATCATAAAGTTCAAGTGTTAGTGGAGGGGTACCGGGAAGGTAAATTTTTATTTTTTGACATAATGTATTTGTTGTCTTATCAACTTTCTTTTTTTTATCTTACTTGCCAGACCGGTGTCCCGAATAGCAGAATAAGTATTTAAAAAAAATAAAGAATCGACTGTTAGGCGGTACGATGTTCGCCAGGCCAGCTAGTCTAATATAAGTTAATACCAGTTATTTACTTCTTAAGGAATCCCTGCCCTGTATTTGAGAATATATTCACAATTGTTCACGAACACGAATTATCTGCGTAATTCGCCAATATTTCGGGTTTTAGCTAGCTAGCTACCTAGCTAGCTACAACACAATTTATGAAGATGTTGACATTTTCGACCTTCCAAAGAGGGTGAGAAGAAATATTTTTGGAAGCTAGAACTGACTTTAATTAGCATAAGTAACAATATATTTTTTCTTTAAAATATTAAGATGTAGTTTGTTTAATGTTTAATTTTAGTTTTCTTTTTTTCATTTATTAATGTACTTATTTGGCTTATGTTTCGTATATTTTGTTTAACAATGTAATCTGTTTTGCCTTTGTATATTGTCTAAGTGTTTTCTTTTACACTATGTATGTCTAGCTGTAAAATTACTTATAAATAAATTAACTAAATCAATCAAGTCGCAAGCTACAACCAATGTCATTTTCAATTGCATTAACAAATTTAACTTGCGTCAGAATGAGCAACGTCTGACATACATTGACGGACACACCCGTGATGCAAATAGCAAAAACTGTATCATCACTATATTTATTCGTGACTTTTTACGATCTTTGAAGAGCTGATTCATTTGGAGTAATAAATGCCATCTGCAACATATTTTTCAACTTAATAATAATAATGGCCGTTTATTTCCAATCTTTACAACTGTTATATATAGTTTGGATTTGTTATATACATTTTCTTGTTATCCTAATATCATAGCTTCCTTCCAGTACCGTCTATCGGAACCCCTTCACGAGTAAAGGTTTCCTCCAGCCTTTTCCAAATATCTCCATGGCTTTCTTTCTTCATTCGTTTCCTGCTACCGCTTCTATTTTTTCTCTCTTCTCCTTCTTCCCCTTCTCTCTTCTCACCTTTTTCAACTTATGAATGAAAAATAGGTCAATGGTTATACGACATTTTCATCCGTAGCATTGTTGATTGTAAGTATAAGTAGTATTTTCGATTCAATTTATATTCAAAGTCAAATCATTTACTTCAATTAGGCCTATTAAAGGCACTTTTGAAAGTTAAAAATATTTAAAAAAATATGTCTAGTTACCCCTCCCAATAGATATTTTATAGATATTTCATATGGAGAAGAATGGGAAAGAAACTCTATACTTGTAGTAATAGTTTAATTTTGTATACATTGATTTGATAATTATATGTGAAGACCATGTACGTAGACCACAAAAAACTACTATACTAAAATAAAATAGGTGCATGGTTTTATAAAAAGCAATGCAACAGATAAATAAATTATTGCGTAAAAACATGGTGCTCACATTTTTTTGATTTTACATTATTCTTTATAAGAAAAGAAATAATAATTATTAACATATGTCAAACTGTGTGAGTTACGTCAAAGCTGATTTCTCAAAAAAAAAATAGATTAGCAACCAGTTGATTTTGTCTAGTTTGATTGGCCTATGCATATGCATGCACGTTTTGGTCGTTTTCTTTTATAGTCATGTTGTTGATTCAATGAAGTATTGTATTTGTGAGTGTATTCTGTCTCGACATCATTCTTAGAGCTAATAAGCTACAATCTACGAATACTAAAATACATGACAATTATGGTGAATTTTAATTTTGCTAAAAATAAAAATGCAATCTGACAACAAAATTTAGATTTTACTGGTAATTTAGTATTACAAAATACTTATTCACTTATCCATGCGGATTATGTACCCGATAGGCGCTTAAATTAAATAAATCAGTGGCGCTACTTTAGGTCTGGACCTCAGATTTCTGTATCTGTTTCATGATCGTTTGTCAATCTAATAGGCAAGTAGGTGATCAGCCTCCTGTGCTTGACATACGCCGACCTTTTGGGTCTAAGGCGAGCCGATTTCCTCACGATGTTTTCCTTCGCCGTTTGAGCGAATTTTAAATGCGCACATAGAAAAAAAGTTCATTGGTGAACAGCCGGGGTCGAACCCATAAAAGGGGGATGAATTCTCGCTGAACCCACTAGGCCAACACTGCTCTTAGGAGTTAGGCGAGTAATAACGTTTTTTTTTAAAAGATCAGCCCAGCCCAGGCGTTGTTCTATATTTTCAATCAAATTATTGGATCTTAAATAAATAAATTAAGACCTTAATAACATTAATCTTACAAAGTAGACAAGAATCACCCAAGACGATAAATCTCTTTACGACACCGTAATTTGTTTGCGAAACACGACAAACGTCAGTTTATACCTAGGTTTCTATGACACATCTAATTAAGGGTAAAGTGAAAGTGTACCACAAAGAACAGTTCGGTGGCGGTCAATACACAATTTTGTACTAAAATCATATACAGGGTGGCCAAAAAGTCGTGGATCAAACGCAAATAGGGGATAGATGAGGTCATCAGCTGCAAAAAAATGTTCTACGGGAGGTCCCTAAGCTCAACCCCTGCAGAGTTATAATTTATTTTGCTTTTTATAAGAAAATTGATTTTTTTTACTAATTTTTATTGAAATTCGAAAAAATTTACATCCTGTATCTTTTTCATAATATCCACTAGATTGGCACTGATGAGTCCTTTGCATTTAATAGGGATTCTGAAAAGGTATTACACATGGCTATGAGTCGCTCTAATATCTTTCTAGGACGAAAAAACACAACACATTGATCCACAACTTTTTGGCCACCCTGTATATCCTTAGCAAGAAGTAATTCATAGTACAATTGTCAGTCGTAAGTACATGAAATTGTAGTCTTTTGGGAACAATAAGAGAGGTTAGACTGATAACCTTCTGATACCATGCTTTGCTTTGTTCACAAATCGAAACACTCAATACAAAATTATAAAATTGAGGACGTAATTATTGACTAATAAAATTAAAACTGCTGTTTCTTTTATATAGTCTATCCACCTTCTAATTTGTCTTCCTCTTTTTCGTTTGCTGTACCTTGGGCACCAGATTAGTAATTTTTTGCTCCACTTTTCTGTTACGCAAGTACGACATATTTAAATAAACCTCTACGTCTAGTATAAACGAGATTGTCTCATGTAAATAATGTAATATTTCTATTATAGAATTTGGGATAAACGCAAAGTGTGTCTATTGTATCATCCTAAGTCGGACTGGTTGGAAAACTTCAATGGGTTGCTAGTTCTACATGTGATCTAGGATAGGAATGATGAGCGTCAAAAGAATCCTCGTCTTCACATCGCATGAATATCGCGTTTATTTATTATATTATTATATTCGTAAAATCAGGTCAACTGGGAATTTTCCTTTGAATAAACAAAACGTACAGTTGTTTTTTAGAAAATTCTTTAAAGAAATTTCACACATGGGGGATATGTGTGTTCTATAAAGCCTTAAATGTATAGTAGTATTATAGAAGATTTAACATCTCACCTAAAATCGACATGTGTCAGGCACAGAAAAGAACTTTGATACTTGCTTTAAAAAATCCAAGAAACAAATGCAATCCTAGTCCAAGAATCAAAAAAGTTTTAAATTTGTTTTGATTTTCTTTTTAATATTTTTTAAATTATTTTTTATTTTGACGTGACAACGTCTTATAATGCGATGGAGCCGGCTACACGCACGAAAAAACATGACGCATGCGGCGTTACCTTGCTCTTAGGCGTTCCATATAAGGCTTGAAGTGCAAGCGAGAGCGCGGAACGAGCGACAAAGAGGCACAATAAGCGCCCGCGTTCGGCAGCGTTCGTTCGTTAAAAAATTGACATAATTGTATTTATGCGTACAAATAAATGTAACTTGATCAATTCAATTGTGATTTCCATTTACCTCCTTCTCTATAGCCATACAAAATATCTATCAAACAAATAAAATTAAAACTTTCTTTTGAAAAATGCAACCATTCCATGAGTATTTTCTATCTATCGTCAGTAAAACGACTTGACACACAACCGATTTTTTCATTATTACTTTGTAGCTTAAGAAAATTGTAAATATGATAAATAAAAAAGTGACTAAATACTGGATAATTTTTATTAATATAAGAATAAATAATTCCAGAATATTTAACAAAGTTTCACATTGGAGCGAAGAAAAGTTAGTAATTGCATTTCATTCACGGTCGGCCGAAGTTTCAGAATATCTGAGGTCTGATTTAATGGGCCATTTAGTAACTTATTCTTAGATTTATATTAAATAATTTCATTTTAACAAACAAATGAATTTAATCGGAGGTCTCTTTCTGATTACGATTTTCGAAACACACTCGGAACGTTTAATTTGTAAATAATTAATTCGTATTAAATTTAAATGCAATGTCACCATTTTCTAAATTTTAGACAAATTTAAATATTTTAGACATTTAACATATAATATGTACATGTCTAAAATATTTTATTTATAATTAATATGTACATGCATTGGACAGTTACATTGAAATTACATAATTTTTATTAATCCTAATAATGTTAGGTTCAAAGACTAGGTTTCTCAAAAAAGACAAAAAATTTCACTTACATGAGAATAATACTTTAGATCAACATAATATTGTAGTCGTTCTTAAAATAATCACAATTAAATATAGCCGTACATGCAATAAACTTAAAAATAATAGTAACCAAAGAAATATGGATTAAATGGAGTTTATTGCCAGTTCTTATCTTCCGTTCTATGCCCTAAATTTGAGAACTGGCAGTGAATGTAAAATTAGAAGCATTTCATATATATATAGATATATATATTTGTTTTTGACGTTCATAAATGTACATTGCGTTACCTATATGAAGAAACGATTTTGACTTTAAAACTTAATAAACATTATTATAATTCTTTCATATTGTAAATCAACAACTTTAGAACTTTAGAATTTTGTTTGAGTTTAGGGCAATATTTGGAGTCGAAGATTTTTAGCTTTTTAATTAGAAAATCAATAAATCAGTAGCGCTGAGTGCGCACATAGACAGAAAGTCCATTGGTATTAAAAAAAAAACTGCATGCGAACAAAGTACCTACATATGTCAGAAGTGAAACTTCTTTGTAAATGTATTATTGAGTTATTAAGCTGCCCAAATCCCATAATTTAATTTTGCCAGTCTTTCTATATCAATGAATGATACTAAGGCTAATTAAAAACCAGAACTAAAATTAGTTGTTGTTATGTTTATAGAAATTAACAACTACCAAATAATATAACAAATTCATTATTATCATAATTGCTAACTTATTTCCACATTTTCTTAAATAGCCGGGTATATAATAGAAATATATAATATCTAGAATAAATAAACTGGGTCTTAGCAAAAAAGGTTTTGGTTCTGTGCCCTCATACATATAAAACCAGCAAAAAAATGGTAATTTAGTTACTTAATAAAATACTAATGATATTGATATGTATCGGTCTCAATCGCTCTCTCCCTTTTCTTCGACAAAAACGCTGCACATCATCGTGACGTTCCGTAAAATGTGCCTAAAGAAGTTTCACTTTAAAACAACCCGAAACACATTCTACAAACTTTAAAGTCAAATTCCGTTAAGGGCCAAAAATCACAAGTTATTAAGCAATTCGTTCACGCATTTAGACAATCACATTTTCCAAATGATTTGGCAACTCTTGGTGGACTAATTTTAAATTGTAATCTACCTGAGTCAACGCTCTCAGCTAACACTCAAAATAAATGAAGATCGACGACACATTTAATAATAATGCGTTACAACTCTTTATGGGTGTAACTGTTTTTATAATATTTAATTGTAGTTATAATTAATTGCCAAATTGTAGAAATTAACAACGAAGTTTAATGTCTAAAGGAAGATAGAAAGATCTAAATAAGCTTACGATGTGATTTATAGAAGATATTTAATTTAACTAACAATTATGAGTTGATATTTCATTAACAAGTGATCTGAATTCTTATTATTTATACTCGTATATATAATATAACTATATGATGATCATTAAAAAAAATATCAGTGGCGCTACAAGCTTTTTAGGTCTGGGCATCAGATTTCCGTATCTGTTTCACGATCATTTTTTTGTCAATCATATAGATAATAAGTAGGTAGATAAGCCCCATGTTGACTTTTTGGGTCTAAGGCAAGCCGGTTTTCTCACGATGTTTTCTTTCACCGTTCGAGCAAATGTTAAATGCGCACATAGAAAGAAAGTCCAGTGGTGCACAGCCGGGGATCGAACTTACGACCTCAGTGATGAGAGTCGCACGCTATTAATACGTATAATAGTTTCGTACTTCGGCTCGATTCTCGGCAAGCGTATTATCAAAATTAATTAAAGTAAAAAGAAGTTCCTCTCGCATCTATCAAAAAAACACTTTTTAAGAACTAAAAACAGCCATAGATTGAAGCAAAAGTTCTGCTCTATTCTCGACAAGCATGTTATCAAGATTAATTAAATTGAAAATTAACCTCTCTTAGGTATCCCCCGTACTAAACACTATCTAAAGTTAGTAATTCTTTTTTGGGAAAAGGGATACTCTTCTTTAATAAAATCCCAGAGGCTCTTTTATCTCTGCCTTTTAATAAATTTAAGAAATGTATTAAAGAAAAGCTGTGTAAAAAGGCTTACTATAAAGTCAACGATTATCTAGTTGATAAAAGGGCCTGGGACTAGTGCTAGACAGGCTACTTCTAATTAATTTGCGATATTTGTTTTAAAATAAGTGTTGTTTGATGATTTGCTATTTTAAAAGAATACCGAGAGTTTTACCTCGGCTTTTTCTCTCGGCCTACACCCTCTGTCTTCTTTGCCGATGAGTAGGGATGTCTACCTATTCAAATTTAATGACGTGGAATATGTGATACCTGTATCTTATGCTCCATAATAAACATAATTTATTTATCAAAAAAAACTAAAAAACACTTGCAGACGTATAACAACCACAAAATGACACCATATTAACGACGCGATTACAGATAAAATATTCATACTAACAATAGAACAACCCGCTTCGATGACGCAATTTTCTAATCACATTAAAAATGCATTTAATGAAACGGAACGCTCATTGCTCACGTAGCGATTCTGGCACTGTTTCAATAATTTTCACTTTCACGAACTATAACTGTTTATTTGTGTCCATCGATTGTAGTGTTAGTTAATTTTAAACTAATAGACCACTTGATACAAAATTATGTTCAACAACATTATTCATTAAAAGATTATTCTAGATTGTTCTATAACTTTTTGACTAATCTTATTTATTATAACTTCGTTCAAAATAAAAATAAGTTATTTGAATTATCGCGGATGTAATGGGCTAGCAAGCGATCTCTTCCCGGTAACCCTAGTAAGGAAAAAATGTAAAAAAGTAAAATAAATAAAAACTAAATTACGAGTAACACTGAAACATGCAATTACCAAACTTAATCTCCAATGAATATATAATATGTTAATTGTCTTAAATCTAGAAGTTTCTTGGATAAGATGGACAAGAACATGGTATCATTACTTTATATTACATAAAGTATAAAATTAAATTGTCTTTTTTAACTTTATACGAATTAATTATTTACGAGTGTTTTTCAAAAATCGTGATCAGAAAGGGACCCGCGATTAAATTAATGTGTTTTTTAAAATCAATTTATTGAAATTAAAATACATTTCCTATTTCATTTAGTTTACATTTTTGAAAATTGACAACCATAGACTATAGAATACTGGATTAAAAACTTAAATCTAACGCATATGCTTTTGTATAATGGTATTAGTAACATATCTTTATCAAAATAGGTCGCATGTTGGCTAAGTTATCTGTTAGGGGGACGTTTCTATGGTAATTTGTGTGCAGGTACCTTACCTATAATAAAATTTACATAATGGCGGGGATATTATAAGATTATGAACATGTCGTAATGGAGACATTAAAAACATCATAGCCTCGATATTGTCTGCATTACCTGTATTTATCTTTATATATAAAATTCTACTGTACGTGTGTATGTCACTGAACTCCTCTTAAACGGCTGGACCGATTTGAATTATTTTTATGTACGCGTTTGGGTGGCGCCCTGGATGGTTTAAATTCACAAATCAGCCCGGCAGATGGCGCTGTCGGTACTTTCATACTTTGTTAAATATCCTAATCGCTTGAAATATCATGCAGGACAACGTCTGTCGGGCCCGCTAGTTTCATACTTCAAGAGAATGAAATGAAGATTTAAATCTACATAATTCTCAAATTACAGTATACACAATTTAAGATAATAAATTCTTACTATTAGAAGTATTTAGATAGAATGAAGCGCAAAATAAAATTCCAAATTCAATTTAATAGTCAAAAAAATTTTAACAGAACAAATACATTCTTTTCAACAGTCTATCGTCAGTGCTATAAATAATGTCTAATAAATTCGTCTTGTTAAGACGTTTATTGAAAATATAGTCTAATTTAAATACTACTCACAATAGAACACACGAATCAGACACCGAATAAAATTTTCGTCTTTAAATAGTGGAAGAAGTTTTCTGGAAGTAGAACTTGCTTGCCAAATTATTTAATGATTCACAATAATTAGAAAACGTGACAATTTTTTATTCAATTACATTACAAATTCACATTTGTGTTTTTCTGTCATTTACCTCAAGAGTTCGTATCAAAAAATTACACGTCAAATTGGGAACTTCCTTCAGTTTTTAAAGCCGGTAAAACAGCTAAACTGTTTTATACTTTTATAAATATATTTCTGATTTGTATACATAGCACGTTGATTTATGAAATATGAATGTTAAGTGATACCGCCCATGGACACTCTCAATGCCAGAAGGCTCGCGAGTGCGTTGCCGGTCTTTTAAGAATTAGTACGCCCTGTCTTTAATGACCCGTTGTTGAATTGGTTCGGAAATACTTCAGTGGGCTCATCTGGTGGTGCGCGGCAAAATTTTAAAAACCCTTAATTGTGGAACGACGTACGTCGAGGTGATATGTTTCCAAAATATTAAAAAAACACCCCGAGATTGCTATGATTGCGTGATGTGTGTTAGAAGTTATACTTCTTTTATTTAACAAGATAAAAATTTTATTCACGTTTGTAGAAAAAACGACACCAACAATAGAAAAAAGGTATTTGGGTAATACATTTAAAGTTTTATTATAACGTATTATCCTATTGAATTTCATTTAAATATCACAAAAAAAATTTTTGACTATAGCTAACTTCAGGGTGTCGGGTTTTGTGACGGTGTGCGCTGCATCGTAAAAATTTACTCTCATCATTTTTCCCTAATGCGCCAAAAGAAGTTATCGAAAATAAATGTCCAGCGGAGACAGACTAGTTTCGCTAAATAACAAATAACATTCATAACGTTGTTCAACGATTAGTACGATACACAAACGATTGGGAACAGGCGCCCCTTGTAATTTATTGCTGACACATTTCTCGCCCCGCGCGACGAAACTATTCATCAATTAACTCCCGATCAATTCATTAAGAAAACAAGAGTAATAGAAAGCATAACAGTTATTGATGAGTGGAAGAACTTCTCATTGATAATTGAAAAGGGCAGTAAATCTTTAATCGTGAGGAATGCTTTAGAAAGAGAATAGGGTTGGATTCAATCTCTCTATCCAGAGTAAACTGTCCGGCGCCAGCGATCGCTAGTACTGGTTTTTTTTTAATTATAGGGGAGCAAACGATCTTACGGGACGCCGAATTTAATTGTTATTAAAATATTAAAAGTGTCTTAAATTAATACAAATTATATTTAAAAAAAATATTTCTTCGATAATAAAAACACGTGGCATTTTAATTTACAATTCGTCATTTGAGATTTCAATAAATTATTTTGCGTAAAATATAAAATATTAATATTTCACAATTTTTTTTACGAAATTTTAATTTAAAAAATAGAATTTCTATAAGGTAATTCGCCCTTGTCAATCAGTCTCAATCACTCTCTCCCTTTCCTTCGACAAAAACGCTGCACATCTTCGTGACGCTAATATTATTATTATTGCGTTTAATCCGTAAATTTACCCTCATGCGCCTAAAGAAGTTTCATTTCAAAAACAAAATCAGTAGCGCTACAACCATTTGGATCTCAGACTTCTGCATCAAGTAAGTGATCAGCAATCTGTGCCTGACACACGCCCGTGTTTGGTGTAAGGCATGGTGACTTCATCACTGTTTTCACCGTACGAGCAATAGTTAAATCTATATACATATATATAATGAAAATGGTCTTCGTTTGAGGCTCCTTCACGCCTAAACCACTGATCGTATCGACATGAAACTACCACCATTCGATGCGAAATTTGTTTATTAAATTTATTTATTAAATTCCAACGTTCCTTCATTTTTTTATTGCTGTTTTACTTTTATGAAAATTTATCCATACGGACTTCACCGCGGAAACATTCGGGGAGGCTTCCTAGAACCTCTAAACGTCAACATCTGTTAAAAACTCGATTTTTGAAATATTTCAATTTTCTTAGCGGGAAGTTAAAAAGAAGAATAATAAAAATATGAAAAAAAATAAAATAATGAAACAAAATTTATTTTAATTCGTCCAGCAAAGCGGGCGCAAAACGGCTAGTACAGACATATAGAGAAAATCTTTTGGTGCACTGCCGGGGACTGCACTGCCAATGAGAGTCGCAAGATGAAACTAGGCCAATGCTGCTCAACAAAGAGGTAGGTATTGAATCCACCTTGCAGCTTTCAAGACCTTTTCAAAGCTCTAGTTGCAACAGCTTTAATTAAGCATTATGGTTCGAATATGTGAGTGGTTATCGGAGTAGAGGATGATCAAAGAAACAGGGATCCGACTGTGAGAATGACATGAACTGATCAAAGGAAAATGCAAGTCAAATGTAAGATAGCACTTACTGGGGAAAGGTCAAGGCTAAGAAAAGGTATATCGAGTTTTATCTCACGGGATTAGAAGTTAATATCCTCGATCGCTGATGCTAAGCCTTTTGATATTTAAAAAAGTTGCTTTTGATTTAAAGCCTCAGTTCGATAAGAATTTATCTGATTTTAATAAATAAATCATTTCGATATGGCGTTTCATTCAATTATTAAGATTAGCGCACGTGCATGACTGTCATACTGTAATATTATTCTTATTCAATAGTATCATATGCATAGTCTGTGCGTAAAAGACATTAGGATAAAATATTCTCGAATGTTATCGATCCTTTAAGATATATATACGTACTTTGAAGGGATACTGCAAATTAAAGAGTTTCTATCGTATTTCCCAATATGAAAGTAATTAGCGCAATCATTTGTCCAATTGACCAGCTTTGTCCAATTCAGCGTGAAATGACACAGTTGTACAATTTAAAATTCAAATTTTCTCACAATAAATTTATCTACGTTTATAAATAAGCTTATTATGAGATAATCTTTATTCTCTATTTACACAAATAGAAATACTAATAATAGAGAAATAATACTGGCAAGAGATAAAATAACTCAATACTGTATCCACATAACAACGCAATTGACAATAGAGTAGTATTTAAAAATATTATTTTTTCAACATAGATACAAAAATAATATTGTCATTGGTCTACGCCAGTACATATAAATAAAATTTCTAAGACAGATACAGACACGAATTTATTACATTATTTACATAACTCAACGTTTCGAGTGCAACAGTCGCGGTCAGCGAATCTACGACCTATTAACGAAAAGATATTAAAATATAAATATCTGTATTTCACCACTGTATTTATTTAAATTTATAATATTGTAAAATGATATTTCATCTTTATATTTTTTTACAATAAGCAATACTTACGTTTTCCTCAAACTGAAGAAAACAATAACTAAAAAAACTCACTTCACACGTAATGCTAACTTTAGAATTTTCCGAATCAGAGCGATATATTAGAAACGCTACGCCACTAACAAGTATGACGTCCCGCGAACGACTGCCGTCTCTGTGGCTGAAACTGAAATTCACGAAGCTTCGGACCACAGTAGCTCCAGTATATTTGTACTACATCGTCTACAGTTTAAATATTCAGTATTTTAATTTTCTTTTTAATATAGAACCTATTTGATGTTTTATATACTTTGCTTTGGTAAATAGACAACAGAAATCAGAATATTCAATTTAAAATATCCGTAACAAACTTCTAAATTATTTACGTAGTTATATATGGGCACAGGAGGCAAAATAGCAGGCACTTTCAATACAATACCTACTAACCGCTGCTCGTAGACATTCGCAACGACGGGGAAGAACTTGCCCATCTAAGAGAATGGTACGCTCTTTTCTTGTAGGCTTCTGAGTTGCTTCGCATGAAAATATCTCTACTGGTTCCGCAAAGAGATGCTCAGCAAAAAGCGCTGTGTTTATGTATACATAATGTCGTCCGGAAAATTGGTCACTTCTAAATGTCGCCAAAATATATAACAAATTTATCTTAGATTAGCTAGTTCTTTACCATCACAAACGTGAAGAACCTTGTTATTTATTTCTTGATTTCCCGTGTAAATACTTTGCCATGATCGCTTAATGGCCTTAATAAAACTATAATAGGTAATCCAGTAGCGGTACAACACTATGGTTCTTGATCTGAGACCTAGAGATCATCTTATAGACAATTAGGTGTTTGGCTTTCTGTAAAGATTACCTACACTGTACGTGCAAGAGATAATTGTGCATATCAACACTGTTTAAAAAAATATAAATGCAATTTTAGGTGTTTAATTTTTTTAACTAATTATAATTTTAAAAAGTAATTTATTTATTTCGTAATCCTACAGCTAACAAATATATATAATAAATATATATAAACAAGCAATTATACTAAAAATATAGCTAAATAATACATAATAAATTATATACAAAAAGATTCAAACATACAAAAGGGAAAAACAATCAAAAACATTCAATACATTTATACCTAATTTGGCTGTTATGTGTGATGGTGTAAAAGTTAGGGGAATGTAGGTACGTGAAGGTGTGTATGTGGGGTATGCTCATGATGCAGGTGATTTTGCGCTATAGATATTCATAATACTCCTTTTAAGCATATTCCGCGATAGCTTAAACAAGTCAAAGCTTAAATATTGGTCGTTGTATGTCCAGACTGCACGATACAAATCTGATATTTTGCGTAGTGCTAATGTGAGGGACATGAAACAAGCATTGTTAAGTTAATACAATACATATTACAAAGAAACTTTATTGATTAAACCTTATTCTATTGTTTCATTATTTTACAGACACCAGGTCATTCTTATGTGGGTATTTCCTATCATTAATATGTCAAATGGAAAATACTTACCCACGACACAGGGTATTCTATTGTGGGAGTTCGTGCACTTGCTCTTTTAACGAAACATCATTTTTATTATGTGTAACTAAATGTTTTTTTTTCTTTTCTGTTTTTACAATGTGAGACGACTCTCACAGCGGCGGTCGCGCTCAAAGCAGTCGTTTTACGATTTGGCATTCTGCTAAACAATGCCAATTGAGAGTTCGAAAAGTGAGTTACTGAATCGCAAGGCTGGTGAACAGCTATCACAATATCTCATGGTCTATTAATGAGATTTGTGAACACAGATATTTTAGATATTTTGCGTAGTAGCTTCATCGTGCATCTCATTCCAGACGGAAACGGCGTGCCATAGCCCCAAGAAAGTGGACGGCATGTGTCAGGCACATAAGGCTGATCACCTAGTGGCCTATTAGAAAACACAATTGATCACGAAACAGATACAGAAAACTTAGGCCGAGACTTAAAAGGTTACTGGTTTTTAATGTCATTACAAAGTAGTATCCATCAAATCACGGTATCATCCATGTATATTACGGTAAAGCCTGACCTGGTGATGCAGTTTTTTAATTGTGTTTTACTTACCTTAACCTTACTATCAAAATAGCGTAATTATGAATAAATCATGGTTTATTCACATTTACGCATAAAGTTTCTTTTTTATTTACTTTTATTTTATAGAGATGTATCTGTTTTTGTTTCTTAAATAGCTAAAGTCCAGAGCGGGCAGCACAGATCCTCGGTCAATAGTTTGCAATATATAAGGATTGTAATGTGTGTCTTTCACCACATTAACATTTTTATTTTTTAATATTATGGTCTTGTGAGAGAGTGTGAGATTTATGTCTAATCCTCTAAGGCAATGCGAAAACACCCCGGTTTTTATTCTGGCTTAATCTTTATGAGCTTTCCTAAAGTTACTTAGTCAAATCTTAAACATCTTAAAGATATTGTCCATCTGTGGTAAGCACTGACTATTAACTTATGACGTTAATCGCAAGAACACTGTCTGTTTAATAATGTCAACGTGACATGTGCGAACCTGTGTAGTCTGTTTTAATGTTTTGGCTTCTTAGTATTAATTATTGTTTTCGCAACTTCTTTATTAAAATTAGAAGTGTTTAGTGTTTCTCAATAATACGCATTGCAAATTTAATATAAATTTTCCATAGCCTTCAGGCAACACTGTTGTGATTCTTAAAAACCGTTGACGAAATCAAACATAAAAAAGTATTCAGCAAAAAAAGGACAAGTTCTTGAAGGCTAGTCGTACTAATTAAATAACAATCTATATAGCCTATAATAGCTGAGATTTAAAAACACTCAGTGATTAGCACTAGCACATATACTAATAAAAATCTCATTTTAGATGCCTGCAGCTAGCTTTGGTTCACTTTCACAACTACCAGGAGCGGAGAACTGCGGTATTAAAGATGTATGGAACCACAATTTACATGAGGAGTTTCAAATAATACGACAAGTAAGGTTATTCAGAATATTTAGCAAAAGCACAAAATCAGTACTAGGAAATGCATAATAGATGTTTGATTTAGATAGTAAAAGCAGTGTTTATACAATGTACATCTAACTTAAATATTATAATATGATTATAAATATAATATAGTAAACTACAGATTACCCTTACAGATTGTTCAAAAATATCACTGGGTTGCTATGGACACAGAGTTTCCTGGGGTTGTGGCTAGACCTATTGGAGAATTTCGATCAACTGCAGATTACCAGTATCAGTTATTAAGGTGAATGTTTAATAGTATTAAAATAAAACATAAGCAAAGTAGACAAGTTTAGGAATAATTTACTACCTTGTTCATTATCATTGTATAACTTCAAAGTATCATTGTATAAAACAACAGTGTTACTTTACATATATACTAGCAGACTCGGCCAAGCGTTGCTATGGCTAAGATTTTTGTTATATTACATAGTTGTAAACTATTCAAGGGAAACGGCAGGAGAACAACAGTCATGGGGACCACCATGCTTTATTGGTGGTTATGCCATTAAATTGTAGCTTATGTGAAAAGTTGGTACTTTCAACACAGCGCCATCTGTTAGAATTCTGTCAAATAATAAACAAATAATTTGCAATAAAATTAAATTGCGGGTATAAATTGAGATGTAAGCTATCCTATCTTTTAAGTTGGTCAAACTACACTCGGTGTGCAAATTTGATTGATATTGTTTCGGTAGTCTAGGAGTCCATAGCGGACAAACAATGTGACACATAATTTATATATATTAAGATAATAATGCATTATTTTACTAATTGTGACCTAATGTTTGTAATTACTGCTATAAAAATAGTTGAATTTCGCCCCAATTACCATTAACTTACTACTAATAAGGACTAAAAGTTATATAAAATATTGCTCATAACTCATGATAACTACACACTGAAATTATTTTTAGATGTAATGTTGATTTGCTGAGAATTATCCAACTTGGCCTAACATTCATGGATGAAAATGGAAAAACTCCACCTGGTTACACAACATGGCAATTTAATTTTAAGTTCAACTTACAGTAAGTACTTTTTTCTATTATACATATAATACATATTATTAACATAATTTATAGCAAACTTAATTCAATGCCAAATATTATCAAATGTTTGGCCTTAGTTTGAATATAACATATGCATACCAAAAATTTGATAATGATTGATTTGAGAATGATTAAATTTAAGCTTTGTATAATCTATGGCTCTGTTGGTAACCTGTGTATTTTATCAGTATCTCCTGGGTTTGATATGAAATCTCCATCATACCCTCAACATAACCTCTACAAAAATTGCTAGAACCACTGTCATTACTTTGACATTTTATGCATAGGTATGTCAAAATTATAAAGCATGAATGTTTGTGTTTATTTGCCCACCTTTGAAAGTCTGTTAAATGTTAATATGCAATATATTTGTTAAACATAATAAAAAGTTACATACTTACCTTCTCCAAAAGAAAATCAGTCTTATTAACAGCATTCATACTTCACACTGTATTAAAACTTAATATGTATAAATAATAGGATAGTATGTTTTTTCAGGGAGGACATGTATGCTCAAGATTCGATTGATTTGCTCCAAAATTCAGGTCTTCAGTTTAGAAAACATGAAGAAGATGGAATCGAGCCATTAGAGTTCGCTGAACTACTTATGACATCAGGTAATCTTAGAACTTATTTTGTGTGCATGATCATGTGTAGAAACAATATAATTTTCTTTTTCTGTTAATAAATTTGTTTGTGTGTTACCTATATGTATTGTTTTCTGTATAACAACCGTTAGAACTGGAGGAATGCTAATAATTAAATAAATAAAAATTGCTTGTGTTTGATAGACAATTAGCGTTTTAACTAACAGGGCCAATATGTTGGTAGTTATATTTTAAAAAGCCAATATTCTTGGCAATAGAATAATAGAAAGATTGTTATTTTACATTTTGAAGGCAATTTAATTTTTTTAAATAATGTATAATAAATATTTAAAATCTCTTTCTACAGGTCTTGTGTTAATGGATAACATCAAATGGCTCAGTTTTCATTCTGGATACGATTTTGGATATTTGCTGAAGTTACTCACAGATCAAAACCTGCCGCAGGATGAAAATGACTTTTTTGAAAGTCTAAGATTATATTTTCCAACTGTGTATGATGTCAAAGTGAGTATTATTATGAAACTTTGTTATTTTTACCAGTATGTAGTTTTATGTTTATTTGAATGTTCTGAAAGAAACTGCTTTAGCAGGGAGACCTGCTAAAAGCTATTTATTTAACTTTATTTTTCTCCTATTTTGTGTTATTGTGTAGTAAATAAAGTAGTATAATTATTATTATTCCTTTGTTGTACATAAAAAAATTGCAATAAATATATGTAAAGGTCTCGGTAAGAAGTGGTGGTGGGTGGGGGTCTCCCCTGAGAGATACACCCTCCAACTATTCAAAATTCGAGTGTACTCCTCCCTACCCACTAAAAATGGATGTCTATGGGCTGCGATGACTGCCATTTTTGGGCGTCCCGTAGGCTCGTTTGCCCCCCTTTATATAGAAAAAGAAGGGAAAAATTAATTTATTACATCTAAATTCACATTTATTTCCTCTTAATAAAGGCATCAATTATGTTAATAAAATACGACTCGTTCTATATACCCTTACGTTACTTAACTTGTTGTTTGTGTCAAATTCAATCCCCAATAACCATAGTAGAATTTTCCAATAATTATTTTATTATGTAAGATAGTTTTCTATCGAGACAACTGTTTATGGGGAAACCAACATCATAGTCACCAACTTGATTGAGTCTTATGGTGTTAGAAACGAGACTTAAAATCAGTCTTGTTTCTGTCTTAGGGAGCGCTCAAGTATTACGTCACGCAATTTTTGGAGATTATTAAACCTTCCCCCCATGTAACGCGCCGTTTCTGTACCCAAGTATAGTAAAACGTTTCGTGACCACTTAGTGACTCTTTATACCTAAAAGTTACCATTATATTGTGGTGTAAAGTAACAAGTAACAATAACGCGTCATTCATTCCCCGCCCCGCATCATAACGTTTTACAAAAGGAAAAATTCGTTACGTAATACTTGAATGCTCCCTAATACCCATAGAGGGTAAAAGTAGTGCCGACATATTGAACACCTAAATAAAATATTTTCAGTACTTGATGAAATTGTGCAAAAACTTGAAAGGAGGTTTACAAGAAGTAGCTGATCAGCTGGAGTTACGAAGGGTTGGGCCGCAGCATCAGGCAGGATCCGACTCGCATTTAACTGGAATGGCTTTTTTCAAGATAAAGGAAGTAAGTAAAGCTTTTTTTGTCAAACAGTTAATTTCATTTTATGTATAAAAAATATACTTATAACTATTATATATACTTTTTATTGAATTTCTTTTTATTACAATAAGAAAACGCAGTAAATGCGCAGGTGTAATAATCGCCTATTCGGCCCAAAGTATTATTGATTGTTTAAATTTTTTAACGTACAAGATGTTTTAACACAAGACCTGTAGAAAGAGATTTTAAATATTTATTATACATTATTTGAAAAAAAAAAATTGCCTTCAAAATGTAAAATAACAATCTTTCTATTATTCTATTGCCAAGAATATTGGCTTTTTAAAATATAACTACCAACATATTGGCCCTGTTAGTTTAAACGCTAATTGTCTATCAAACACAAGAAATTTTTATTTATTTATTTATTAGCATTCCTCCAGTTCTAACGGTTGTTATACAGAAAACAAACAATAGGTAACACACAAACAAATTTATTAACAGAAAAAAAAAATTATATTGTTTCTACACATGGTCATGCACACAAAATAAGTTCTAAGATTACCTGATGTACAAGATGTTTTAAGAACAAAGTGTTTAGGTCAGAAAAAACTGTAAAGGGGCTGCTTATGTAATACAAACACGAAACCATGCGTTTGATTGTGATTGGACGCAACTATCATGACGTATGAGGCGTCATTATCTTCGATTCTGATTGGTCAACGGCATCTAGTCGCGTTGACACCCGACATAATATTAATGCGTCATGTCAATTAAAATCAATTTGACGTGTTGACGCGCGTCTTTTGTTTTACATTCTCACTCCCTGAGTTTTATTAATAATTTAATATGAATATAAATTTCCCTTTATTGTTTTAGATATTCTTTGATGACAACATTGAGAGTTCCAGTGGTCATTTATATGGCTTAGGAGCTCCGTTTTCAGTTAATTCCAACAACTTCCAAGATAACGGGGAGAATGGAAACTCCTCTTGATCCGGAGATTCTGTTATAACGAATGTAACACCGCAACCCAATGTGTTCCACCTTACAGAGTAAAAAAGATATGGGTATGCGAAATTGGGCTAACTCACTTGATTGCAATGTATCAACATTGTTGGACGGACTCACGCAATCGAAATTCAGAATTAGATTCAAAGTCGACTTATGACGCCAAGTACAAGAAACGTATCAACAATTCCAATACGTTTTTGACATACGTCATGCTTAGCGCTAAGTCTTTTCTTGACTTGTCTTCAATTCAGTTCAGTTTAGTTCACATAGTGGTTAGATTTGTGGAAATTGTATGTTCAAAAATTCAATTTTTATACCTGGATCCATAGTTACTTAGAGGTGGTTTACCTAACGCCAAATTAATTTGTATGATAAGTGAATACGACCCAGGGAATTTTTATATTTCTTTTATAATGATTGACCACCTGTAAGTATTTTTGGCTAAGGGCTCCACTAATCACATTCATGCGTCAATTGTCAGCTGTCAACAATGATTTAGCTCATTGCCCGGCGCAGTACGCTCAACGCTGAGTGAGTTAGCGTAAGAGTTACCCATTACAAGAAAAATCATGTATATAACTAAACATTAATAAATTGACGGAAAACAACAATATAATAGTGTGATTATAACTTTGGTTTTAGCGCCCATGTAAGTTGCAGACATGCTTGTATTTCACGTGTAAAGAATTTGTGTTAAGTAATAATTTTTATTAAGCTTTACATGCTGTATTTTATATTCATTGTATATTATTGAAAATATAAGTTGGATTATAATATGAATTTTAAAAGATCCAATAAAATGTGTAATAAGGTTTCAAAATATCATTTTAAAAATTAATATGTACAAAATATAAGATGAAAGATTTGTTTAGTATAGTTTTCATTAACCACTCGTAGGTAAGGGACTATTAAATAATAGGCAAAAATTTATGTTTTTTATAGTCTACTGGTAAACTGTCACTTTTCACAGATAACAAACAACTAAAGATGATCATACATATATTTTATTTTAGTAACAAATTATTAACACATCTAATACATTTTTCAACAAGCCACATTGCAAGGTGAAAACTATGGATATTATTTTGGTAGATTTTAGGGTTATCACATTTAACTTTTTTTCTCATTATCTGATGTAGCTGTAGTGATGAACTGGGTGCCGACGCCCTTAGACCCTCACTCATCTCGCTGGCCTATTAGGAATTGGTAGTGTTATATTAATCATCTATGTGAAATAAATACTTCAATGGGCAGGTGGTTCCCCATAATGGAGGTGAACATATCCTCAGTTGTGGAACAGACAACAAGATTTAATTATTAACTTGCAACTATTTGCTGGTTATTACCTAGATTTGGCTTCAGTAATGATATTATTTATATATTCTTCTTTTTCTTCAAAAGTGTTAAGTTTTGAATAAATATTCCAGATCACCTGAAAATAACAAAATATTAATAAACCACCTGTGGCATAGTTGTGAAGCACATAACAAAAAAATGTATAGGCTGTGGCTTTGTTTCTTCATGAGGCTGACCACATACTCAGAAATATTTTAATTAAATTTTTTGAGTGGTTTTCATCAATCACGTTCAGTAAAACTGGCATTTATAGATGTTTTATTGAAAGGTTTTTTACTTACTGGTGCAGATTTGTATCCCATAGCGTTAAGCTCCCGAATTTTTGATAATAAATGACCACATGGCTCATCAGAGTTATGAAGCATTACATTTCGTCCAGCTATTACCAATACTATCCATATATTGCTATCATTAGGAGCGGGAATAAGCTTGCCAAATTTAAATACATCTTTAACTTCAACAGGATTGTCATTTTGAGAATCACAGATTATTATATCTGAAAAAGGTAATAGTTTTATTAGAATTTGTCACAAAATCTGAGGTCAGAGTTTATTTAAGATATAATTGTTATTTTTGGGAAGATAAAATATTATTTTATAATTGATGAAAAAAATGTATATATGCTTTCTAGAAAAAAAAAGTAGTACCTCCTCGTTGATGATGAGTAAGAATATGTTGTCCGGTAACATACTCTGGTCCCCCTCTGGTAGTTTCTACAATATTTCTTAAATCTAAAAACATTTTTTCAGTAACATTATACTGTTTATGAAAATTTATATCTGGAATATAATCAGTATATCTTTTAGCTAATATTACAGCTTCTTTTTCTGTGAGAACTTCCAAACACTTTTCTTTGTGAAATATTTTTACTAAGTTATGAATAGTTAATATTTCTCGACCATATGCTAGGCAGTATTTTCCATAGGTGTTTTCAAGAAATTCTTTATTGAATACTTTTTCCATAAGGTCAATAGGATAATATCCCAATAGGCCCAGATATGCTACACAACATGCAAATGATCGACCATGAGTTTTTATCTCAGTTTCTCGGTCTGATTTTCTTAATTCTTCAATTACTCTTTCTATAAAATTTTCCTTAGTATCAGGTATCACGTTAAGAGTTCCAAAGGTAAGCACCAACCGTTCCATATCTTTTATACGTGTTCGTGACATGTTTGATAAAACAGTATTAGCAATGTTAAAAAGACAGCTTTCATGTTTTGTTAGAGTACTGCTTGCAAGCAAGGCTATGTGAACATTACACATAATTGAGAGACGTGGTACTTGAGACTGCAACGTGTCCAGAAATATGCATATTTTATTGTCAATAGGGAACTTTCGTGAAAGCCGAATAACCTTAAGTAAAGCAGCAAGTGTCACTTCGTTAATTGTATTTGCATTTTCACAAATTCTATCAATTATTTTTGATATTAAAGACATGCTTCTAACAGGAACTTTACTCTTGAAGAATCCCATAGACACTATGGCTAACTCGTCTATGCTCATTTCATCAAAATATTTTTCTACGGCAAGTTCCATACCATGCATATCATGAGGTGAAAACCTCATTGCAGATATAAAGAAAAATGTTTGTACTAGTTGTGACTTATTCAATTTGCTTGCTCTGTATGTTAATTTTTGAATACCTTTATAACAAAAATCTGATGCTTTAGTTGCACTAAGCTTATAAAACAATGCACAGAAAGAGAGAATTTCATCATAAGACCAATCTCTAAATCTATTCATACAGGCGTCATCTAAAGCTGCCCATATTTCCACATAATTTCTTGTTCTTATTGATGCTGTCTCTGGAAATTCAGATAGAGTAAAAAAATGTGATTTTAATTCTTCAGTTGTGCTTTTTTCAATATTATCTGTTAAAGAATCAATATAATTGTCAAAGATTGCATTAGAGATACATATATTATTTTTAGAGCAGTATAATGCAATTAAAGGAAATACTCTAAATATTTCTGAAGTAGACTCCTTAGACCAATCTTTATTTATCAAGTTATCAAAATCATCATTTGGTGTTAAGATAGAGTTCAATGATAAAACGTTTTTAAGTTGGGTAGCATATCCACAATTTTCCATTATCTCATAAGCATATTTATTTTCCTTTTCCATGAACATTTTAACATAATAATTGGAGCTTGTATTAAAGTTTTTTCTGTAAATGTTGGAATTAAAGAGCAAAGGCTGATGCAGAGGGAATCTTATAAGTGTAGAATGTTTAGGGCACTTTTGTAAGACATAATATTTTATTAAATTCCTGTAAAAGGCCATGCTAAAACTATGTTGACCCTTACAATGTAAGAAGAAATTATTAAAACAATACGATATATTTACATTTATCAATGATTTAAACTTTAATAATAAAAGTACAATACATGATTTACTCCTGGCAATGCAAATTTAAACACAAAAACAAAATTATAACCTAAACAGTTAACTCAGATCACAGATCATAACCACAAACGTCGCAAACATAACGTTAAACGAAGTCAAAATATCAAATGTCAAATGATCAGTAATGATAAATACCAACAAACCCTGAGTCGGAGACACTGCAAGTAATTATTTTCAATTGTGTCAATTTGCGTCGCCAAAATAATATTAATTTCAGGATCTGGAGTCTCGCACTTAAATCACACCAATACTGCAACTACAACTAAATAAATTGGATTGGGGGAACTCCGACTTTATTGTATATCTTTTTTTTTTCTTTTTTTTTATGGCCCGTTTGTGCATTGTGGCCCAGGGTCAAAAACAGGGAAACGCGTAAAAACATAAAATTATCGGCTGGAAAGGAATTTAGGAATAGAAAATAATTAAACTATAAAATAAAAGATCAATTCTTATAAATCTACATACAAAAGGAGTGTTAGAAAACATATTTACATATATTTACGTTCATATTGTCTAAATTTTTATATTATTACTTAAGATAAAAGCTGCTAAAAGTTTATAATATAGGGGAAGATCGTTACCCTTCGTACGCGGGGCACATTCATACAGTCAAAATAAAACTTGAACGAAACAAAGTACAGTCTTGTTTTTGTATGTGTGCATGAGTCGAGATACGAACTATACATCAACGAAGTTTCGCGAAATTCGCACCGATGAGAGTGAAGTTACAGGCATGGCGTGTTTTCGCGCTCGGTTAGTAATTTTTTGATCAATGTTTTTGTCTCTTGTTACCGTAGATAAAATAAGTTTTCGTGTAGAGTATTCTATCAGTAACTAGCAAAATATACTTAAGATACGTCTCCAATACTTAATTTAGGACGTTTTCCTATTAATATTAAAATAAGTTATATTTTGTTGTTATTCAGTTAGTGGGGTACTTTCGGACAGCACTAGATGGG